>OY253745.1:27784629-28199343 GCA_958009045.1 Oxytorus armatus
CGTCGGTATAGTAGGGACCTTTGAAATTTGGATACATTCAAGAAACATGTATGAAATACACAAGTTAACCGTTTCAGAAACGATTTACTATATATTTTGGTATTGCAACATCTAAATTGCCAGATAGAACTCCAAAGACTCTTGGAAATTGTCTATTAATTGAAAAACTGAGTAAGGAACATCTTGCGTCCGGACCTGCAAGTGGCGCCAGTGAAATATAAACGAGCTAAGCAAAAAGACTTTTCCACGATTACTGTGTACTTTCGGCGAATTACCACGTCGTTAATTCTGCACATATAGCAATGAACAAAGGCTTCTTAGTAAGGGGTTTAATCCGCCTATCTCATAGCGATGAAATTTTTCGAAGTTGGGCTGTACAATAATAATTATATCAATTTTCGTTTCAGTCCTCTTCGTTTTTGGCTAAAAATGTACATTTTCATTTTGAATTTCAACACTTTCTGGTCATTAGGACGGAGATAGAGGTATTCAGAACTACTTGACCAAATCTCAAATCATTTGTTTTGATAGTTTAGGAATGACATTAGGAATGGCCAATTCTAGTATATTGAAAATAACATACGACACAGCATAGATTTATGTTACGATTGTAATTTAATATCGTATATCCTGGTTTCTGGAGAGTACACAAATTTATTAAACTTTTCAGACACTTTTCTGACATCGACAATTGCTATTATACTTTTTTAATTCACCAAGTTGTAATGATTTTTTGTCTATTTTTCGAAGTAAGATCGAAACAGTACAGAGAATGGAAATTTCTATGTTTCTGCATGCTCGTCGGCATGCTTCGATGTTTTTACATGCTGTAAAAAAAAATTTCGAAACAGCAGTCCACAATTTATTTGTCAGGATATATTATATAAATATATCCCACTGACACAGCCACCGTGTACAAGAATTGGCGAAGCGAGGGTGGAAGCGAGCGAGGGGTAGGGCCAGGTTCCCCCACCTCAAATTCTTCTGCATCAAATTCTTTTAATGGACCCCCTCCCCCGACTGCAAACAAGACAATCCACTAGCTGTTTGTCTGAGCTTTGTGGCAACAAAATAATGGCGGTTTTGATTTCTGCCATATTTTGGCGACGCGACCCCCTTAGAATCTTGACTGAAAATTTAACTAACGATAACTGTACACTCACTTCGCCGTATATACAATAAAAATAATGGGTAACATAAAATAATATCTTTTTTCTTTAGGTATAGTCACCATAACTGATGAGTTACAGTGGCCAGCTAATCGAGAAAGAATTCTGAAGCCTTGTATAGTAGTAATTATGAGATCGAGATGGATCACCGAGTGTATGTGCATGTGTGTGTGTTTGTTTCGTCATTTTGTTCGCAGGTGAACGAGGACAGAATATGAGAAAATATGAGATTAGTCACAACGAGATTGTTAAAGATTATATCCGGAGAGTGAATCGATTAGTCAGCTTTCGTGGTATACACTCGATGGTACCGCTATTAGATATATATCGTGTATTACACAACAGGGATCTTCCAACGACGTTTTATTCTCTCTCTCCCTCTCTTTCTTTCTCTCTCTGCCTCTCTCACTTTCTTTCTCTTTTTCTCTCTTTCTGTCTGTCTCTCTCCCTCTCTCTTTCTTTCTCTTTCTGCCTGTTCGTCTCTCTCTCTCTCTCTCTCTCTCTGTCTTCGTATACACCTTTGCTAATCGTAAATCTGTCCCCGCGATAGGACCCAAAAATTCAGTAGTGGGAGACTCTCGTCCGGGGAGTGTATTTTATGCACCGTCCCAAGATACTTACGAAGCGTCACACGTTATCAACGCAACAGAGAGCCTCTACCTCTCTTAGAAACTGAGAGTTCAGTCAGTAGTAAGACTGGAATTTATGCTAACAGGTCCACGGTACCCAAGACTCTGTTCTGTGGCCAACCATGGCACGCACGAGGTATTATAGTGGCCGGTATTTTTTTTTTCGATCAATTCGTCATTTCCTCTTATTAATTTTTTCAATGTTCGGTAGAGAAAAAAAAATCTCGCTATCTCGATTGGAGTACAATTGTGAATTCTTTTCAGAGCTGTGAAAAAAACGTGCTCCAGGATATATATTCTACGAGTTATTTGAATTTTCGTGTTATTTCGTTCTTTTCAGTTAAGCGGCGGAGAGGACAATTCCTTTCCAATTAAGAATGGAACGGAGTTGTGATTTTTTCTCTGAAAAATTTGCTTTTGGAATATCTTGTAATTAGTCATTTAAATTGCGGTGATATTTTTGTATTTTCTTTTAAGGCATTATATGTCCGTGTGAATCCTTGAAAAATGGGCACAATTTTTTTTAATCTTGTTGGAATCGAAGTGTTTGGTGAAATTTTGTTATTGCTTCCTCGTAGAGGTGGTTTTGTTTTCGTGATGAAACATTTTTTCAGTTTTTTTTTATGTCATCGGATTTAGAATGTACGAATGCATCGGAAAATCACATCCAGAAAAAAACGTCCGCATGTGTATGCCTGTGTGTGTGTGTGTGTGCGCGTATGTGCTAAGCTCCGAATATTCTATGTCATATGTGTGTTATAACCCAAGAACAACTTGGCCGATTTATTGCAAACTTTGCACTAGTTTGGGGCATCGGACCTTCATTGATTGCTGTAGTTATCATGTTGAAATTACTTGAAGGTTTTACGCCATTATGGAATTTTCGAAAAATCTATGAGATTGCTCTAAATTTCGTAAATTTTCAACTATCGCGTTGAAACTTTCTACATAACAGGGTTAGGGAACGAGGTTGTTTGGCTTTGAATTTGTAAAGAATCGATCAAGGGATTCGGATTATATAAAATTTTGAATTTTTCGAAAAAATGTTCGAGATTGATGTAGTTTCCAAAAGTTTCGAGATCATTGGGTAATTTTTCTTTCAGGTGTGGAGTATCATAAAACGATGATTAGTATTCAATTTGGCATGAATCGATAAAAGGATCAAGATTGAATCAAATTTTGAGTTTTTTAAATTTTCATATTTTGTGCGTGATCGTATGATTTGCTTCCTCATAGACAAAACTTTACTTTTATGAAAAAAACATCGAGTTTTTAATGTCAATGTGTTTAAAATGTTGCAAAACATCGCAAAATCATATTTAGACAAAATGTCCAAACACACGCGCGCGCGCGCGCGCGCGTGTGTGTGTGTGTGTGTGTGTGTGGACATGGACAACGATTTAAAAAATTCTCAATAAACCGTACTAAGATCCTCGCACAATTTTCGAGCTATCGAGTTGGAACATTCTACACAGACTATCAAAAACTACAGTTCGCTGTTGACTTTAACGAAAATTGTTCGAGACATTCGACAGTTATAGAATTTCGAATTTATCGATAAATCGCTATAGGTGTTAAGGGCTCGTGTAATTTTTCGGCTATGGCGCTAGAACTTCGTACGTCGATTGGGTACTATTAAAGAATATTTCGTATCAAATTTCAACAAAATCAATTCAGGTATTTCAGATTTATGAAACTTTGAATTTTTTCTAAAAATTGAGTTACGTGTTTGCTAAGGGCCACATACCGAGGGGCGCGCTGAAAACCGAGTAAATTTGAAAAATTATTATAAAGGTTATTTGGTAAAAAAAAAATTAAATTATTTATTTCACATTTTTTATTAATTTTTCAACTATAAGAAAAATAAATTGAAATGTTTTTTTTTAAATATTAATATTATTTTTTAGAGGTATAAATGGACACTGATGAAAACCATGGCGCCTCCTTGTCGAGATCATAACTTTAACAAACATTATCCAATCTGCAAAATTTAAAAAAAATCTATTAAAATAATGTGGTAGTAAGAGTCTGATGGAGGGAATTTTTTTTTCAAAAATAAATAAATTACAGTATTTCAAACTTTAGTATGCAATTTAAAAAAAATAGTGCTTAATAATTTATAAAAAATTGTCTATCCAAAAAATCAGAAAAACCTCTCGTCAGACTATAGAGAAAATAATTATCATTTTTTTAAATGTTGTTGTTACATTTCCAGCTATAGAGCCGGTAGTTGCTATAAAAATAGTTTGGGGGATAACCACGTTGAGCATTGAGTTTCAAACTGAACTGGTAAAGTGCAAGATTATTACAAAAATCGATCGTTTGTGGACTATTGTATTTTTTGCAAAATCACCGAATACTTCAATGAGCTCTAACATTAGTAAATTTTGCAGAATGATAATGAAGAATCATAAAACTTTGCAACCCATGGTACCTGACGACTGTGTAGATCGAATTCAATTTAACAAAAGATGCAAATTAGAAGCTCGCACATTGTTTCTTCACTATTTTACCTCGCTCATAAGATTCCTCTGTGAGGAAACCAAAATTGAAGAAGTAGTTTAGTCATAGATGGGGAATTTGTGAGCGAGGTAAAATAAGGAGGACGCAATGTGCAAGTTTCGAACTTTTTTTTTCATCTCAAGTGTACAATAAGTACTTTTAAAGTTCATGAAAATGTATTATTTTACATTAAGAGGATCTAATTTTTTTTAATTTTAGATTTGAGGATAATCCCGAGAGTTCACAAGTCGTCGCCGTCGTGAAATCGACGACGTTGGACGAGGAGTGTTTCGGTGATTTTCTCTACGCCAACGAGCCACCCGAGGACGAAGACGTGCGCGCAATATTCAATGTATCGCCAATACCGAGTACGTCGATCGTCAATCGTAAAAACGTTGACTGGCCGTCAAGAATGAATTTTTCGGAAAAATCTATCGCTGATTCACGAGTCGATCGGCAATCTGCTGTTAGAACTTGGCTCGGCGATTTGATGATGGAAACCGAGACGGAGTGTTGCGCGACTTTGCAGAGCAAAGCACTGCCAAGGAGAGAACATCGTGAAACAACGAGCGAAGAGACTCAAACGAGAGATTTAAGGATTCTCACGTCATCATCTACGACAGCAGCCACAGAATTACTCGTTCGAGCCGATGGATTTACGAGACATTTGGGACAAATCGTTGAGTGAGTAATTATCACGATAATTTTCATTTTCAATAATAATTTTATATCAATTTGTGGCTGTTAATGAAGCATTCGAGTACCATTTTACGAAAACCAATATGGCGTCGAATCGTAAGCTCGTTTACTCGATATGCGCTTGCGCGTTCATGTGCGCCTACGCACATAGTGTCAGAAACAAGCCGTGCACAAAAGTGCGCCAAAACGCTACAAATACTGCTTTTTTCGATGTTCTTAATGTTTTGCACGGAATGACATTAAATAAATGTTAATTCAACGTTATTTTGCATGCTCAACATTAGGAACCTGAAAAGAACTCTTATTTTTCAGGAGTCCGCAAAGGCGTTAAAAACTTGTTTTTTCGATGCCCTCAATGCCTTGCATATAAAATTACCTTAAATGAATGTTTATTTAACATTATTGTATGTAAAAAACGTGGAGAAGTTAAAAAGAAACGTCATTTTTAATGTCTTTGCGAACTTGAGACTCCACTTTGCTTTATGGGAGCCTACTCACAGCAGTGTTGAAATTAACCGCCAGGTGGCGAAAATCCGACTTTACTTCCCAATTCGCCGAGCTTTTTTTAAAAAAAAGACTGGGAAAAAATTGGACATTTCATTAGTGCGAACGTTAATAAAAGACATAAAAACAATGACGATTAATTATTCTGAAAACATGGAAACTATAATTTTTTACGTGAAGCCAAGTAAATTTATGTTTTATGATAAAATGTTCAGAGTTCACGTTTAACCGAGAAATTAGACTTATTGATTTTTCGATAATTTTAATTGATTTTTTTCCCTCAGGAAATTATCCGATTCGGAGAACGGAAGATCCGAGCGTGAATTGTTGCGTTCGGTGGAGGATGAAGCTTTCTCGATTCTCTCGGAACTCGGAGCACCGCCACCGAGGAGAATTCAACAAGGCAATTTACGTAGTATACTATCACAGTTAGAAAGCCTGAGGAAACTCGTCGATTCTGTACTTGACACTCGCCTCGACTTTTATATTGAGGTATATAACTTTTTTGTTCTTCATAATTCAAATAGTCGTCAAATATTTCACTTTTGCAAGCGTGACAATTGGCGTTTTCGGTTGACAACTCTGAGCTGCTCGGTATCATGCCGAAGATCGCCGAAAGTTACCGAACGTTTCCGATCATTCTCGAAAGAAGACGCTTCATGGCTCCCACAAATTCATCCAAGACGTTTTAAATTGAAGAAATTTTTATTTTTCAAAAAATGGAAATCCTGTTTGTTAAGGCTCTCGCTCGTGTAATTGTTGGACTATCATTTCAAAGTTCTGTACGTCGATTCGGGACTATCAAAGAATACTTTGTATTGAATTTGATGAAAAGAATCGAACTACTGTGTAAACACATCTCAATATTTTTTAAATTCAAAATTTCATAAATCGCGAACTAGTAGTAACACAAGTATTGCTCCCGCTCCCTTTGCCCATTTAGGCCCAGCGCCTTAAGGGGTTACCACCTTCTAGCGGCAGAAAAAAGGCTTAACTTTGATAATTTATTTTGGGAGTATGAGAAAAGGAATAGGATTTTTTGTCAGTGGGTTTATTTAACACATATTGAAATATGAAGAAAAAAAAATGTTGTTATCATTTTTATACAAAATGGCAGCAACAGAGCTCATCTTGAAAATTGTCTTTTTCAATCGAGAAGGACTAATACTTGAACACCGTTGCATGGATCGATTTGAAGTTTTGACAATAGCTTCACAATTACATTCTCTATCGGAGTACGTAGCCGTTTTTTATTTAATGTAAACTTTCTTTTTGTAAACAATTTACTGATTATTTTTTTGGCAAAAAATCGATTCATTTTTCCAAAAGTTCACCATTTCTACAAAATTTGATATAAAAAAAACCCTATGTAGTTCCGTAGCCAATAGTATATAGATTAAATTTTTTTGGTTTTTTGACCCAGGTCTTATACTCTACGAGCAAATCGTCCTCCCGTAAAGATGTTTTAAAAAAAGTAACAAAATGATAATTAAAAAATTTTTTTCATACTTCAATATGTGTTAAATGAACCTTCTTATAACAAATCCCATTCCTTTTTTCATACTCCCAAAATAAATCGTCAAAGTTAGGCTTTTTTTCTGCCGCTAGAGTGTCTAAAGCCCTTAAAGAAAACACCAAAAAAATGTTTTAACGATTTTTGTCTTTAAAATTGCAACCTTAAGGGCGTCGAACGGTATAAAAAAAAATCTATTTTCGTTGCATTCCAACGATATAAACTTCAACGTCATCTCTTCAAAATGATATATTCATTGTGCTTCTTTTCTTTTTTTTTGCAGCGTGTGGTCCGAGGACTGGAAGAAGCTCCCCGAGAGGGGGGAAGCGCAGCGCGCGGTGCGCTGGCGGCTTTAACGGCTCTGGGTCTCGCGGGTAACCGGGCAGGTAGCAGCATAGCACGTTGTTCGGGTATTCGAGCACTGCTAACGTCTCTCATCTCGGCTGGAAGATTGTCCAGTGATTTGCGAGCTTCCTCACTGCGGGCTCTCGGCAGTGTATGCTGCTGTCCATTGGCGATCGATCAATTCGTCCGCGAGGATGGTCCGGAGATACTGCTCGATGTTTTGGCGGGTGAAACGACACCGGAAACGGAAAAGATGGAAGCGGCCGCACTAATCGTACAGATAACAGCACCATGGACAAACGCCATGGGTCTCACGCATCTCGAGCCTTTTGCCAGAGATCTCGTTAACTTTCTTACGCGTCTTGCCGAACGTACTAATTGCGGACAGACGCTGTTGCTGGCAGCCGCGGCTTTGAACAATCTTGCCGATTCGGCCAAGTGCGTCGAGTCAATTTTGGCCGAAGACACGGTTCGTAAATTATTGCAATGCGTGAGAAAATCGTCCGGTGGGAATGTCTGGCTGATGGAACAAGTTGCCTCGTTGATTGGAAAACTGGCGAGAATCCCCGAAACTAGACCGCATCTCGCGGCGGCTAGAGCTTCCGTTGCTCTCGTTTGTTTCTTAAGAATGGGTACTCCGGGGCTCGAGGATGCCTACAGACGTTTGGAGACTACAGCGGCCGAAGCACTCACGAGACTCTGCGTCGATCCTGTGATCGCTCGGCAAGTTGTAGCCGTCGGTGGGGCTGATTGTCTTCCTTCCTACAGATCCGATAATCCATACTCGGTGAATGACGCGGGATTGCTCAATTACACAAAGTCACTGAGGCGAGCTTCCAAACGTGCCGCTAAAGAAATAGACGTTGCAAAAGCTTGCGATTATAGCGTTAGAGGCTCGTTACGATGATTCCCAAATAGCAGAATAATAGAGCAATCCGAAGGACGGTGAGAAACTCTAACAGCGTCGGTACAGTAAAGACCGTTGAAATCTGGGTAACATTCAAGGAGCATGGGTAAAATACGCGTTTTATGCCCGTAGCGCACAATGCTAGAAAAACTAGCTGTGCGTTGAACTGGATGGTTATAAGAGAGTGGTATCAAAAAAATATTATCCTTAGGGTTCATGTTTTTAAAGATGCTGATCACTAATATGATTAGCATTTTATGCTATCGGGCATTTTTCATTTGTTCATGACAATTTGTTTATAACGAATTTTTACAAAAACCGTTAGAGATAGAGAAAAAAGTTTACAATAAAAAATGCGTCTTTTTCATAGAAAATATTTTTCGTTTGAAATATAAATATATATAAACAATGAAATTGTTATACATAAATAGACGGCATATCATTTAGTAAAAACGGTTATCGTATTTGTGTTAAGCGACTTCGAAAACATAAATTCCAATAGGAAAAAAAGTATTCCAAGAGTTTCCTGAAAAACAGCACGAACACTTGATCGATCTTATACAAAATCTAATAAGTTCTAAGTTACACGAAAACGCTTTGATCGCGTAGTCTTCGTAGAAGGCTCGAAGACTCCCTTTAGATATTTATCAAATATTTTAGACGTCGAAAGAATAAATGTCCACGTCTTTCGGAATACCTTAAGTCATCATATTGAATTATACGTAAAACGTTTAGGACCGATTTACATCACCTCATTGTCGACACAACGCTGTTGGAAAGTTTGATTTGGTATCAATAACTGTTCTCATGCAACATAATTTCCACCATATTGAGGAAAATTAATCAGCAACGCGTTGCTTGTGTGTCTGAATGCTGAACACTTTTCCACGTATTTCAAGTAAATTGCTGGTTCAGTTCTTAATAGAAATCGGAATTGAATTATCGAAAGTATATTAACAAATGCTGACGCACTTTGATGCAATGATTCATAAATCATTTTCACGAGTTTAGATCGTTGTTGTATATATTTATGTCGAAAAAATGTTATGAAAAACGATCACATGGATTTCTGGCACGATGCCAATGGACGTAGAATTGTGTAAACATATTTTATCTAATATTATATACCGTAACGGGCAATCTACGAACAATATTATTACAAAAAAAGTTCGATATTATTGAGCATTAAAAATAATACTTATTGATTTTATACAAAACATGTATGTCCAACCATAAATTTCCATATAATTTATATTACGTATATATAATATATTTTTACTAGGGGGGCTCGGCCGCCCTGCGCGCTTCGCTCGCTAACCCCCCCCACGGGTCATTCCATTCGGCGTACCCCCCCCCCCCCCCCGGGGGTTCGTCCATCTTCGGTAATCTTCGGCCATCTTCGGTCCTGAACTCTTGTACACGGCGGCGGTGGCGGCGATATATTTATATAATATAGAGATATATATACTAGGGGGGCTCTGCCCTCCTACGCGCTTCGCGCGCCATCTTCGGTAATCTTCGGCCATCTTCGGTCCTGAACTCTTGTACACGGCGGCGGTGGCGGCGATATATTTATATAATATAGAGATATATATACTAGGGGGGCTCTGCCCTCCTACGCGCTTCGCGCGCCTCCCGCCCACCCTCCTTGGGTGGGGCGGGGGGGGGGGGGGGGTATGGTGAAGGGAATGACCGCCTCAACTCTTGTACACGGCGGCGGCGGCGATACCTCTCTATATTATATAAATATTTCGCCGCCGCCGCCGCCGTGTACAAGAGTTCAGGAGGGGGGGGGGGGGGCTTCACCAAACGGGTTTGAGTTGCCCCGTTTGGTGAAGCTGACTGATTTCCCTTTCCCGCAAGGGGAAAACGGTCAGCTTCACCAAACAGGGCAACTCAAACCCGTTTGGTGAAGCTGACCCCGCCGAAAATCACCGCAAATGCAGGGGTGCATTAGCGGTCATTTTGGTCAAGAGTTGATGGGATCGAGCGGGGACGGAGGAGGCGTGGGCGGGGCGGGGGGGGGGGGGGGGGCGCGCGAAGCGCGCAGGGGGGCAGAGCCCCCCTAGTATTTATATAATATAGATATATATATATATACTAGGGGGGCTCTGCCCCCTGCGCGCTTCGCCCCCCCGCTCGATCCCGTCAACTCTTGTACACGGCGGCGGCGGCGAAATATTTATATAATATAGAGAGATATATATATATACATACTAGGGTGTGCATTTGGGGGCAACTTTTTTTTTTTCAATTGTTCAACAGATTGTATCTTCCAGGAAGGTGAAAAAAGACGCCTGTTCAAATTTGAGCTCTTAATATTAATATTTAGAGGTGACTCATCGCGAATTTCTATTTCCCGTTTAAGGGATAACACCACTGTGACCCCCTGTTTTTTTCACATTTTTCAAGAATTTTTTTTTGTGGGAAAAAAAAGAGATATTCGAAAAAATTTTTTGGGCTTTGTTCCTTGTTTATTAATGTATCAAAAAACATTTTTTCACATTTTTCACGCCGCACGGTGGCGCTGGGGAAACTCTCGCCTCAGGTGCTGTCATCTCCGCGGCACGCAGCAGAACTCTCTTCAACGTCGATCTGACAAAAAATACCGAGTGTTTTCGTTAATAATATGATATTTTGAAGAGAAGTACATAGGGATTTAAAACAATATTGTTTCAAATCCCTATGTACTTCTCTTCAAAATATCATATTATTAACGAAAACACTCGGTATTTTTTTTCAAATCGACGTTGAAGAGAGTTCTGCTGCGTGCCGCGGAGATGACAGCACCTGACGCGAGAGCTTCCCCAGCGCCATCATGCGGCGTGAAAAATGTGAAAAAAATGTTTTTGGATACATTAATAAACAAGGAACAAAACCCAAACAAATTTTTCGAATATCTCTTTTTTTTCCCACAAAAAAAAATTCTTGAAAAATGTGAAAAAAAAACAGGGGGTCACAGTTGTGTTATCCCTTAAATAACATGGGAAAAAAATTTTTTCATATTTGGAATTTCATACTTCGGCAATGACAGAATTGAACGCTCTACAAAAAAGATGTCTTGAAGTTTTTCGATAAACGTAGCCATTCCGATGATATCCGATTTCAAAGTTCAAAATGAACAAAAATTCATCTTTTTTTAATATCACAGCGAAACTATTGACTTTATTAAGAAATTTCAAATGACTTTTTTGTAGATTATTAAATTTGCCATAAAAATTGTCTCATTTATGATTAATTAATATTGATCATTAATTGTTCAATGCTGTAGAAAGTTATTTTCTGTCAAAAAACTGGTTCTAAATATAGATATATATTATATATCGATATCTATATCATTGAATATTTAGATAATGTATCCGAATTTTTGTTAAACGCATGGACAACAAGTATACGTTAAATATTTTTCCAAAATATATATCTTAAACATATTAAATATATTTTTGCCGAAAAGTCACATTTGTCGAATATATTTCTACATATATTTTTTTCCGTGTGATCGCCCGCGCATAAGCCAAATAGCCCAGTCGAATTAGATAAAAAAAGGGGCTGACACGGAAAAATTTTTAGTAGCAATTTTCCTTCGGAAATCGTTGGGGTGGGTCACTGGCAGTCTACATTCTGGTTTTCGGGATTCGCACCCTGTTGCGTCATCCGCCATCTTGAATTTGAGGGTGAATTTTTGTTTATTAAATAACTCGTTTATTTTCAATTTTTCACGAAAAATGGTTATTACCAAAGTTGTCTGGAATTAAATTTCCTACAATTTTGGATATTATCAATTTTTCCCTAGGATCGATATTTTTCGATTAAGACCCGAAAAGAGGGGGTGTATTTTTCTTTATTGAATAACTCGTGTATTTGCCATTTTACACGAAAAATGGTTATTACCAAAGTTGTTTGAAATTAAATTTTCTACAATTTTGGTTGTTATCAATTTTTTCCTAGGATCGATAGAACCGGTCTATCGCTGCCTGTGTACACAATGGTCACGTCTAGGTATACAATAATCGCCTAAAAGGACGCGGCAGCTGCTTCGTATAGCAGTGTGAGAGCGGGCCCGAGTTCCAGTTTGTGTCTCCGACCGTTGGCGAGCGGACGTGTTCTATGAATATGGTGAACTGTTTTGTGTGCGGAAAATGTATAAGCAAAGAGAATGAGTTGACGGTGAAAAAACGTGGCGTTCAGACACTTTTATCGGCAAGCGTTATTAGAGGTGATAATGAACACAAGCAAATGCTCCAATCTGTGGATAGCGTTATCATGCACCCAGCGTGCTATAAGAGTTACGCTGATAGAAGATCGTCGGGAATACATCGACGCAGCTTTGACACTGTTGAACCGTCTACGTCGTCAACAGTGGAATCGCAAGCACCACCGACATTTGATTTAAAAAACCATTGCCTTGTTTGTGCGGAAAGAATCCTGGATGTGTCGGATGAAATTAAGTTGCCTGTGAAAATGCGAAAACCGGTTTCGATTGTTACGCGAAATTCGTGCCGGGATACGATTCTTAATTATTGTAATTTACGTACCGACGCCTTTGCACGCGAAATAGTAGCGTGCATCTAAATGTTAGTGACTTAGTAGCTGTTGGTGCGCGATATCACAGCTCTTGTATCGCTACAATAAAATATGCGACTTGGAACGATCGAGCAGGAAGACCAATCTCTAACGCAGTAAATCGTGCTATGGAGTACATTTATGATCACATCGAAGCGAATAGCGACGAATGTCAGTTTACAGTGAAACAACTGCAGGAGGCTATCAAAGGAGATTTTATGCCGGATGTGAAAACTATAAAGTAGCGCTTACAGAAAGAGTACGGTGATGAAATTTTGATTTTTGACAAAAAAGGAGCCAACAGTATAATTTGTTTCCGTAATACTGGTTACAAAGTACTCTCAAAAGCCTGGTACGACTCAAAAAATTCCGATCCCGAGGAAGAAAGGTTGAGAGTTATTCGCGAAGCAGCTGCCATTATCGTCGAGGACATACGCTCAAGACCGTATGATACGAATTCGTACCCGCCCTCCGATAATTTCATGGATAACGTGGACGACTCCATTCCTACTTCTCTCAACGTGCTGCTCTCAGAAATTATTTTCAAAACCAAAAAGGGATCGTTTGAATCTTCGAAAAGGAAATGTACTTCCATCGCGCATGCTATTATATCGGCAGTTCGTCCGCGATTTTTCATTTCCTCTTTACAAATTGGCGTTGGCGCTTTGTTGTACAAAAAATATGGATCCAGACTTTTGATTGACATTCTTTCGTCGTTGGGATTTTCCTCGTCGTATGAAGACATTTCATCGTACGAAGCTACTTCCATCATGCAACCAAAGCGCCAAGTGAAAGACACGGCTTTTGTACAGCTTGTTTACGACAATGACGATTATAACATAAACACACTAGACGGGCATGACACGTTTCACTGTATAGGAGGAATTCGATGCGTAACGCCATTCGACGCAATAGAACCGGATACAGAAATGAGTCAATGCTCAGACAGAAAATCTGCTGCGGCCGTTGCACAAATGTGGCATGGAGAAATTCGTTTTTTAAAATAGCAATAAGGCATCTGCCTACAGCCGTAAGCAGTTACTTTAATCTTTATTTTATGGGTAGGTTCGGAATTTTTCGAAGTGTATGTAATTTAAGCAGCAATTTCATTTTTTCTCAAATAGTCAAAATTCGCTTTTCGTTGATACGGCAATACCTAGAGTCGAGCACGTTCTTAGGATTACCAAAAAAAGGGGGACAGCGAACTCTTCGCTTTGCCGCGTCGAGTTCGTGTTTTATTACTTAATCCTTGCCGGCTGCAAGACGATGAGGTACCGGCTACAGCTGCTTGCAATACACCGACATGCCGTATGCGGACCTTCCTGACTCAGGCGACACGAGTGCGAAAATCCGTTCTTCATTTTTACATAGCCAATCAATTGCAGCGATTCTAGCAACCAGAAATTCTCGGACACACCCATCGTCTTCATGTTTAGTTCTACAAAATTCTCAAAAGCCAGTCGTCATCAAACTTTCAGAGAGCGCACATCAAGAGTCCACCCAGCGCGGATCTCTGCCTCTCTTGAAATTATCAATCAGTCTCGGTAGACATTTTGACCTTACAACGATTCTTCGTCGATAAAACGCGAAGTTTTTTATCAACTCTCATTGAGACATAAGACTCGTTACATTTTATCCAATTATACAACTCTAAATATTCTGTGAATAAAATTTGATGTTAGTTTATTCGCGGAGCATTTTCTATCATTTACTAACTACCTTCACCTAATTAATTTGAGGCGCTGGAGTTCGCGATATTTGCAGTGTCGAACATTATTTTTGGTAACTGGATTTACAACCCTGTTTGACTCGCAACGTAAGTCGAGTCGCATTGTGAGCGCGAACATTTTATGGTGCTTCGAGCCGGATTCAAGATTCCGGAATCACCTACGAACACAGTGAATCGTGATTCGAAATAAATGATTTGACGCCGACGTCATCTCTTCAAAGGGGTAAGCTCGCTAACAAACATATTGCCAATCGTTTATATCCCTGTATCTATTCATATATTCGCTTCACTCTCGCTCAATCATGCCGCTTATCGGAAACGAATTAAAACAAAGAGACCAGTTTGTTCGAAAACGCGGTGCCATCAAGGCAAAGTTGACTAGCTTCAAGAACTTCTTGGAACAGTCAGAAGACGATCCAGATGTCCACGCGTTAAGGGCACACATGGAACGCGTAGGAAGCGCATTTACAATACTAGACGGTTTCACGAACGAGTTGCAAGAGCTCGAAGCCGAGTTCGACCATTATACAGAACAAGCAATAATGGAAGATGAGTATACCAAACTCCTAGCTAAATGTTACAAACTACAAGATAAGGCAAGTTGATTGTCAGCAACAATCAGCAACGTTAATAACGCGTCGCGAGCGTCACCGAATAGTCGGTTCGCGTCGCATCAGTCGACTTTGACGTGTCTTTCCGAACAATCGCTTCCTAAATTCACCGGAAAATACGAAGATTGGTTAAGTTTTCAAGACGATTTTCAATCGACAATCGGGCGTCGACCGGGTCTCAGCGACACCGAAAAACTGAAATTTTTACGTGCATGCGTTAGCGGAGAACCCGAGCGACTCGTGAAGCAATTCGAGACGACGGACGAAGGATATCGAAACGCATGGACCCTATTAAAAAAGATGTTTGAAGATAAAGGTAGGATACGCAAACGTCACGTATCAGAGATTCTCAACATCTCGTCGATGCAAAGAGAATCGGCCCAAGACCTCAACGAACTGATAAATACTCTGGAATTACACAACTCCGCGTTAAAATCTCTGTCAGAGGACAAATACAGCACGCTCTTGCTGTGTATAGCAATCTCTAAAATAGACAAGACCACTCGCAAACAGTGGAGGATGTCCCAAAAGGAGGGAGAGTTGCCACCGTACGACATATTAATCTCCTTCCTTCGTCGAATCGTGATCTCATCGGACGAACCGCTTTTCGCGCAAAAGAAAGAAAAATTGAACGGCTCCGAACAAAACCAGAAGGGCAAGACTTCAAGACAGATCCGCACTTTCGCTACCACGACGATGAACGAATGTAAGCATCTGCAACGTTCAATATTTCCTGTTCCAATGTCCGGAATTTGAGAAACTTCTACCGAAGGAAAGGTACCAGGCAGCGTCTCGTGCCTCTGTATGGACCAACTGTTTGCGTTCCGGTCACAGCACTAAACAATGCACCTCGGCATTCACGTGCAAAACGTGCAATAAAAAGCACCACACATTGTTGCACTTCACGGAGTCGTCGCCATCAAAGTCCGAGACAGGCGAGGCCACTCAGTTGACTGAGTCGAGAAACGCGCAATTCTGACTAGCAACGCCGCGCGTCGCGTCAGACACTCCGGAAGTCACCAGTCTCGTGGCCAGTATCCCTTGGCGTGATCTATTAGTCACTGCAAAAATCGACGTGTATAGTTCTTCGGGAAGACTCAGACCGTGTCGTGTCTTACTCGATACATGCTCAATCACAAACTTTATGACGGAAAGATTCACTACGTTTCTTCAATTGCCAAAGACCAAACTACCAATTCCTATCGGAGCGATGAACGAAACTCGGACCGTCAGCAATAATCTCGTAACCGCGAAGCTAAGATCGAGACTACAATTTCGAAAAGACGCTGAATTTTCTCACAATCGACAACATTGCGGGGCTCGTACCTGACGAAAGAATTGCGCGAAGGTCAATCTCTCTGCCGCACAACATTCAGCTCGCGGATCCAGAATTCGATCGACCGGCCGAAGTCGACATGTTGATCAGCTCCGGAACAACATTATCCACTCTTTGCATCGGTCAGATTAATTTATCTCCATCCGGCTGTCCAGATCGGTATCTACAGAAAACGCGACTCGGATTGATTATCGGAGGTGCAATCCCGACGGACGGCTTGTCGCCTTACACCCGACAATGTCATGCCACTACCATCGACAAGATCATGCAACGCTTCTGGGAAATCGAGAAAATCAACGCCAGCCGTCATGCCTCACCAGAAGAAACAATCTGCGAAGTACATTTCCAAGAAACGGTAAAAAGAGACGATGAGGGGCGGTACATTGTCGCGCTTCCTTCCAATCTCAAAAAGGATCAAATCGGCGAAACACGGTCCATGGCCACGAAACGTCTCATCGGACTCGAGAAGAAACTTCTTAAAAACCTCGAGCTGAAATTTCAATACGAAGCCGTCCTTCAGGAATATCTAACGCTAGGACACATGTCCAGGGTCCATGATGATGCTGCAATGGGGGGAGGCTTCTATCGTCCTCACCACGCAGTTATAAAGGACAGCAGCCTCACCGCCAAGGTTAGGGTTGTATTCGACGGATCTGCCAAGTCCAGAAATGGCTTATCACTCAACGATATCCTCATGGTAGGACCCACAATATAGGACGACATTTTCTCAATCCTGCTGAGGTTCTGCAATCATCAGTATGTGCTCACAGGAGACATCGAGAAAATGTACCGTCAATTCACGGTCCGCAAAGACGGTCGCAAGTACCAACGTATTCCATGGCGCGACGTCTGTGGCTCAATAGTCACTTATGAATTACATACTGTAACGTTCGGATTGTCACCCGCGCCGTTCTTAGCAACGCGCTGTCTCCGTCAATTGGCAAACGATGAGATGGCAGACTACCCACGGGCCGCCGAAATCATCAATCGCGATCTATACGTCGACGATCGGTTGACGGGAACAGCAACATTCGACGAGGCTCTTCAACTTCGGAATGAGATCGATGCACTCCTACAGCGAGGCGGTCTTAACCTCCGACAATGGGCGTCGAACGAGCCGCGGTTTCTCGAAGGATTGCCGTCGGCGAACATCAATCTCGAGCTGCAATCTCGCCAGGATCAGACGATCAAAATTCTTGGCGTTCACTGGAATTCGAAGCTGGACACGATTGTTTACACAGTCAGCCCGATCTCGCGGAACGAGCGTGTCACGAAGAGCAGCATTCATTCGCACATTGCCAGAATCTTCGATCCATTAGGTCTTCTCGGTCCAGTCGTCACATATGCCAAAATAATAATGCAACGAGTTTGGAAGGAGGAACTCTAATGGGACGAATCCATCCCGGCCGACATACACACTGAATGGAGTAACTACGCCTCGCAATTGAGTCTACTCCACGATCTGCACTCCAGCCGAAAAATAGCCTCTTCAACATACCGAGAAGTTCAGCTACATGGATTCTGCGACGCTAGCGAGAAGGCATACGGGGCATGTATTTATATCAGAAGCACGGATTGCAATGGTGCGGTTTTCACTACACTCCTATGCGCCAAATCTCACGTTACACCGATAAAAAAGGGAAATGAAGGCCAGAATAACAAATCAGCCACAACGGCAAAAATTGAGAATATTCCACCGATGACGATTCCCAAACTGGAACTCTGCGGAGCTGCGCTGCTGGACAAACTCTATTCAACAGCTCGCCAAGCATTAAGCATAGACATCTACAAGACGGTCTTCTGGTGCGATAATACGGCTGTACTCCACTGGATCAGAACGCCACCGTACCAACTGCTGACATTCATGGCCAATCGTGTTGCCGCGATTCAAGCTAGCACCCACACCGGTGACTGGCGTTACGTTCGCTCGCACGACAATCCGGCAGATCTCATTTCGAGAGGCCAACTTCCAGTAGCATACATCTCGGAGCGAAAATGGACTCATGGTCCCGCATGGCTCGCGGAAGAAGAATCAATGTGGCCTCAACTTGGAATACCCTCAGTGGAGCAACTACCAGGACTGCGTAAAATTAAATGTCTCGCAACACCGATGCCCAGCGATATACTCACGCGATTTTCGTCGATTATGAGGCTGTGCAAATTCGTGGCGTACGCTCTAAGGTTCAAAACGCGACACAAGGATCGCATTACTTGCGAGGAGCTCACGGAAGCAAACACGAAAATTGTAAAGCTCGTGCAAGCAGAGAATTTTTTCAATGAACTTCCAGATTTGAAGGTAGAGGGATTCGTCGATCCGAAGAGCAAGCTCATGTCACGGTCTCCATTTCTGGACGATCTGGGCATAATTCGAATCGGCGGACGACTCAAAAACTCCAAATTCTCATTCGCTGAAAAACATCCGATCATTCTTCCGAGATCACATCACGTGACCAGTATGCTCATCCGATACGAGCATGTATCTAATTATCACTCCGGCGTACAAGCCACGCTTTATTCTTTGCGGACGAGATACTGGGCAATCGACGGAAGAAATCAGGTACGAAAAGTGATACGTAACTGTATGGTCTGCGTCAAGACAAACCCTCCGTCCGCCGGTTACGTCATGGGAAATCTACCCGAGGTTCGAATTACCGAAGCTCGACCATTCTTGAACGTCGGCGTGGACTACTGTGGTCCATTTCACATTAAGGAGAAGAAACATCGCAATCGAGGAACCATCAAGGTGTACGTGGCCGTAGTCGTGTGCCTAGTAGTTAAGGCCGTGCACCTCGAACTGGTCAGCGATATGACCATCGAAGCATTCCTTGCCGCATTGAAGCGTTTTATCGCAAGAAGAGGAAGGTGCAAAAACGTTTACTCCGACAACGCAACAAACTTCGTCGGAGCCAATAACGAATTAAAGGAAATAATGAAGCACTTGAGCACAGAGGAACATAACGAAAAGACGCTCAACTTCTACACCGAGAACGGCATCAGGTGGCACATCATTCCACCACAATCACCGAACTTCGGCGGAATCTGGGAGGCGGCGGTAAAATCTTTCAAACACCATCTGAAGCGCGTAGCGACTGCTCACTTTCGAACAATTGAATACGTTCATTACCGAGGTCGAAGCAATCCTTAATTCTGAAGGCGAGCGACTGCTCACTTTCGAACAATTGAATACGTTCATTACCGAGGTCGAAGCAATCCTTAATTCTCGTCCTCTAACTCCTCTTTCATCAGATCCCAACGACCCTCCTGTATTTTCACCTGGTTATTATCTGATTGGCAATACGTTAACGAGCATGCCAGAAATTGATCTTCTCGAATTGCCGTTCAATCGGCTGTCATTATGGCAGCACATACAGAAGATGAAGCAGGATTTCTGGACCAGGTGGCACAAGGAATATTTAAATGAACTAAATATTCGCCACAAATGGTCCAGGGGATCTCACAGCATCCGAGAGGGCTCTCTCGTCCTTCTCAAGGAGGACAATTTACCACCACTCCGATGGCTCATGGGCAGAGTCGTCGAGACGCGACCCGATGCGGACGGTATCATACGCGTCGTGCGCGTCAAAACGTCCAGGGGGATCTTCGACAGAAACGTCCGCAAGCTCGCTCCACTTCCACTCGTCGACCACTCGTCAAACCAAACCAAACACTGATAGTGTCAAAGCAATTTAGAAGGCTAGCAAGCCGATGGACAGCAATAAGCTTTGTTTTTAAATGTGCATCTAATCATATAACATACGGGTAATTTGGATGTTGCTCGTTTTTTAATTTTGATCGATCCACTCTCAAAGGGGGAGTCTATTCCGTCGAGCATGGAACGAGTAGAATTTTCTTTTCTTTAAAATAGCAATAAGGCATCTGCCTACAGCCGTAAGCAGTTACTTTAATCTTTATATTATGGGTAGGTCTGGAGTTTTTCGAAGTGTATGTAATTTAAGCTGCAATTTAATTTTTTCTTAAATAGTCAAAATTCGCTTTTCGTTAATACGGCAATATCTAGAGTCGAGCACGTTCTTAGGATTACCAAAAAAAAGGCGACCGCGAACTCTTCCTTTCGACGCGTCGAGTTCGTGTTTTATTACTTAATCCTTCCCGGCTGCAAGACGATGAGGTACCTCCTACAGCTGCTTGCAATACACCGACATGCCGTATGCGGACCTTCCTGACTCAAGCGACACGAGTGCGAAAATCCCTTCTTCATTTTTACATAGCCAATCAATTGCATCGATTCCAGCAACCAGAAATTCTCGGACACACCCATCGTCTTCATTTTTAGTTTTACAAAATCCTCAAAAGTCAGTGATCATTAAACTTTCAGAGAGCGCACATGAAGAGTCCACCTAGCGCGGATCTCTGCCTCTCTTGAAATCATGAATCAGTCTCGGTAGACATTTTAACCTTACAACGATTCTTCGTCGATAAAACGCGAAGTTTTTTATCAACTCTCATTGAGACATAAGACCCGTTACATTTTATCCAATTATACAACTGTAAATATTCTGTGAATAAAATTTGATGTTAGTTTATTCGCGGAGCATTTTCTATCATTTACTAACTACCTTCACCTCAATAATTTGAGGCGCTGGAGTTCGCGATATTTGCAGTGTTGAACATTATTTTCGGTAACTGGATTTACAACCCTGTTTGACTCGCAACATAAGTCGAGTCGCATTGTGAGCGCGAACAGATGGAGCAAACGCTGAATCGAGAATCAAAAATTCATGGTGGAATGTTTAAGCGGGGAGCTGATGAGAGCGTGGCAGTAAGGTGGACCATGAGTGCGGTACATATGCAAAATATTTTCCAACAGATTGAAGATTTTTGCGATGTTCATAGCGGAAGAACTGAGCAACACGGCGATTTCAGACCGATTCGTGTCAGTAGAGACAATTCAGATATGGAAAAATTTGACTACTGGTTCGATGAACATAATCCTTTCCCTACGGATTCTGAAATTATGTCGATTAGTTCGGGTATAATCAGCACTGAAAATATCAATTGTCATCTCGCTTCAGAAATTGGTACAAAATTGATGAGCAATATGGCCGGTACAAATTGCGATTCGGTGAAATTCAAACGAAAAGATAAAGTTTCACCGTTATCAACAGTTGGCAGCAGCATAACAATCGATAAAACGTCTGTGCCCATAAACCCCCTCCTGCTTTTCCAACGAATTAGTATTTCTAAACGATCAAACGAAGATCTGCAGGATTGTTTTGCCTATGAGCTAGCACTGTACCCTCTTCCGTTATTTAACGAGGAAGGAATGAGAAAAGGTACAATGTCTACGCTTACAGCGCCTTTGAGCCTCTACAACATTCTGCAGTGATGGTAGAAAAATGTCTCGATGTCGTTGACGGATTCTTTTTATTTCATAAGGTTGTGTGGCCTCGATCGAACGCGACGTTCAACACGATATGCGATAACTACGTGTCATATGTGAAGAGACACTTCGACAACAACGTCATAGTTGTAATCGATGGTTACCCTGAAGATTTACAAACAGTCGT
This sequence comes from Oxytorus armatus, assembly GCA_958009045.1. Classification (NCBI taxonomy): domain Eukaryota; kingdom Metazoa; phylum Arthropoda; class Insecta; order Hymenoptera; family Ichneumonidae; genus Oxytorus; species Oxytorus armatus. The sequence continues at coordinate 27,806,665 of OY253745.1, forward strand.
TTTCAAGGGTTGGGAACGGAGAAGACGCGCAGCCCAGCACCGTTCGCCTGAAGTGATTGTCAACGCAACCTTGTTTCCTTCTACGACGCAGGAAAAATTTATAGGGAACGAGAAGAACAAAGGCGAGGCTTATTGATATTTTGAAAACAGCTTTGCAGGATTCTGATGTCGTTGTTCAGCAGGCACCGGCAGACGCAGATTCAGTTATCGTAGGAACGGCAATTCAAGCAGCCGCGAATTACGACGAAGTCACTATCATCGGCGAGGACATCGATCTCCTTGTGATACTGACTGCCTTAGGGTATCATTTGAAAAACGTTTTTTTCAAGAAATCCGGCAGAGGACGGACTCTGGAACAATTATATTCGCCGGCAAGTTTTAAATATGAACAGTTTGTAGCAAAACATATTTTATTCTTACATGCATTCAGCGGAGGCGATCTACGTCATCAATATTCAACGTCGGAAAATTGAAATTCTTCAACACTCTCAAGATCAATGACAATTGGGACAAAGCTCTGAGTTTGTTCCGCGAGGCAAAAATTCACAAATATTGCTGGGCTCAAGCTGGAGAATGTTTTCTAATTGCATTGTTTGGAGGCGATGGAAATGTTAAAACAGTAAACGATCTGAGATTCAAGAACTTCACAAAATCAGTCACGAGGAGCAAATTCAATTTTGCGCCGCTTCCACCTACCTCGGCAGCAGCGGAACAACATACATACAGGACGTACCGGCAGGTGAAAATGTGGATGGAGTATGAAGCCGACGCTACGGAGTGGGGGTGGAAGAAAACTAATCGTGGATTAGAACCTGTCGCTACAATTGCCGATCCAGCACCAGAATTTTTGCTGAAAACAATTTCCTGCAAATACAAAATGGGGTGCCGAAAAATGTGTGGTTGTCGCAAAGCAGGACTCAAATGTTCTGTCTTATGCCATAACTGCGGTGGAAAAACGTGCGAGAACGTCGTCGCTATTCGAGAGCTGCTCGATGAAGACGACATCGATAGTGACGAGAACCTATCGTCAGAACGAGTCACCACCGACCCTCCCCAGCTTCTGGTCGAAGTCATCGGCAGTAATGATGAAGAATCAGACAACCCAAACTTGGCCGGACCATCGGTTAAACGATTTAAACAGGTATAAGTCAAATTTGTAAGGGATTTGAAAAGTGTACTTAAAAAAAAATAAATTGTCATTTCTTTCATCGTAAAAGTTATACGAGAAACGATTCATTTACACCCCTCTCTCCTTTTACCGTTTTCAACAAGTTAGTTTATCATCGTTTATACGAAAGAATCAATAATAAACGAGATAATAGAATATTTAGGTTCACCCCACCTCTTTTCGGGTCTTAATCGAAAAATATCGATCCTAGGAAAAAATTGATCGGGACTAAATTTGTAGGAAATTTAATTTCAAACAACTTTGGTAATAACCATTTTTCTTGTAAAATGGAAAATACACGAGTTGTTCAATAAACAAAAATTCACCCCCTCTTTTCGGGTCTTCATCGAAAAATATCAATCCTAGGGAAAAATTGATAAGAACCAAAATTGTAGGAAATTGAATTCCAAACAACTTTGGTAATAGCCATTTTTCGTGTAAAATTGAAAATAAACGAGTTATTTAATAAAGAATAATTCACCCTCAAATTCAAGATGGCGGATGACGCAACAGGGTGCGAATCCCGAAAACCAAAATGTAGACTGCCAGTGACGCCCCCCCCCCAGCGATTTCCGGAGGAAAACTGCTACTAAAAATTTTGTCTTCGTCAAATCCTAATTCGACTGAGCTAAGAGTATGAAAACGGTATTACTGATACTTTAGTAAAAAAAAAAGTGATATGACACTCGAAAATCGCACTTCTTTACATTAAATATCGAAAAATCGATGCCGATAAAAGGATAGCTGACGAATCAGAGGGCCACTTTTAGTCACGTGGTCCTCCAACGTGAACGCACTTTACTCGGTCGAATCTCGGCTTAGCTGATAGGAGCATACCTAACCTAAACTTCATGATTAAAGAAGCCCGTTGACACTGGTCCCCCGTATAAAAAAGACATGTCGCGAAATATCTTGAAATGCGATTTATTTCCATACTCAATTAATACTTTGAAAATTTATTACAAAAATACCCGCGGTACGTTTTAAAGGTACAATTTGCAAGTTGTCACTGAAATGTGTGTAGAAATAAGTTTACCAAATTGGAAAAATTATGAAATACGATTCATAACTCCAATGATTCTGAAAATTCGAATCTGACACTACCATGTTTCGATCACAACTCGCAAATGCACCGTGATACATTTCTAGTAAATTTAAAAAGTATTATAATTGAGTATGCGTCTGTCCAATACGACACACTTCGAATACTACGATTTAATGCTTCACTAATACTAATTTCATACTTTGTTTTTATGCGCGGACGCGGACATTGTGCCATAAAACTGATTCCTGAATGGCAAAATCAATTCAGTCGTTATTATACAGCGAATAAGATCGTCATGTAAACATTAACGTTCTATCTTTATCACAAATCTAATATAATCTGTAAAATGTATTTAAAGGAAAATATATAGGTATATATTTCTTGTGCAAACGTTGGAATCGCTTTACCGAACTCTCTATTGCAGTTGACTCGTGTGAAATATGTCGATCGTAGTTTCGTGGCAGGGTCTCAGCTCAAGATCGTGAACTCCAAGAACGAATTTACCATCCGGCGCCTTGAAATAATCCAAACCTCGTCCGATTTTAATGACCCATCCGTTGCTCAGTCTAAAAAGAAAAAAAATCATTGTTTCGGAGTAAGATCGGTAATGATCGTGCTGATTTACGAAATGTTGGAAAAGATTGTTATATTAAGTAATCTCACGATATTTGACGATCGTGAAGGGTTTCCGAGAACGAGATTTCCAGCGTTACGAGACGATTCGACAGACTCTGCTTCAATTCTTCCAATCTCGCTACCTGGTTCTTCCGATCCTCGGGATCGAGGGTTGTTACTAATGATACTCGGGACAATGAGTGACACTTTTGGACGGCAAGCTCGCACAATCGAACCAAATTTTGGCACTGAAAGTTAAATTTTGCAGGACCATTACATACACCCACGCAGACATTGTTTCTAAATGTAATTTTCCGACGTTTTGGCACATTTTGAACCCATTAAGATTGAAAAATTGAAGAAAAAAAATCATTTTCACAATCACAAAGCTTCAAATAAAAATATTCAAAATCTTATAAAATCTGAACTCCTCAAAGCATTCGTGTCAATACGAGACGTTCTTATCACCCAACCGTTTTATGTACAAAGTGTTGACTCGGTAGTCAAAAATTTACGAAAGTTAGAACGATCACATAAATTTTTCGCAAATTTCAAAATGGCGTTAAAACTCCAGTTCTCGATCGAACACTTGTTTGATGCTCCAAATCCGTGCAAATTTTTCAAGAAATCCTGTGAAATCGTTCTCAAGATATAACACGTTGGATTTTATTGAGCCTATCACATACACAAAAACACATTTTTTATAGAAGTGATTTTCCAATGTTTTGAGACATTTTTAACACACTGACATTAAAGACTCAACTTTTTTTTTTCACAAAAACAAAAACCCTCTACGAGGAAGAAAAATGGTACCATTTGAAACTAGCATATTGTTTCCTCGTCAGTTTTCTGCAATTATAAATTTCCCTCTGTGAGCAAGACCTTTTTTCAATTTTGCCTTCCTTCAAATTTGTGTAGGTGAAAAAATGATGATCAAGCAATATGCAAGTTTCAATTTGCACTATTTTTTCTTCCATGAAAAAGGATACTTTGTTTTCGTAAATCATTTTTCATTCCAGTTTGGAATGCCAATATGCAAAAAATATGTTAAATATCAGAAAAAAAAAACACATTTGCACGAGGTAACATACCCCTTAAGGTGTTAGGCTACTCCAGAGCAAGAAAAAAATAGACATTTTTTGGGATTTTTTTTAGTGAAATAATGAAATAAATCGAAATTCTGTGCACAGTTCTTTATTATACTACTAATGAATTATAAAAAATAATTTTTTTGCAGTGATTAATAACAAAATGGCGGCTGTACGGCATTTCTCCGTTGACACCGTTTTTCGGAAGCGTTCACAGGCGGGAACGGAGCTCATGCAATTTTTTACCTAGAACAAAGGACCAAATTTTTTTCAAATATATAAAAAAAACAGCTACAGAAGTACGTAGGATTTTTCGATATATTGATTTTTGCTAAATTGGCGCATTTTTTGAAAAAAGGTCAACCATTTTCGGAAAAAATCATCAGATAATTGTTTATAACACACAAAAATAGGCAATATGACACAAAAATCCTACGTACTTCTGTAAAGAATCCGGTTTTGAATGTACAGTTCAATTTTCAAATCGATCGGTGGAAATTTGTTCGAGCTATGCTTCCGAACAGTTCAAAAAACGTGGTTTCGAGAAAAACGCGTTTAAAGTTTTCAGTATTAGAAAGTCATAGAAAATTTTTATATACCAGTAATCTGCGATGCCTGAACTGTACAATTGGCCGTCCACATTGATATCCTGCTCGTTCGTTTCCTTTCCGAGCACTCTCAAGCTGATCCGTACCTTGTAGCTTCAGACAACGATTGTTCGGGAACCTTGATGCGCTGTGTCCGCCCCCAGGCACATATTATAACTATTTGGGCTAATTTTCATGCTCATAATGTTCATTATGTGCATAATTTGGGACAGATCGTCATTATACACACAAACGGCCATGTTTATTTCAATATCTATTATAATTTTGGCACTGGACTTTGATTTTGGAGCCAATGCCCATACGGTCGAATTAAAACTCTCGTTGCTATTTTGCGTACGGAGACGGGTACCCGTTCGTTTTTGCACGTGATCTATACATTCTTTGTTCAGCAACTGTGAAATTTTTTTTGTCAGGCTTTGCATCTGTAATTCCTTTAAATGTTTTTGAATTGCCGGTCACCAATGGAGTTTGCGTTTTTCACCTAGTGTAATGTTTCAGAGCGCTGGAACATCTCAACAACTGCGTCGACTTCCATCTTTCCAGCCGATCCCTCCAGATTCGCTTGGCATTCGCTCTCGTGATTTTCCGTCCATGCCGCATACTCTTCTGTTTTCTTTTTTCTTCCAATGTTCACATACTTTACAATATTATGTTTTGAGTATCTACTACTTTGCCGGTGTACGAGCCAAGAAGATTGACCACGCCATACAAAGACGAAAATTCACGTTTTCTCTGTGTACCATCGTCTGATACTGTGATTCCATTTGTTTCTCCTTTCTCAGCAGAAAATCCCTTTTCTTCTTTCGCTGCATTCAAAATACTCTTCTTATAAACAGCATCTATTGCAATGGCAATGTTTCGAACAACTTTATCACAAAATGAATGCAAGATCGGCCGGGGTAATTGCAAAAATGCGCAAAATTATACGCATACTTATGTGCCAACAGTGATATCTATAATCATTCAGCAGAATTTCTAATATCCTAGACCCTTCAGGTAGCAAATGCCTTCATCATCTCCCGCCGTTTTACCTTCTCCGATGCACCTAAATTATAACGCGTCGCAGAGATCATAAAAGGCGCTCGGAGCGGACGGAGAGAGGCTGCGGCAGAATTCGAAATTGCGGTACTTTTGACTGCTGAAATTGGGGGAGATTTTGACTGCTCACAGTATTTTGGTATATCATTTTCAGGACCCTTAGGCATCTTACAAGTAAAAAAAAATCGATAGTTCCAAAATTCTAGAGTGGCCTAACAGCTTAACATACACCTATCGTGAAATTTCGAAAAATTCATAATTCCATTGGTTTAGAATGCATCAATCGATTTTCTATGTATTCAATAACGAACAGTATTTTATGATAGTCTATCTGTGTAGAAAGTTATACTCTTGACAGAAATTTTTGAAAACATTCAAGATCGTGTAAAAAGTAAGACGAAAGCTAGTAAGACGAAGGCTGGTAAGACGAAAGTTGGTAAGACTAGACTGGACAAAGGCGTGCAATTTCGATCAGATCGGTGGGGCCATTCCAGAGATTATAGAACTTAGATTTTTGTGACCTTATCACTAACGCGCACAGACGCACACACATCCATGCGGACATTTTTTTCTAATTGTGTTTTTCCGTCGTTTTGAGAAATTTTGTTAGCGATGGAAACTGAAAAAAATGTTTTCACGAAAACAAAACTTAAGGAAGAAAAAGAAAAATTTATCAATAAATATTGGAGCCTGATATTTTCGAAACGATTTCTGTTTTTTTTTTTCGGAAAATTAAATAGAAACTTTCATCGGTGCTCTTCCCCTTAAATTAAGAATTATTTTTAATATGGCATCTACTCACCTGATGAAAGGCTCTTATATAAGGATCCTCTATATGAATATGTGTGACGGAGGCATCTAAAAATCTTCCAAAAAGTGTGGCATAGCCATGTCCCACAGTTCCCACCTCAATCTTCGTTTGTTCCCGGTATTTTCCCGCTGCTTTCCGCTCATCAATCAGGGCTTTTACTTTTTCCGCTCTTTCTATGTACTGTGAGGCTCTCCCATGCAAATGTTTCTTTTTAACTGTATCCTTAATATCTGAAACATTGGTATTGATATCGTTATTTAATTAGATCTGCATTTTTTCAAACACAAATATTCTTGACACAGTTTGTTTTCGAACCTTTGATTGAATCAACGAGAATTTGAAGTCCTTCTTGGTAAAGAACGAGAGCCATTGTGTATTGTTCCTTTTTATCCATATCCACTGCTCTCGTCAAAATTGCAGCTGCAGCATTTTCCATTTTGTTGTACGTGCTGGAATTACACTTGTTCTTTTTTTTCAATTTATCCGCCTCTTTTATCGATGAATACTTTTTCGGCTTTTGCACGAGTTTCTTCGTTTTTTTAGCGTAGTTTGTTTGATGCAAGCTCCAAAAACATTACCCTTTATCGATATTTTCTACAAAACTTATGTTCAAAATATAACTGTGGATATGACATTAAACTTGACGCTTTTCGCGCGCGCGCTACAGCGCCATCTAACGGCAACACGACGAACTCTTAAAGAAATATGCACGAACAGTGAATTATTGGCAACTATTCTAACCTCAAAAAAACTTTTGATAGCATAATTGTGTTCGAACGTCAAACAAATCCTCGTTGAAGGTTAATCTTTGATAATAATAACTAGCACAGTTTAAGGAATATTCAATTAATCAATTGATGTTGAGTTTACAGCCATTATTCCGCGGAAATATATTTAAAAACGTCACGGATCACGTCGATCGGATAGCTGCGATCCGCAGTTGGCGCGAAAATTGTGATTTGTGATATCTCGTTACGAGTGTAATACGTATGAACAATGGACATTTGGTATCTGACAATCGTACTTGAAAACGTCAAGATGACGTTTTGCTAAATTTTCTTTAATCTCCAGCGGCAACATGTTTTTACACGCTGCTGCAACGATATTTAGTCGTTACGAGTATCAATTGTTTGAATGAAAAAAAAAAAAAAGAGAATTGAGAAGTATGACTTGTAGCAATGTCAATGTATTTTTGTAAATAAATAAAAGTACTACGATGAAGTCCAGCAGAGGATTTAGTACTGGATCTCTGTGGGGCGAATTGCCGGCGAGAGAAGCTCACAAGCAAGAAGTTATTACGCCGGACATTATAGAAAATGTTTGGCGACAAGTAATGGACGAATCAAACAGTACAGATTGCGATTATCAACTCGATACGCAGCCAGAGTTTATTCAGTAAGTCAACCAACGACACGACGCTTAATTTTTCTTGTACTAACAGTATTTGATGATTTCAGATTGCCAATGGAGAATGCTCATGTCCTGAACACAATCAATCTTCATCAACAGCTGAGAGCAATGGTATAACATTTTTACAATGGTTGCAATTATCCTAAGCATGATTTAGTTCATTTGAACATTCAATTGTACAATCGATCATAGAAAATTTTGGAAATATCAAAGTTGTTGCCGCTGTTACGTAGTTGTGCTCCTAAATAATATATAAACGTACTTTCATCCTCTTGTTTGACTGACAAATTTGTTTACTAACGAAATGTAACAATTGTACAACAAACAAAGATAAAAACACTAAGCAAGAAAGACTCAAAAAAGTATTAAGTGTTGATAAAATATGAAATTTATTTACTTGTACATATGCATGTTCTTACACCAATCGCCTTGGCGTTACTGGTTCGGCACATCACACACCTTTCTGGTTTCCTCCCTACCATGGTTTTGGACTTGCTCTCGCAGTACCAGAACAAGCCTGAGTGTTGCTGACTGAAAAAAACGGGTGCACATCTACAATCGTAGATTGTAACTTCTGTACCCGAAGCGCTTCGTCTTTTGTCAGCGGTTTTTTTGCCACTTAAGCTATTTCAGTACTGGTAATCGAACTGGAGAACCTTAACAATCATTGGTTTATGTAAATGAAATTGTAGAATAACTATTTTTACAGCTGGTTCTCAACCACTGGAGTTCAGAAAAAAAAAGGTGCAAGTTGAATCTCGCCAGTTTGAAATTTGAAATTTCATAAAATCGTTTTGATTCTCGCAAAATTCAACTCCGATCGTCCATTAATGGCATTTTATCTGTGTATAGAAAATTGACTACAAAATCTGGAAAATCGAAAAAAAATTGCACGAGCACGAGCACGAAATTGCACGGTAGCTTGGTGACAAACACTTTTATGATTTTTTTTTTAAATTGAAAATTCCTTAACTTTAAAACGCCTCGAACGAATTTCTCCAAATTCAATAGCGAATATCTTTTGGTAGTACCCAATGCATGTACGAAATTTGGACGCGACAAACAAAAAACTACACGATCTAGACTCTTAAAAACACTTATGTAAATTTTTTTGAATAATTCAAAGTCTCACAAATCTATAACCCCTCAATTATTTTTCTCCAAATTTGACACGAAATAGCCTTTAATGGTACACAATCGACGAACGAAGCTTTAACTCGATAGTTCAAAAATTACACGAGCTAGACCCTTAACATAGACGCTTATAGCGATTTTTTCGAAAAATTCGATTGTCAAATTCATCGATTGTCAAAATTCGATCACGAACTGTATTTTATGATAATCTATTTGTGTGGAAAGTTCCAGCCAGATCGCTCGAAAGTTGCACGAATTATGCTCTTAACACAAATTTTTGAACATTTTCAAACTGTTATAAAATCCAAAATAATTTGTCACAAAAATCATATTGAACATAGGGCTAATACTGACTCACTTGCCTGCCAAATTTCAAACCGAAAGCTCACACCAATTCGAAGTTGCAGCAGTTTAATTTTTCACCCCTATCGCACACAAACGCGACACACACACACGCACACACATCCATCCAGAAATTTTCTCTAAATGTGACCCTTCGGTGTTTTGGAATATTTTAAACACATTGACATTAAAAACACGATTATTGTTTTCATGAAAATAAAGCTTCTTCTAGAGGAAGCAAAACAGACAAATTCCATTGGTGGCGGCTGGAATAGAACCCGGACGCACTGCGCGTGAACAGAGTATGATACCACTATGCCACTACTTTTGTCGTATATTTTACGATTTATTCGTTCATTTGTTTATTTTTATTTATATTCTATGAATGAAAAGAACGCCTTTTATGTGTGTCGAAATGATATAGAATATTGAAATAAGAAATATAATAGAAAGGATGAATTTATAAGTGGTACATGTGAGCCAATACAAGCAGAAATTCCTTTTATAGAGTAAGCACGCGATATTAATGTAGTGTAACATAATGCACGCGGTAGTTACAACGTAATGTACAAAAGGCAGAATAATACCATTGAAAATAGATTGAGAAAATATCTAAAAAAGTGGTATGGGGAAAAATTTGTCAATGCCTGACAAATTTTAGCATGTAGGCAGCCAAATTCGACAGTCGAAATGTGGTCCACTATGAACATTTCGATAATGTTTGTTCTTAAATATTCGTAATAACTATTGGTTTGACAGACCAACAGCTTATTTTTCATAAGAGATGGATCGCAAGGTGGAAATTTCAGTATGGCCTTCCCCCAAATAGTATCTGCACAAAAACAGCATGGATAAATTAAATATCACTTTGAAATTCTACAGGATGAAGGAACAATTTTAGGAACAATATCAATGATGGAATCGCAAAGTCTTCCAAATGAAAAATGTCCTGGGAATCCCTTCTTCTTTAAATTTCCTTCCACCGACGGGTAATTAAATGTTTAATTAATCAGTAACGATCTCACAAATGTCGATAATTAATAATTATAATTCATCCATAAACCATCGCGGATGTGAAACATAACCTCGTTATTGCAGATCAAAATTTAGGAAGGCTTCCACTATTCATCACTTAAAACCTACAACGGTGCGTAAATTGTTGAAACACGCAGTCATCGTTCTACTAGCTCACATTGGATTTGAAACTTCGTCAGACACCGCCGTGGAAACACTCACAGACATTGGTGAACATTTTCTCAGAAGGATATCGTTATTGCTGAAAGTAACGATCGAGCAAAAAGGTCACGGTTTTCCTGTAAGATAATGATTTCATTATTTATACAATGATCTATCGTTGATACTTGTTTTTATAGTATCAATTTTGTTATATTCTCAAGGATGCCATGGAAAAAGTACTCCTCGAAGCTGGTGTTGGTGGTGCAGTAGCTCTCCATGATTATTATCAGGGTGTTATTCTAAGATTTGAGAAGAAAATGAAACGCGAGGCAGAAATAATGGCTGAGGAACAGCAATTGGAACTGAGCACGTGCACTACCAAGCAAGTATTTCGTTATTACCTAAAACTAACTGTTTTCACCAAATATAAATAAATGGTGCAAATTAGAAAATTGCATATACTCACAAATACTTTATAAACAAGCCTTCTCTGTTATAGCTTCCGAATCAGATAAGTTTTATTCTTAATGACACGAATTTTTTAGAGAGTAATGTGCAACTTACAGTTTTTGCACCTTTATCCTTTCTCATGGAGGAAGCTTACTTTCATGAAAAAAAAATCGTGTTTTTAATGTCAATGTGTTAAAAATATTCCAAAACATCGAAAAGTCATATTTAGGAAAAAGTTCTGGATCGATGTGCGATTCTGTGGCTGTGTGTGCGTATGCCCATGTGCGATAAGGGTGTAAAATCGAAACAATGCTGATGTTTGCCTAGTTGGAACGCAATGTAAATAGGTTTTTAAATTTTCATTTTCAGTACTGCTCTCGCTTCTCCCAATAAAACGTTTTAACGATTTTTGTCATCGATAATCGAATCGGGGAATTAAAGGTATAAAAAAATCTATTTACGTTGGTTTCCAACGATCCAAACTTCAACATCGAAAATCGAAATCACTGTAACTTCGAAAAGGTTTCGGGCTGTCGGGCTGAAATTTGGTACACATGTAAATCAGTTGAGGTCCTTTGTTCGCTACGATTTTTGTGACGAATGACACTATTATTATGGACTTTATAAGATTTTGAAATTTTTCAAAAAAGCGTTTTACGACCATAGCTTACACAATTTTCCAGCTATCGAGCCGGAACTTTCTACACAAATAGACTATCACAAAATGTAGTTCGCCATTGAATTTGGAAGACATGGATCGAGGTGTTCGAAAGTTATAGAATTTCGAACTTTTCGAAAAATCGATATAGGCCTTTGTTAAGGTTCCATCTCGCGTCATTTTTGCGCTATTGAGCCAAAACTTCGTACATCAATTAAGTACTATTAACGGATATTTAGTACCGAATTTGAACAAAATGGATTCCGACATTTTAGATTTAAGACATTTTTAATGTTTGAAAAATCGATATAGATGTTTGTTAAGATTCTCGCTCGTGTAATTTTTTGGCTATCGAGTCATAATTCTGTACATCGATTGAGAAACACTTCGTATTAAATTTAAAGAAAACAAATCGATCAAGGCGATTTATGGAATTTTTTATTTAAAAAAATCTACATGTGTTTATAAAGAAGTTAGTGCACATGTACCGAACTTTTTTTAATTTCCGTGTAAAATCTTGTGCACAGATAGAATGTCAGTGAAGAATGATTGAGGTCAACATAGCAAGAATTCATGAGACAGTTGTGCATATACAAAATTTATAATAATTCGCAAAAATATAGGATTTTCAATACAAGTATGGAAACAGGCTGCGAATTGAATCTTGCAAGATGCTTCCTCGAAACTTCACACAATGCTTAAAACTTCCTGTATGACGAAGCCAAAATTGAGATATACTCCTTTATAGAGGATGCTTTGAGCATTGTGTAAAATTTCGAGGAAGCAACTTGCAGCTGGTTTTCACTTTCATTAAACGGGTACAGTTGGAACCTGTTCATCAATTCTCGACAGATTCAATATCAAAATCTTTTGTCCATTAGCCTATTTGTGTACAAAGTTTCGGTTCGATAGCTGAGAATTTGTGGAACTTGTAGCAAGCAGACATTTTTCGAGAATTGAAAATGCAATACAATTGGAAACTGTTCAGTAATTTTGATCACCTGATCCGAGCACAATTTTTCAAGTTGTTCTCAAACAACATTCGAATTTTGAAAATTCATCGCATACGGACATTTTTTTAAATGTAACGTTCTGAACTGTCTTGCATGAGAATATTTCGAAAAAAGTGTCTTCACAAAAATACAACTTATATGATAAAGCAAAATTAACGAAAAAATATTGTCTTTTCCCGAAATATTCAGGATAGAACTGGACGAGGCTGCTGGTAAGTTGCAATTCGAGGAACTCGATGAATTTGGCAACGTTTACAGAGAAGTGCCGACCCTACAACTGCTCGATCCGGATATGGGTTTTCCACCAAGCCTTGATGCCGGTTTTCAAATGCTTCATAGTTTGGAGCAAGATGAGTAGGTACTGATTATGAATTTGAGTAAAAAGCAATAAATACATATATGAAGCAAGGGAGACTCAGTTCCATGGCTCATTTGGTGTCTACAACCTGATATTTCTCGTTCCTGGCGCAACATTGAACTTTTCAAGCGATACTCACATATTTAGACACAACGAAGAAACATATTTTGATAGACCTAGTGGTGCACCCACTTGGAAGCACACATTGCTAAATTAATATCTGAAAGATTTTTTTAACGTTAAGACTTAACGAACGAACCGTTACTCCTTCCCGAATATTTTTAAGAGACATGAAAATGAGATTTTTACGATATAGGTAGTTTATGTTGGTGATCTTGATAATGTCTTTTCTAAGTTCCACCGCACTTAAGTGTTCTCTAAGTGGATAAAACTATTGAGACAAAATATTAGAGCTCCAAAATTCACGGATGTGGACCTGTTTCAGAATCCTTGTAAGTCATCTTCATGAACTGTATGTGAGAACCTACATCTCGTTCAAGATTGGTTTACATCAGCCTTATAGCTGCGTTTGTTGATTTAATTCAAATGTAATTACGTATACTTTTATTCAACAAATGGTTTCTGTTATTTGCATTCTCGGTGTAGCGGTTAAGCAATAGATGCAACAGAAAAACGGTTCTTAAGCAGATCTATATCAAGGATGCATTAAGGAACGTTACTTTGATTAAAAAAAACACCAGCAGCTGCATAGTTGCTGTGAAAACATCTTTGATACATCTTCGGCAATTAAAGAACGTCAAAAAGCTGGAATAGGACAGTGATTTTTTTTTTGCGAACCTACTCAGATACGTGTAAGAAGCTGAATCAAGGAACGCATCCATGTTGGAGTGTTGTGTATCACAGTATATATTTGGCTCGTTAAGGTAGTTTGAGCATGCACCCCCTATTAAAGATCTGAATTTTTTAGATGTTACAATTGTAGTCAGCACGATGAAACTGGTAAAATTTATGAACAAGTCACAGTTGAATATATCAGGCTCACGGTATATCAGGTTACCATTGACGCGGAGCGCCAGCGTATTTATGAATTATTTATCCGTATTTGATAATGATTAGATGTAGATGGAGAAAAAAGTATCAAAATGTCCGGACGACTTCAACGATTGCGTACATTTAATAAAAAAAGGGGGTTGCTGGACATTCGAAAGAGAAATGTTTTAGTAGAGGACCCGAATTGGAAACGACCTTTACCCATCGCGTAAATGGATGAAAGGATTTTATATCAAATTTAGTATGTTAGAAAATATATCGCGAGTGGATTGTCTAAAATTCCTGGCCAAATTATGATTAATTAACAATTCAAATATGAGTTTTTATTCAACATTGCACTCGTGAGTCTAACGAATAAATTTAATACCAACCGAAAGTATGAAGCCATTATGCAAACGTTGGGTTGTCTATTTTTTTCCTGGCGTAACTACTGGGTTAGCAGGTATAAACAGGTAAGTCGATACTAGCTGTTTTCACCCATTTATTTCATAAATAAATCTTATATCAAAATAAGCGCTGTTTCATTGCAACCACGATGATATATGGTTGTCTGCAAAAAATCTGGCTTGAATGACGGTTGTCGAGTTTTGAAAAGTGAAATTTTGATGCGAATGAAAATTTACATCAAAGAGGTCTGAGCAAAGTATCCCGTGCGATAGAAGAGGACGCATCATTGTAGCTGCGCGTGGCGCGTCCGCCGGATATAAGAGAGTGCGCATGCTTTCTGTTTATGCAATTGAGAAGGATAGCAATACACTATACTACACTATACTAGTAAACGGTGAGCATTATTATTTTAGAGCAACTGGCAGTAGACTTGAGAAAACCATTATAAATATATAATAAATTAAATATATTTATAATATTATATGTGGTATTACCGTATATAAATGTTCTTCCGAATAAAAATATGATAGCGATATATCTTATCTTATCTTGAAATTTTTTTGTTCTTTCAGAGAGTAAATAAAAATAAACAAAGTGAATAGTCAAATTAAAATGAAAAAATTACGAAAAACATACACCAAGGATCTTGCATTATGCCCAAACATTTTATTACAATATAGTGAATATAGCATAAATAAAAAAATATATTAATGAAAAAAGTTTTTAATTAATAATTATTATTCCGTATCTGATTCATCGGAAGTAAAATTTTGATCCACGAATTCGGTAGATTCGTCATCATTTTCCGTCATTTCAACAATGTCTTGTATTTTCAAAGGCGTTTGGTCCCCAATAAATCCTGTTGGTTTCTAAATTCCAACCGCAGTTTTCAGGCTGGAGTTTTATACATTTAGAGTCGGTTGCATTAAGCCACATGGAATTGACAAAAATTGTTCTTAAAATTTTTTGTTGTAGGGATATCCAGTATGGTGGTATAGTGTTCGAGTCAAAACTTTTAATTTTTTTTTAAAACTGTTCGCTGTCGTCTTTCGCAACATAATTTTTCATAAAAATTTGATTTCTTGCATCATTAACTCTGATGCAGTGATTCACGCCATACATTTTTGCAGTAAGCTCTTGAACGGTATCCATTTTTTCGTCAAGGAAAATATCAGCTTTATCAGTTAATGATGCAAAAATTGTTTGGTACTTTTCATTCTTGGAAAATATTTTAAATGGTCTAATTTTTCCTTTATTGTGAAATGCTGCCGTGTAATCACAACCTGTGTATGTAAGGAATGCGGGTAAACTTTGACATAATTTGAATCCCAACTTCAATGCTAAATCGGTGCAGTTAATGCAATCAAGGTGTTGGTTATCTTGCTTCTTAGTCGCTGAATTAGCTAGCAAAATTTCAAATTGTAAAATTTTGTGCATATTTCCCAGCAAAATTACCAAAACATCAGTATCAGAAGTTCTTATTAAAATTCTTGAGCCTGGTGCTACTTTATGAGCATGAAAAATAATCCTCGTATCCGCCTCTTCGTGATAACATATATAATCAACTTCTTCATTTTTTTATGTAGTTATCCTGAGCTTGATACTAGTAGCACTGATGTTCAACGGTTAAGCATATTTTTTTTGTTTCGGATTATTGGGACCAAATTTTGTTTTCTCCTGATAATCAGCTAAAAACTGTACCAGAGCCTCTTTAAAACGATAATTTTTTAGGCTTTGCAGAAAATCTTTAGGTCTAATTTGTTGAGGTCCTGAAATTTTGTATGGAATATCGAACTCTTTTCGATTTTGACGTTCGGAATCTTTGATTGAGGGTGACAAATAGCGATCGAATATTAGATTGATTTCTGTAGCATTTGTTGAACAAATATTTATGAGTATTGACTCTGCAACTTTTTCAAATGTTTGTGGCATAGAGCATCCGATTAGGTGCAAGTAATAAAAACCATCTATTATTTCTACGTTAATATTTGTCGGCTCAACCATTTCAGTTTGAGATTTCAAAGTTTTCGCAAATGTTAATTTACGGTAAGCAGCTGCAAACTCATTTTTGGTTTAGAATAATATGGTCGAATCTGTCGTGAAATTTCATTGAAACGTCTCCTCTTACGTAACGGTCCTTGTTCATCTTCATTGACATTAACTTGTGGTGCTGGTGAAGTTGTAGCTTCAAGATGATCAAAATCATCAGTTTCAGCACTAGGAAATTGATAAATGATTCCAATAGTGTCGTGCATAGTGTCTTTTCCGGAAGTGGTGTCAACGAAACGGTAAAAATTGTCGAACACAACGTGAGTACTGAGTCCATTCGTAGTAGTGATGCCTGTTGGTATTACGATGTTATTTTGGACTGACGTATAAGTCATTTCAGTTTCTAGTTCTTCTTCCATATTGGAATATGAGCAAAAATAATCTAGTAATATAAGAATGTATGTGATATAGACCGCTAATACCAACACGTACAAATTAAGAAAGAGAATGCGTGAGGTCTTTCTCGAAACCTTCATAAAACTGTTTACAATATTATATACAAATGATATAAGAAATAAGAGATCGACGCACAGGGCCTCTTTGTTCATCGAGTTCGAGTCACTCTTGTGGCCACTCCGTCGATCAGTACTCCGACAATTCTCTTTTCGTAAAGACGTAGAATTAATAAAAGGATAATTGCTCTGCTTAAATATTGTGTTTTATTTCGCAACCTGCTTCCTATAATCCAATAGGTTATGGGCCCAGGCACATACTGAAAGGACAGTTTTTAAAGATTCACGTGAAAATAATGAATATCAAAATGTGATAAAATAATCTGGAAATTGACAGTGGTAAAATTAATAGTGAAATTCGAAAGCACAGTGCAGACCAAATAGTAAAAATGGGTGATGATGCAAATAAGAAAACCAAAAGAAACATTACACTGTTTAACGGAGAAAAGTGTAGTTTATGGTAGATGCGAATTCGAGCGTTAATCGAGGAAGAAGATGCATTACAAGTGCGTAACAATGATCCACCAGAAAAAGTAACGGACGAATGGAAAAAGAAAGAAAGGATGGCAAAAGGTGCAATTATTGAACATTTAAGTGATGCAACACTTGGATTTGCCACCGACACTGACACTGCACGTAGTATATTGAGTAAACTAGATTCACTGTACGAAAGACAGAGTTTGTCGACTCAACTGGCTGTTGAAAAGAAATTGATTACTTTTAAATTCAATGATGATATACCCCTGACGAAACATTTTACGCTGTTTGATGAAATGATTGTCGAATTTCAAGCCGCCGGAGAAACTCTAAAAGAGACAAGTAAAATTGCAAGATTACTTCTAACCCTGCCAACTACCTACGATCCAGTTGTCACAACAATTCAGACAATGGCTGACGATAAAATGACTCTGACATTTGTGAAAACGAGACTTTTAGTCGAATTTAGACTTTTAGAAAAATGAAAGGAATGAGACGAGTGGAAAAGTTTTGCAAATAGAAGTTCAACAACAAGATAAATCACAAAAACAAAACGGAACTGGAAAGAAATTCAATAATCATCCACAAAATTTCGAACAAAAGTCTTTTAATAAATTCACACGAGTGATTCAATTCTCAGCAATCTCAAAGAAACATGAAATTCAAGAAAAATCATTCCATCAATTTCAATAATAATAATAAAAAGTGCGAATTCTGTGGACGACAAAACCATGAGAAAAAGGATATTTACTACTACAAGAAAATGATGCAAAACTCGGAAGACCGTCAACGAACACTTCAGATGGTGCAAATTCAAGACACTGAGGGCGGTTTCGCATTCATGAGTGGAGTTAAGATGTCATCCAATAATTCGATCAATACAAAAGATAAGTTGACATTCCTTTTAGACTCAGGTGCAACGGACCATTTAATTAACCGAGAAGATGCCTTTTCCGAGGTATGGGATTTACCAGTACCTGTGAAAATAACGATTGCAAAGAAGGACGAAGTTATTATGGCGACAAAAAGAGGATCCATAGAAGTGACAACAAATCAAGGAGTATCAGGCGTCCTGGAGAACGTGCTATACTCTCCCGAAGTCCCATATAACTTATTATCAGTACGACGAATTCAGCAGGCTGGTATGAGGGTTATTTTCGATGAAAATGGTAAAACATCGATCATAAAGGGTGACAAAATCATTGCAAATGGTAAGTCACTTCATAATTTGATATGTGTTGATTTAATCATACAAAAGAAAATGTGTAATAATGCAAATGCTAAGATAAACACGTATAAACTTTGGCACGAGCGGTTAGGTCATATGGGCAAGTCAAAATTCCTAGAAATTAAAAGGAATAATTTGCTTTTTGATCGCAAAGAATTAGAAACTATAAATCCCACGAATGACATTTGTGAAGCTCGTGTTTACGGAAAACAAGCACGTCTCAGTTTTTCAAAAGACAAAGACAAATCACAGGTAACAAGACCTTTATTTTTCATTCATTCAGACGTGAGTGGACTAATCACATCTCCAAAAATTGATGAGAAAAGATACTTCGCAACGTTCATAGACGAATTTACCCATTACGCTGTTGTTTATTTACTGAGTCATAAATCCGATGTTTTGAAACGGTTTCAAGAATTTGTTGCCAAAATTGAAGTACATTTCAATATAAATGTAGCTCACTTATATTGTGATAATGGGAAAGAGTATCTATCAAATGAATTTAAGTCTTTCTGTACAGAGAAGGGAATCCAATATCATTTAACAGTACTATAAACACCTCAACAAAATTCCGTAGCAGAACGCATGAATAAGTCATTGACAGAGAAAGCGCGTGCTGAGGTGCATGGGGCAGAATTGAGTAAAGAATTTTGGGGAGAAGCGATTTTAACTGCAGCGTATTTACGAAACTTGTCCCCAATTAAAGCCCTTCCAATAACCAAGACCCCGTACGAACTATGGCACGGTAAATAGGCAAGAGACAATCATTTGAAGGTTTTCGGTAGCACTGTTTACGTTCACGATAAAAACCGTAAAGATAAATTTGACAAACGTTCATTCAAGGGGATACTTGTAGGCTATGAGGTAAATGGCTATAAAGTACTGAATACAGAGACAAATAAATTTATTATTGCTCGCGATGTTATTTTTGATTAAATAAATTTCGAAACTTCGCGCCCTCTTGTACAAATTGAAGGGATTGACACAGAAAATTCCAATATTAAAAGACAAGTCGATAATACCGATCGTAACGGAAATTCTAGTGACATTAAAAGACAAAAACTAGAAAGTTATCAAAATTCAGAAACAACCAAAAGAGAAAAGAGTAAATCAACAAATCTGATATCCAAGCAGATAAAGTTGATGAAGCGTCACATAAAGACGAAACAATCTCTCAAGAAAGCTTGAATGAAAACGATCTGCGACGAAGTGTACGTCTCAAACACATGCCTATTATTTCTTACAATGAAGAGCATTGTTCATACATAAATGCACAGTCGGTCGTTTCTGATATTCCCAAAACATATGACGAAATAAAAGATCGGGATGATAGACTTGAGTGGGAGAAAGCAATGAAAGATGAAATTGCTTCCCTTGTAGAAAATAATACTTGGGATATAGTGACTTGTCGGACCAACAAAAACGTTGTAGGTTGTAAATGGGTGTTTGTAATTAATAATGATATTCATGGAAACCTAACAAAATATAAAGCAAGACTTGTAGCCAAAGGTTTCAGTCAACAATATCTCTCAGACTACAATGAAACTTTCGCACCTGTAGCTCGAAGCACAACGTTTCGAATTCTCTTAGCTTTTGCTAATCAGAACAACTTGTTAATTCACCAGATGGATGTGAAAACAGCTTTTCTAAATGGTCTATCAAAAGAGGAAATTTATATGCAAGTACCCGAAGGAATGAAAACCGATAAAAATCGTGTATGTAAATTGAATAAAGCTATATACGGATTGAGACAATCAGCTCGATGCTGGTTTCAACATTTTGATAAGGTCCTCGAAGAACAAGGCTTTAAACATTCCTCAGTAGACTACTGTTTGTACTTTCTTGAAAGAGGCCATATAAACAAAAACATCTATGTCATTTTGTACGTTGATGACATTTTGATTGTTACTTTTGAAGAAAACACTATGACGAATTTCAAACGATACTTAATGAATCAATTCTCAATGGTAAATATGAAAGAAGCAAAGTTTTTCTTGGGAATAAATATTGAAAGAAAAAACAATATTATTACTTTAGAACAAAGTGCATACCTTGAGAGAGTTCTTAAAAATTCAACATGAATGATTGCAATGCGGTTAGTACTCCTTTACCAGTCAAATTAGACTATACTGCATTAGATTTAGAGGTGACTTGTAAAGCACCATGTAAAAGTCTCATAGGATGCTTAATGTATGCAATGTTGTGTACTCGACCTGATCTGAGCATCTTGCTGTCTAGATTCCAAAATAAAAATAATAAAGAATTATGGCAATGTGTAAAAAGGGTCTTAAGATACGTTAAAGGATCGTTGAAACTAAAATTGATTTATAAAAGAAATGATTATCAAAACATGCTAGTTGGCTTTGTCGATTCCGATTGGGCAGGTGATGAACTCGATCGTCAAAGTACATCTGGATTTTTATTCCAACTATTCAATAAGAATACGATATCGTGGAATACTAGAAGGCAAAATTCAGTAGCCACATTTTCTACAGAAGCCGAATACATGGCACTTTATGAAGGTGAAGAGGCTCGCTGGTTAAAATCTGTATTAAGCAGTATTCATTTAAACATATCGATCCCCATCGTTATTTACGAAGATAATAATGGGTATATTGGAATAGCCAACAATCCCACAGATCATAAACGATCAAAACATATCGATGTAAAGTATCACTTTTCAAGAGAAAAAGTTGAACAAACAATAATAACATTAAAATATATTCCAACAGGTCAACAGTTAGCGGATGTGTTTACGAAGCCACTACCAGCAGTGCAATTCTTAAAAATCCGGAACCAAATGGGTCTGGAAGAATTATAATTTTAAGCATTCATGATTTACAATAATATTAATCACTACTGGTCTGATTGGGTTTTTATTAAGATGGGGAATATCCCAATCCTCGCAACAAATGTTGGGCCATATCTTTATATTCTCCGAGATTAAAAGCAAAAGAGTAAAATCCTATATTAATATAAATAAATTATTTTTGAGTGGGAGTATTGGAATATGAACAATAATAATCTAGTAATATAAGAATGTATTTGATATAGACCGCTAATACTAACACGTACAAATTAAGAAAGAGAATGCGTGAGGTCTTTCTTGAAACGTTCATAAAACTGTTTACAATAATATATACAAATGATATAAGAAATAAGAGATCGACACACAGGGCCTCTTCGTTCTTTGAGTTCGAGTCACTTTTTTGGCCACTCCGTCGATCAGTACTCCGACAACTCTCATTTCGTAAAGACGTAGAATTAATAAAAGGATAATTGCTCTGCTTAAATATTGTGTTTTATTTCATAACCTGCTTCCCATAATCCAATATGCTAAATTGTATCCGATTGTATGGCCATATCTATTGAGCATCGTTATAACTTGCCTAGAGTTAGTTAGAGACTTCATTGGCAGTCCAAGAGTTAAACTTTTCGCTGGCTTACATCTTCCGCTAGTAACTGTATATATTATGTCACTACATATGGATGTTATTTTGGTCATGGGTTGGTTATTATTTTTCTCGTGAACGTCAGGCCCTTGAGTAAGGTTTCGCATAAAATCAATCAATTCCTGAGGAATCTCGCATTCTCCTCGAATGATGTCGTCAGCAGTTAAATGCCTAGGGAGAGGATGAGAATCAATGTTCTTGTTGCAGCTTCTAAAATAATATGCCGCATCTTCAAATGTATCATGCTCATCTTTGGTTTCCAAAAACTTTGTGTTATTCACCATAACTGAAATATCGATGTCTGTTTTGTATATAATTTTCTGATTACGTGGTCCAGTAGATGCTTCAATTGTAACAGGACCATCAACATTTTTTAGTATTTGTAGTATTTTTAGTATTATTAATCTTGGATGTCATCGAAATCTATTTCATTGACTCGAAACTCCAATAGCAAAGCTTGGTATCTTCGAAATAATTGGGCAACATACATAATCTTGTTATTTTCAATTATTTCTTTTTCAATAAAATTTGTTATTGATTCAAAAGCCAATTTATGTACACGACGATATTTGATCCAACTGGAATCAGCATGTTCTTCGGTGGACCGCTTCTTTTTGGCCTGATATGTTGCGTAGCAAGACTGATGATAAGCAACAGTTTGATTTTCAAGCTTCGACAGGATCTGCAAGTCACCAAACTGTTCAGCCATATTTTTTATTTGTTGAGCTATTTTTTCACTCTGAGGAGATATAAGATTTAGTCTCTGCTTTCCACATCTTTTTCGTCTGTAGTTGCAAAACGGGCATGTGATTTTGTTACATGTCGATACTGTTGATGTTGACGGCTCCTGAAACAATCAAAATCATTTTATAAATAGGAATTCACTGAAAGAAATGGTTTTGAGCACAGAAAATGAGTGATAAACATTATATAAGTGAAAATAGATTAAAGTGATCATTAATAAAAAATAAAAACTACTAGATTGATTTTTATAATGGAATTGTTTTTCTCACATTAAATTACTGAAGAAAAATATAAAATCTCATAAAAAAATCTCTAAACAAATACTAATATATTTTCTTACCTCGTCAAAATCCGCAGAAATGTGAGACATGTCATCAACATTACTTTCTTCACACTCAGTAACTGTTGTACGGGAATGGACACTAAAATCCAGACATTTTGGTCCTTCATCAGGGACAGAAGTATTGACGTGCTCCTAGAAGTAATTTTTTATTTTAAAATGATAATGTTTGATACATAATTTTTATGAAATGTTTTATTTACATCGTTGAATAAAAATATACTTTTTAATACTGTTACAGAAAGTCACAAAAGTCGTATATTTTTTTGGCTTATTTGCTTAACAAAAATTTTTTAAAGCAATAATAAAAAACTAAAAAATGTAGAAAATTAAAAAAACCATAGGTGCAAAGGTTTTTCAAACATTTTTTTTATAATAATTTAATTAATTAAAATAAATTTAATAAATGTTTAAATTTCACAATTTTCAGCGTTACTCTTTCATTATAAATTAAATATAGAAGATATGTTTACTACCATATAATAATATAGAAGAATCATATATTATGTACTTACTAAAATAAAATAAAAGATAAGTTATTAGCATTTTATTGTTTAAACAATTATTAGCAGAGATACAGGTCAAAAAGTGAATAAATAAATTTTAACAGTCGTATAAGTCGTAAACGGTAACTGATACAAACAAAATTATTTAGACAAAAAGATAGGAAATTCAATTATCTACAAGAAAGGTTATTACCATTTTTGGCCTAAAATGCACGGTAACGGAGATATTGGCCGATACGGTTTTCCTCAAAATGGCGGCACTTCCGGTCACTTAATTTGTGAGGTTTTTGTTCATTTACACTCAGTACGTAATACTAAACCTAATTTAAAAAAATAACTCTTGTAATTTAGTACATTATGGACAAGAGTAACGGGCTCCCTATTGATTGTACTCATTCTCCATACTAAAAATTCTAAATTTTTCATTGTATTTATTTCCCGAAGCAGTCACTTTTTTATAACATGTGGTATGATAACCAACAAAATCAAGTGATGCTTTAGTTAGCTCAACTTCATTGTACTTAAAGTTCTTTTTTTTACGAAAAGCTAACTTCAATGAACAATTTTTGAAAGTTTCATCGTTAAAATCAATTAAGAAGTCATCCGAGTCACACAAAAAACACTTTTTATCCATTTTTTATCACAACATATTGTCAATAGATAACGACGTAATAGCGCGTGTTCTCAATTTCGATATTTCAGGTTATTAACTGCTCCCCAAAATAATGCTCAGCGTTTACTATACTGGTGTATTGCTAGCCTTCTCAATTGCATGAACAGAAAGCATGCGCACTGCACACTCTCTTATATCCGGCGGACGCGCCGCGCGCAGCTACAATGATGCGTCCTCTTCTATCGCACGGGATACTTTGCTCCAGACCTCTTTGTCATAAATCTCCATTCGCATCAAAATTTCACTTTTCAAAACTCGACAACCGTCATTCAAACCAGATTTTTTTGCAGACAACCATATATCATCATGTTTGCAATGAAACAACGCTTATTTTGATATAAGATGCAATGTTGAATAAAAACTCATATTTGAATTGTTAATTAATCATAGTTTGGCCAGGAATTTTTCAGCCAACCCACTCGCCATATATTTTCTAACATACTAAATTTGATATAAAATCCTTTCATCCATTTACGATTTACGCAATGCGTGAAGATTGTCTCTAATTCGGATCTTAGACTAGTTTCTCGCTTCGCGCACCGTGGCTCATACTGCACTACCTTACGTCAGAAACACTTTTATCTTATGCAAAATATCCAAAATAGTTTATTGGATTAAAAATAAATACATAGAATGTTTTGGCAGATTGAACCGTCTGCCGATGGAGGAAGATGTGAAACAATGTGAATGTAGCATGAGCGATTCACCGAACGACGGACAACAGAAATTCGATAACGCCGCCGAAAAGAGAAAGAAATGCTTTAAAGACTTCCGCAATACACACACACACATATATATAAATATATATATATATATATATATTATATAAATTTTCGCCGCCGCCACCGTGTGCAAGAGTTGCGGGGGGAGCCCGGGGCGCGATGGAACGGGGGTGGGGGTAGGCCGGGGCGAGATGGAACGGTGGAGGGTGTAGGCCGCGGAGAGATGGAGCGGGGTGGGGCGCAGGGGGGTAGAGCCCCCCTAGTATATATCTCTCTATATTATATAAATATTTCACCGTCGCCGCCGCCGCCGTGTACAAGCGTGCGGGGGAGCCCGTGGCGCGATGGAACGGGGGGTAGGCCGGGGCGAGATGGAACGACGGGGGGGGGTGGCGCGAAACGCGCAGGGGGGCAGAGCCCCCCTAGTATATATATATATATTATAAAATTATATATACATATTCACAATTCCCAATAGAATATAAATAAGTTCAATTTGAAAATAATATAATTATCGCTGATTGGCTCCGTTCATTGATAAAAAAATTGACGACGTCAGCGCCAATCGTTGGAATAAAATCCAATTCATCGCTTACGGCTTTACCCACAATGCCTTGCGTCACAGTTGACGTTGACAACATGTCAAAAATGGCAGATCCAGGACCAAGTAAGAACGATATCGACGAAATTTTCAAAACATTACGATCTGTTTCGGCGAATAAGGTACGAAAATAAGTATTTGTTACGCAGTTTATCAACCACTCGTAATTTCCGTTGAAACAGAAATAAATTTGATTAAATTCCGTTAAATTGGGTCAGTGTGTCTTTCCACGCGATTGCACGCTCGGACGATTCCACCTGATTGTAATGACACGCCTCGGTTTTTCCTATTCACAAAGGTTAACCGCGATTAATGATAATTAAAAGAATAATCATCATGTTTGAAGAAAAAAACGAAACACTACTCGAGAAAGTGAGGCGTATGTTAATAAACTGGTCAAAAGTCTGTTCAATTACCGTTCTAAAAACTGGCCGTAATGAAATTTTACATTTCACATCTGCCAATGGTTTTACTACTGCTCAGCAATGATTTTTCCCTAATATTCGAATTCTTCGTGTAAATCCTAACGTTACTTTGCATGAAATATTGTTTTGAGCATAATAACAGGGTCGTAGTCCGTCAGAGTTTTAACCTTAATAAAAAAATGTCAATCCCTACACTTTCATATGGAATATTTGCACACTTTTATATTTAATTTTTCTTAAATCATCTTTCTCATTCCAATTAGATACATTTTTAATGTCCATATTTTTAGTTTATTTAGAATGTGCTTTACCACCGACAGTTCCTATTGCCCGTAGTTATGTTTTTACAAACTATACTACTGAACGTGCAACCAAATTTTCTTTCCTCCTACTTTTAATTCCATAGTTCAACTTTTTTGTCTACTTTAATATTTCCATAAAGAAGTAAAAAAAGTACAAAGAAATTTTCTTCTGAATTTAATCTCCCAATATTTAATATGACCCTGATCTACGTTTTCTCTTTAGTTGCAATTGCATCTATACATGTGATTATCAGAATGGAATAAATAATTTTGTAATATGAGGTTATGATGTACTCATTTACATAATTGGAATCCAAAATTTGAGCAAACCAACAAGGAACGATTTTCATGCTTTTTCATACTCACATTTTACCTAACACAAAATAAATTCAATACATATTTATATCTTCAAGAGGTTCAAGAAAAATTAGATGTACCTAAAGTATCATGGATATCTTATTCTGTTCTAAGCCGAGCTCTTTAGTAGTCTTTATCGTGCTACATGTTTATCTTTACCCAACACTATATCTCGCTCGTACGCCAAGCTATTAATTTCAATAGAGGCTCGAAAAGCATGTTAGGACACTTCAATAGGATTCAGGTGTCATTTTTTTACATATTTGTCCATTAGTGTTACTCTATTAAATAGATTTTGTACAAAAAGAGAAAACTGTAAATAAATTTGATACAATACTTTTCGCAGACTTGTTTTGACTGCAATGCCAAAAATCCAGCATGGTGCAGCGTCACTTATGGCATATTCCTGTGCATCGATTGTTCAGCGGTTCACAGAAGTCTTGGAGTACACTTGACTTTTGTGAGATCCTCTCAACTGGACACTAACTGGACGTGGCTGCAGTTAAGAAATATGCAACTTGGAGGAAATGCCAGAGCTGTTAGTACACATTATTGATTTCTCAGTTTCACAGTTATAAATCACTATAATTGGCAAATTATATATACGTGTATTTTTTTTTATTATTTATTATTATTATTCTTTTTTTCCTTGTCATTTTCTATAACAGAGAGCCTTTTTTGCTCAACACAATTGCACAAGTAATGACGCGCAGCAGAAGTACAAGTCGAGAACGGCGATGCAATACAGAGAGAAATTGGCTCAGAGATCGGCTCAGGCGATGAAAATCTATGGAAACAAGGTAAGAATGTGTTTCAGTTGTTGCACAACAGTAGTATCAGATGTGTGCGATATTCACGACAGAGATTTGGTAATTATAGGCTCTACTTCCATCAAATTCGAACGCATTATCGGTGAGCCAAAAGTGTATCAACAAATGACGTTTTTTTGTTTGTTTGAACTGTATTTATTGACTAATGTTCTTTCAAGCGTACTTATCAATTTATTCAGCTGCAAGATTTTCTTTTGCATTAAAAGAACTTAACGAAAATTGATGTTAAAGACTCTTTGTATGAATGAGCGTCGGTAATCTGTATCGAAATGGGATAAAGGCCAAAAAGTTTGGAATAATGCGTTTCAAGTATCCCAAAAAGTGAGGATTTTCGTAACGGATTCCCATTTCCTACAGGCACAATTAACAAAGATCCAAAAATAACAATCCGTCCACGAATGAGTTTCCGGTACATTATTCTTATTGTTCATTCTTTGTTTTTTCGTTTTCTTTCGTTCAGTTACATTTAGAAGAGACTGTGGAAACCGGTATCGAAGAACCTGCCGACGTGGATTTCTTTAAGGAACATGAAAATTTCGAAAATTTGTCATTAGCGAGCGAAGAAGTATCGCAAACTAAATGTATTTCCGGTGAAACATTGGCTTCCATCAGCGACAACACGACGAAGAATATCGTCGTAACGATGGCCCCTGACACCTTGTCAAATTCGTTGGAACCCTCGGTAAAACTTTCAGACTCGATGTCCGTTGCACAAACCGAAAGAAAATCAACCATAGGCGGTCGAAAAGTTCAGGCTAAACGACCAGGCGTAAGTTTTACACAAATGACACAATTACACCAGTAATTCGTTAGCTAATCTAATAAAGAAAAATGGCTCTTCAACAGCTTGGCAAGAAAACTGGTGGTTTAGGTGCACAAAGGGTAAACACAAATTTCGACGAGCTACAGAAAATCGTCGCGGAATCGAATAACGAGACGCGTGAGGCGAGCGTACCTGAGAGAGGAAAAGAGGAACAGAACGAGATAAACAGTCGTTTGGCTTACCGTTATGAACAAAATTTGACGGAACAAGCGAAAAAAGTGGATGAAAGAATTCGTCAATTGGATCCGTCAAAGGCCGGACAAGCGGAACGTCTTGGAATGGGTTTTAATGCGCGTGGCGCTGCCAGTCATTCGGCATTTGGGGATATGCGAGCTATAACGCAAGAGTCGTCCAGCAGAAAAGTAACCTCGACCGAGCCCAAGTTCAGCACGAGAGACAGCGATACCGAGATCGATCGCAATCTTCTTCCTTCTGACTTTGACGAATTTTCCATTCTTTATCCTGCATACGTCGGTAACAAGTCAAGCGGCAACAAGTCGCGCGGCGATGATTACGTCGTTATTACGGAACCGGAATTACCGAAACGACCGACACCGCGCACCGGCAATGGCAAAAATAATAGCAAAACGCCGGTTGACGGAGAGGCACAGAGAAAGTTTGGTGGCGCAAAGGCTATCAGTTCCGATCAATACTTTCGGGGTAGTGCGAATGATGATTCGGTAAGTTTCCGTCGCTTTGCACGAAAATTCTTACGAGCAACAAAATCGTGCGTGAAAAAAAACTGAACAATGAATTTTTTTTCATTGCTTCTTCTTTTTGCCTGCTCGTAGAGAAAGATTTCCAATGATCATTTTCATTATTTTTTTTTCTTCAATCTTTCAATGCCAATGTACAAAATGTGTCGGAAACGTCGAAGAATCACGTTTAGAACGACGCTGCGAAATTTAAACGTCTGTATCTCTAGAAGTAAAGGGGTATACCTTTTTTTATGAGATTTTCACGAAACTTCGTAAGGCGACTCGGATTTTTATAGCCGTCGATTTTTTTTTAATGTCTACACACTAGCTTGGGCGAGTTTTGAGATATCGGTGCAATTTATTTTTTCTAATGTAAGTCGATTATTATTGAAGGACGGTCGATACTGAATTTTAACAGAAATCACTGAAAGAATTGAAATTTTATAAAATTTTGAATTAAGAAAAAAATTTTACCGACAGATCTAGCGTCTGAAAATGCTGAAATATCGGATAAAAATGTTCTATAAATGAATAGATTATTATTAAAAGTCCTTTGATATTACGAAAATCCACCATCGATATTAGCCAAAAATGTTAAGGCCTTACATACGTCCAGCGGTACCGAAAAGCGTACCAAAAGAAAAACTGTTTTTAGGAGGGATAGAAATAGAAATTGATAAAAAAATTCTTACACATTGTTTATTACTGTGTTAAGTTTGTAAAAAAATTTATTGCAATTTTTTTTTTCAAAAATTACAACATGAAAAATCACATTTTTTGAAGCACTGTAAAAAAAAGTTGCTCCACGGTCGGCAGTATTTCTTCCTCAAATGTTGACGGATCTGCAAAATGTAAAGAAATTCTTGTAAAATAAGGTAGTAGTTATAGTCTGTCGAGCCGGATTTTTGAAATTCGAAAAATTAAACAATACGGTAATTTAAAAAAAAATGTTAAGTTTGTGTCAAAAAAGTCACACTTTAATTATTTTTATAAAATTTTCTAATTATAATTTAAAAAATCCGGCTCGACAGACTATAGAAAAAACAATTCCGAATATTAAAAAAAAAAATCATCAAAAAATATTAAAAACCGTACGAGTTATCATGCCGACCGTGTCAGAAAAAGTAGTTTTGAGAAAAACGCGTTTAAAGTTTCAAGCGCGTTTCGCTCGAAGTCGCGCGCGGCTGGAGCAAGAACTTTCTGAATTTTTTAAATTTATTTAGTTAACTTACGTCTAATCTCCCATTCCAGCTTCATATTGTACGCCTTCCTTGTCAGTAAAAAATTGTTGTTGTTTATTTTTTTCTAATCGAATTTTTCTAATCAGCTGCCTTAAACAACTCAACTCAGGTAGGCGCGCGTCAGACCTTTGTCCTTTCGTCGGGCAGTCACATTATCTACAATAACTTTTGAACTATGGGGAATTTTTACAATCAGCTTACACAGAAATACGCCTAAGACTATAAGGAATAATAATCTGTAAACAAAAAAAAATCGATTTTTCGAAAATTCTCGACGTATGTAAGGCCTTAATCAAGAATTGATGAAACGCGAGTATCGATGAAATTTATGCGATTTTTAGTTTTTGGAAGAAAAAAATGTCCTTGATAGCTCTAGTCTTAGGAAGTTTTCAGACGTTGGGGTAAAATTTTGTAACATTGATGAAATGTCATCGAACGATAATTAGCGTAGAATTTCGCGAAAATCGATGAAACAGTTCAAAGATTTCATACATTTTCACATTTTTCGAAATAATGTTTTGGATACATGGAGAAAAAGCGGCAAGTTAAAAATTACAAATTTCTGCTTCGAATTTCACAGAATTCTCGAAGCTTTTTTTCATAAGGTACAGTAGAACCTCATAAATTGTGAGGTCGGGCACGGTAATCGTTCACAACTTTGCTTGCCCCTTCGTTTTCCAATTCGCAATCAGTCGAGGGTGCAGACTCATCCCCTATGTAATTCGAATTAGTAGAGAAAGGGAATCGCAATACTACAACTGTCGCGAGGGTCAATAACTTGTGAAGATTCTCGCAATATGTGTTGCCGATTTTTGGCTTGCTCATCGTAATTTATGTCCAGGAGGAAGTACCGAACATTTTTAGATGATATCTCTGTTCGTATAAAAAAAAAAATTCACCCCGATATTTCAAATTTTGCGGCATTTACAGCGACCACGAGCATTTTTCACTGAATTCAAAATTTTACTAAATCCGAACCGTTTCATCGACTATCGTATTCGATCGAATTCAATACCAATCCTCCTTCAATGGCAATATATTTATATTTAAAAAATTAGCCCGATATCTGAGCCATTTTTCGGAAATTTGAAACAGCCACAGAATCCCAGCCACTTCATAAATTTCTATAAAAATCGTAGTAAATGGAGCGGGCGAACTGTTTTATTTGTGTGCGAAATTGCAGCGTCGTAGCACAAATCGTTCTCGAGATATAGACGATTGCATTTTGCTGGCCGGTCATATACCCGCACACACGCTCAGATTTTTTTTTTTAAATGTGATTTTCCGACGTCTGGTGCACTTCGAAACAAACTGACATTGAAAACTCGAAAAAAAATGCACCATCACAAAGCTTCCTTTGTCAGGAAGCAAAACACACTAGAAAAAGAGAAATGTTTTACTCGCGTGCCGATTTTTCAGCGCGGTAGATAAAATCATTTCGAATTATTAAAGTTCCAATCTGTCAAGCTAGTAAACACACACACACACACAACTGGATAATTTTCGTACGTACGTAAGCCACTCGTGGCTTAAAAAACTCAGACAAAATATTCTTCATCCGGTTGTTTACTTTCTACATTAAATTCGCAGTGGGAACGGAAGAGTAATCTCAAACGTTTCGAGGGTTCCTCCAGTATCTCGTCCGCCGATTATTTTGGAACCGGAAGTCCGAATAATTCAGCTCCTACATCGTCCATGTCGATGAACAGCATATCGTCGAGAGGAAATACCATGGATCTCGAGGACGTGAAGGAGAGCGTACGTCAGGGTGTCACGAAGGTTGCCGGAAGGCTAAGTTCACTAGCCAACGCGGCGGTAACTTCAATACAGGACCGATATGGACTCTAAATCGGAGAAATAGATCACGGGGTTGCGATTTTACGATTGTTGACTGAATATATATCGAGAACATTTTTGTTCTCATTAATGTTGATCGGAACTGTAAATAAAAGCTTCTAAACGGAGTAAACAGGCAGATATGTTCAACATGATCAACCTAAATACAAAAAAAAACTAATAATATCACTCCGGGAAGCACGTTTCAAACCCGTTCGAGCCACCATAAAACTTCGGGCGTCCCCATTGAGTAAACAAATAAAATTCGCCTCGAACGTTAATTTTTCTCTTTTTTGTTTCTGTTTCTTTTTTTAAATACAAATATTTATAAATTTCCAGCCATACGAATTCCAATCAGTGAAGCAATAATTAACGAATATAACAATTACATTAACGACAAATAATTAGTACTACGATACCCAGGAAAAAATTAACGAGCGCGTACCGGGCACAAAATCTCATCGTCATTTTACATTGCCTTCCTCTTCATCCTCGTCGTTTTCCGAATCGTCGAACGGCGGACCGAAGTAAGGTTTGTTAGGCGTACTGGCGGTTCTTACGCTAGGGGGAATCCAAGGTTCGACTGGTGCCATCGGTGTTTGACATCGTGATATTAGATTGGCGTAAGTTTTACCGTGAAGAAAACAAACGAGAACGACGGTCATGTTGTCGCAGCCAGTTCCCATTAGGACATTGGGTGCCAGGCATCGATCGATCAATTCCTCGCAAATCTCTTCGGGATCCATCAACGTACTCTCGTTGTCGACACCCCGCTTTAACGCATTCGACAAATGTTCTCTCACAAAGCGTACGACCTCGTCGCTGCTCAACACGTCCCAGATACCGTCGCAAGCCAGTATCACGAATTCCCAATCTTCGTTCAACGAAAATTTCTGAACTTCCGGAAACGCTGAAAGAATTGCGACGTGGTTAATACACAAAATGGATTGTTATTATTATTATTGTGTTTATTTCCCATCGGGTCGGTAGTATCGCATTTATAATGTGCGAGAGCGATCCGTGTTGGCAATTCCCGAGCGTAAATCGTCCACGAGAGAAAATTTTCACGGTACAAACAAATTGTAATCACCATTTCTGGTCGAAAATCGCAACTTGTCATATCAATTTTACTGCTCAACGGGGACTTAACGACCCGTGTTGGAAATTCCCGCGCGTAAATCGTCCACAAAAAAGATTTTTCGCAGTAAAAAAAATAAATTTTAATCGCCATTTCTGGTAAAAAAATTGCAAGTTGTATGAATTTTACTGCCTAACGGGGTACTGGAGATTAAATTTTTTAAAAGCTGCAAGATGCAACTTACCTCCCCGGAATCTCACACGACGCTCAAAGCTTCCTCCATTAGGAAGCCAACATTGAAAATTATATTATTCCTCACAGAAGAAGCTTCGAGCTTTGTGTGAGATTCCGAGGGAGCAACCGACAATTTTAATTTGGCGCTTTTTTTTCCTGCATGTTCTGTAAATTCCAAATTTTTAGAATCATTCAAAATGTCCTGAACTCGCAACCGTTTCATCGATTCTCGTGAAATTCGACCCTAATCATCATTCAATAACATTCTATCCATATACAATCTACTGTTGACAATGTTACCCCTAAAATGTTATTATAAGATTGAAACTCTACGGGCAGACTTTAAGACGTAAAGACGAAACGACACGACGTGCATTTTGAAAATCGAATCGTTTTGTAATTAATATATCCGACCCAACCCAAAACATAAGTGTCGTTCACTTCATTCCGCCACAAAAGTATGCATAAAATTTTACACCGAAATCTAAAAAGTGCAGGATAAATTGCTGAAGCTAGAGCATTAACAAACTACACGTGCACTTCTATCGATTTTTTGAAAAATTCAACATTTCATAAATCTGAAACCCCTGAATCGATCTTGTTGAAATTTGATACGAAATATCGTTTAATACGTTTTGTCTTGATAACTCCAAAATTACTCGAGCTGGACAAACGCCAATACCGAAATTTTCGAAAAATTGAAAATTCTATAACATTGGAACGCTTTTTAAAAAATTCAACGATGAACTGTATTTTATGATCGCCTATTTGTGTACAAACTTCCAGCCTGATAGCACGAAAATTGTGTATCCTCTTAAAAGACTTTTTTCGAAAATCTTCTAAATCTTATAAAATTCAAGATTGTGAATTGTCACAAGAGTCATAGTGAGCAAAGGGCCAATACTAATTTACTAGCGTGATCAATTTCAGCTCGGAAGCTCAAATGAATTCGAAGTTCATTTTTTCACCCCTATCACACATGACACACGCGCGCGCACGCACGCAGACGAGCGCGCATCCGGACATTTTTTCTGAACACAATTTTTCGATGTTTTGGAACATTTTAAATACACGGACATTAAAAACACGATTTTTTTTCGTGATAGTAAAAGTTCCTCCATGAGGAAGCAAAACCAATTGGCATCCCTTCAAAGTTTCTAAGAAGACCGTCCTATTAGAATTTCTCAAAACAATATACGCGATTTATGGAAATGGAAAAAAAAAATGAGTGCAAAAGCAATTGCAGAGAATTTGGAAAAAAAAGCATAAAAACATAATAAGATTTGAAGCATAATGGTGGGTTCTTTTTACTTTCCAATGCGACATGAATCATCCGTTGACGCTTTTTTTTAAATCAAGATATTCTATAATAAAACATCTCTACGCAGAATGGACATTTGCTACAAAAAATCACTAAACAAGCTACCGGTTTACTGGTATCTTCTAACTGCCGACCTGTGGTTAATGAGTGCTGAGAAGCCCTTTCTCGAAAGACTATGCCGAATAAACCAAAACTGGCTCGATAAACTTCAAAATCACGTCTGTCCCTTTCTACGAGGACTTACGCCAAAAAATCGAAGACCATACACCAATTTATCAACGAGGACCACCATCCTTTGCCCAATTCAACTGCCTCTTGCATAAATCAACCCTTGTAAATACCCATCTCCATTCACCTCACTTCTTCATAAAAATTAAGTAACAAAAGGATGATGGAACACTAAAATAAAAAATGCAGCCGAAAGACAAAAATGAAAGTCAATGCAACCATATAAAATGAACTATTTATATCCCAAAAGTATATAGAGACCCTAGGGGCAATGACCTTAACAGGAAGGTGCACGTGTACCGCGTGACACGTGAGTGCGAGAGAGATGGTTGAAAATTCTTTTTGGTACTTTCTCCAAAATGGTACAACCGATCGGGATGAAAACAGCTTTGCCACTTTTTGCCACAAATACCCCAGTGGCTAAACTCATTACAACAAAATCGGTTGCGTCATTTCGATGAAAGTAGATTTCGCATTTTCGCAGTGCCAAGTGGATGTGATATGTCCCCTTAAAACATGTAAATGTAACCCAATTTGGATAATAATAATCTCGGTTATGACCGAGTCGGAATGAAAAAAAAAACCAAGATATCTCACTTTTGTGCCGATCGAAATTCGAAAAGTAATCCCGAACTATCGTACCTATATTTTTTTTTTCAATATCGGACAAACAAATGACTATAATATTTGATCAAGAACAAAGTCTATCAAAAACCAAAGCAATGAACTGATAGAGTATCTCACTCTAATCTCCGTTTAATTTTGTTTTATATAGTCCTGAAATAGACAAATCCGAGCTTAAACTCCTAATCCGAAGTTGTTGAACTGGCCCTTAGTGGACAAAATGAACTAGTATCAATGGTAATTGTCGAAACATTATTATGAATAATTCTTTTTAATAACTGAAGAAAAATGGACGTGGTCCGAAATTAACATAACCCAGTAGATTTTTTAACGAATCCATCGGTAGAAAATTTTTTTTTATGTTTACGACAAACGCGACGGTGCAATCCATCATTCGTTATGCCTTCTTCAATCCACGATCGCAGGTGAAGCTATTTTTTTAACATGAAACATATTTGACTAGTATATAGCGCTAGTAACTAACTGAAGCTTTCAATAAGAATACTTTGGATCATCATACTGTGCGGTAATAAGTTTGACTTTTTGAAATTACCTATGTCAACTGTTACTTATTCAGCTTTTGATCATTCCGTCTCTTTCGCACACATTGTATTCAAAAGAGACACGACGACGAGAAACGATGAAAAGCTGAATTAAGAAACGCAGCCAATGTTAGCTCAGTGCTGTTGCACATACACTAGGACTTCGATTTTAAGAACAAACTGGGACCGGAAATTCTTATAATCGAGGTTGCATAAACCCAGTTCCTATAACTCAAACAGCCACTCACGCGCTTATGGTCAGGACCGTTTCATAGCGTATGATCGGGGCGCCCTCTCTCGTCATGTTTAATGTTATGTACGTTCATCTATACTTCTATACTAGTATAATAAAGCTGGAGAGTTTGTTTGTTTGAATGCGCTAATCTCAGGAAACACTATTCGAGTTGAAAAATTCTTTTTGTTTATATCGTATAACTGCATACTATGTCCCTAAGGAGCGAGAGTCACAGCATGAATGTATAATCCAAATTAACCACGGGGCACAGTTAGTTTTTTATATAAGTACACTACGTTACGGTATCTGCAAACAACCTAGCTCAAAAACGGCCCCAATGACTTTTAAGAGGAATACGACTACGTTCTGGGCCGTCGGGACATAAATGCGCTCCACTATGCACAGGTGAGGCAAGAGAGTGGGGATTATCCTTAACACTAAACATACCAAGCGAGGTCGAATGACCCCTATCAAAATTTACTTAAAAATCGTACATTCATTATTATTTCTTTCGCTCCTCTGACTCTCTGTAAATTGGTTTGATTATTTTATTAGAAATCAGAAGTTTTGTTGCGAATTATTACCTTTAATAAATTAAGAATTTCTTTTGAAAAATCAACGTTTATTTCATAAGGGGTCAAATGACCCCTTATTGAACGAATAGGTATATGTAAAATGCCGGTATGTTTAGTGTTAAAATTGATGTGCTAGTGTACTGCACATGCGCTATTGAGCTTAAATTTATTACCGGTCACTATCTGTTCTTCCAGCGATTTTGATTTGTTTCTCTTGAACCTAAAGTCACCGAGAGCACGTGACAGAGCCAAGTGTCCATTGACTCTGTTGAATTGTACCCAACCGCCGGCAGCCTCGATTCGGCGTCGCTCGTCGTCCAAAGTTGGCTTGTGATCGCGGCTCAACGGCACGACTTCGCGATTAACGCACGCCACTGCTCTACTGTCACCGGCGTTTGCCTGCAATAAAAAAAAGTTTTTTTTTTCCTCTTATTTACTCCATATTAGTTTTCGGAACAATGTTTGGTTTTTCCATTATGCGAAAGCGATGCAAAATTGAAACCGCTGTAACTTTGAATTTGGTTTGAGATTTCCGAGTGAAATTGGGCGCACAAATAAATCAGGAATGGCCCATTGTTCACTATGATATTTGTCACAATTGGCGAATTACTTTGGATTTTATAAGATTCGGACAATGTTCAAAAATGTGTGTTAAGACCAGAACTCATGCAATTTTCGAACTATCGGGCTAAAACTTTTTAGACAAATACTATACTATCTTTAAATACTATCTTTAAATACTATCTTTAATACTATCTTTAAATACTACTTGCTATTGAATTTGAAGAAAATCGATCGAAGCGTTTCAAATTAATAACATTTTGGATTTTTCGAAAAATCGACACAGGCGTTTGTTAAGACTCTAATCGTGTAATTTTTCGACAACTGAGCCAAGACTTCGTACATCGATTGGGTATTATTAAAGGATATTTCGTATCAAACTTGTACACAATCGATTGAGGCGTTTTAGACTTATAAAATTTTGAATTCTTCATAAAATCGATATAGGTGTTTGCTATGAATCGAGCTCGTGTAGCCAGTAAGCTACACAAAACAAAAATTCATAAATTCATTGGATCTCATCAAAGGATATTCCGTATTGAAGTCGAAGAAAATCGATCAAGGAATTTGGAATTTATGGAATTTTTAATTTAAAATAAATGATTCCCGTGTTTGTTAAGATATGTCAAACTTTTTAGATGTCAGTCTAAAATTTTTTATATAGATAAAATGTCATTGCAGGATAATTGAGGTCGAATTTCGTGAGAATCGATGATACAAGTGCGATCCTATGAAATTTCAGTTAACTCAAAAAAATTTGGGATTCACAGTAAACGGAGGGAAAAAAGCCGCGAGTTTCAACTTGCGAGTTACCGCCATGAAATTTCACGCAATGCTTAAAGCTTCCTCCGTGAGGAAGCCAAAATTGAGAAAGATATTGTTAGTACATAGAGGAGGCTTTGAGCAAGATGCTTCCTCGAAATTTCACAAATTGCTCACTGCGTCCTCCATAAGAAAGCGAAAATTGAGAAAGATATAGTTCTTTATAGAGGAATTATATCTTCCTCGAAATTTTACACGTTGTGTGAAAAGCAGTTTTGTATAGCGTTATGGGTATAAGTAGCGACACTGGCGACAATCGATAAATAGTACCATACAGGACATTTACAATATATGAAATTTTGAATTTTTTTTTCTTCTAATTACCCTAAATACTTCTACTTTACCAAATATTGTTTAATCGAACAAAATTTGTCTACATTAAGAAAATTAAGAAACGTAACAACGCATTACCTGCATTAAGAAAAGTAACAACAAATGATTGAATTTGAGGGATGATTAATGCGAAAAAAAAATCGAAAGAATGTGTATTGCTTGATTAAAAATTTCAGTAGTCTCTCCATTGTATACCTTTTTCAGGATTTAACGTTCCCTTTGTTGCCTATTTCCATTTCTTGAGATATCCAAGAGCGATGTCCATACCCCCTTTTTTCATAATTATTAAATCCCATTTACACAAGGGTACAGGTAAATTGTGAAAAGCCTGGCCGATACAAGCCGCTACAATTTACCATGTTTCAATGGTATCATCATTTCAGTGGTATCAGTGGTTAAAAACGGAAAAAAAAACTATTTCCGCTCATTGTCGACGCGCGAGATAGCGCACGCCAAAGCAGTCACCCATCCTAATATCAATCGCAACCAATGATACTTAACTTGAGAGACTACCGAAGTCAAGCACTGATCGCAGTCCATCGCTGTTGGTGCGTCTTTTACTTTTTCAATTTGGAAAACAACAAAATCGTGTGGAAAATCCCGACCGAGAAATTCTACGAAATACTTTCCTGGTTCGTGTAAAAATGATATATCGAAATCAGTATACAAAACATTGCAATAATATTTCTATATTTATTAGAAAACGTTTTTGTTTTCTTTTGAAAAAATGTATTTTCTTCAACAATTCTTAAGATTCGAATCGGAATTTGAAGAATTGAGTAGTTATTTACATGGTTTGTATAAGCATTTCTAACAATCGATCGATCAACGATTTTCAATGATAGATTTTTCTTTTGCCAAATTGAAAAGTAACGCGGAACTCGAACTCTTGACGGAAGTAAAAAATATTTTGCAAATCGATAATTTTGAGATTACGGGGAGCAGTGGATCGGTCAGTACGCGGCTTCTGTGGTCTCCCGTGTTAAGCAGTAGTGCCACGTCCGATACTGGGATGGGTCACCGTTTGGCAGTGCACTGGCTTGCACGCTGACTAACGAGTAGGCGGTAGTTTTTTCGAGCTTCCGATGACAGGACAATTGAAACTACGATAAA
Organism: Oxytorus armatus; assembly: GCA_958009045.1. Classification (NCBI taxonomy): domain Eukaryota; kingdom Metazoa; phylum Arthropoda; class Insecta; order Hymenoptera; family Ichneumonidae; genus Oxytorus; species Oxytorus armatus. The sequence goes on from OY253745.1 coordinate 27,846,399, forward strand.
ATGTAGTCCCCTGTATCGGCAAGGTTTTCCACAGATTCCCGGTGCCCTTGTGAAAATTCTATACAGTAGTGCATTAGAAAAGAGTGGCTGTGGACAATGGTCTGTGAGGTGTCAAGGAATGGAATGGGAACAAAGCGAAAGGAACCTAAAAACCTGAAAACGCATACGCCGGGAGTACTCATAATGCATTTGCAAAGAAAAAAATTGTTTTGAAAATTCATGTGTCAGATTTTTTCCTTGCAGGGCTCAAGCTTTTTCCATGACAAAGCCAAGAGATTGAGAGGCTTTCTCGTACAGACAGTTTTGCAAAATCGGAAAATTATGAGAAAGGAACGCGACATATTGAAAGTTTTTTTTTTATGGCAAAGGAAGGAGAAGCGAGCAAAAGACTAATTGAGTATGTGAATTCATACGCAGTAGACCACGTCGTCTTTGATGAGAATAGCTACAACGGTAGTTCCTGCCGGTTCTGCCATTAGAGTTGCGTCAATCTGCATAGCTCTGTCCATCTCGAGGAAACCCTGCTGCATCGCTTCCACTATTTTACCCTCTTTGTATTCGTTAGTCTTTGTTATGTATTCGTGAAGATGCTTGCCGGCATGCTGAGACATTGCGGCACCTGTAAAACCAAAATTAAAACGAATGCGTAAAAACAGATTTGATTGGAAATCCAGATTTTTAGCTAAGCAATGCTGACCTCCGTGACCGTCGTAAACAGCAAAGAACGACGTGCCGGGATCGTCAGGTAATGAAAGTATGTGAACATGACAATCTTCCATTTTAATTCGCCATCCTTGCATGCAAGAACTACCGACCCGATAATTTGAATCTTGACAACACGCCGATGTCTTTGACGTAACGGGCTCGCTCAGAGTCTGACCCATTGTGCGCTTTTTTTTTTCTTAACCAGAAGATGATGATAAAATTTGTATTCTTTTGTTATCTTCTTTTTTTCACGTTCAACCGAAGTCACAGCTTCCTGTAACTATTCTACAAATCGTATAACTGCCTGTAGCTGTTCCACAAGTGGGTTACGAATGAATTCGAGACACACGGTGGATTTTCGTTTCTCTGATACATGTTTTATTTTTCTTCTCTAGATTATTATTTTTTTTAACTAAATTGTTATGATACATCACGGTTATGTAAACACAACCCTTATTAACCTATGTTCTCCGTGAGTCGCGAATTTCAAACAAAATTCTCACGAATATTGTATGAAACGTTTACGGTCCGTCTCGTGCGTCCTTACGCACGTAAAATTTTCCGATTGTACGACTTATGTCGCGTTATCAACATTTTCCGAAAATTCTATCTTTAGGCGTACATACGTATATATACGTGTATATGGTATGCGCGAACATTCAACAGCTGACTTCAGGCCAGAATATTGCTGCTGAAACGCGCATGCGGCATATGCGCGTGTGCGACCGGTCGGTCCAGAACACGGTCTTAAGACCGTAGTCCAGAGCACGGTCTTGTATACAAGACCGTGGACCAGAGAATAATAAAACAGCTGATTCATGAACTGATTTCAGACAATCTCAACATTATTTATTATTAGTAATGAGACATTATGGATAAATAAATAAATTGGTCGAAGAATGGTTACAAGGGAATCGCTTAATCGCAGTGCCCGTGAGCTCGTGGAATCGACGCTTACGATATTTGTTATCTCGCGAGCTAAACAATTGGCCTCTCAACGTCGAATTACCACCAAACGATTCTGCTCCGATTGAGATCTTACAGAAGGAAATCCGTTGAAAAATAACAGATTTACTGTCAATGAGGTGCCTCGATTCTCTTGTAGCCATTCCTCGGCCAATCCCAAATGGCCAATCCGAAGCTCTCACGAGCTCAAGGACTGTACGAATATGAACAAAATTCGACAAAAATGCATATATTTATCCAGGTAACTTTACACGCCTCCTTTCCACCGACAGGGTCGGGCTTCAGCATGAGTGCGAGAAAGGGGCCAGCTTGGATGTGTCTCTCGCACTCATGATGAACCTCAACTCGACCCTACCCGTGGAAACGTAGCTTACTACCGGCTAACCCCCGACTCAAAATTATTCTTTAATCGTTTTATTCTAATGAATGACGACTGAACGTCGTAATCTGACTACTTAGATAAAAAATAAATAAATTGGACAAAAATTAATGTATTTGGTCGACTAACATTATCGACTAATTCACAAATATTGGGGTCACAATAATTATCGACTTTATCTCACAATTATTGGGTCGATACAAAAGTTCGTCCCGTTTTGTGGCTCTCGATGGTATTACCTAAATGAGACGAACTTTCGCAACAACCCAATACAAATAATCACAAATGGCCAAAGATTATAGTTCCAACTCATGACGAAAGTCACGTGACTCGAACAGTTTCAGCGCCATATAGATCAATTGCGACCGTGCGAGTTAAAAATGAATGAATGCGTTAGTAAAAAAGAAACTGTAAACAGTAGGCTCAAATCATCATCGAAAATTGTGATAAAACATGTTGATACGCTGGAAGGTATTAGTCGAGTAATGCGCCAGTAGCGAATAAAATCATAGCGCCGGTGAGTGCAGCGGAAGTATCGAATGCAGCAGAAGTACCGACGGTGATTCCATCATTACGACGTGCTGCCAGGGCTAAGCCCAGAACGAGATTAAACTTCTAGTAGATTCGGGAAAAAAATACTTGAAGCTTTAAACGGTGTGATCTTAGTTACAAGAATACGTTAGGGCAACTGCTGCTGATCCATGAGTTTGAGGTTTAAGCGCAGGTGTGGATGATTATCGTATATGTTGTAAAGAAACGGTGGACGGATGTAGTCAGATGTAGTTGTTGTTTATACTTTCAAATGCCGGAATAGCTCCTTCAGCACCATCAGCTGTTACAACCCGGCGGTGTGAATCGTTGATATCCGATGATTGGCTCTTCTCGAGCACTGAAGCTGGACGTGATTCGTCGTCGCCGTAACGGTAGAAACTCGTACCTTGAGTCCCGGGAATTGGACGAAGGTTTAAATGAGTTCGAACGTTGTCGAACCCAATAACGCACTGCCATTGTCCGTTAAGCAAAACTTTAATATTTAAAATTGTCGCAAAATTGAAAGATTTAATTAAAAATAAGACGAACGTTTAAATGGGTATAGACAACTATCTAAAGCACATTGAACAAACACTTAGAATGTTATCTTATAAGTATTGAGGAAAAAATTAACTCGATACACAGATAAAAGATACGTCGATTGTAATAGCACTAGGTTTTGAGTTGATGCGATCCGCGCGAGTTTTCTAGAGATACTCTGCTAGCTGTCCGTTTAGACGACGCGACCTCGTAAATTTTTTTTTATTTTATTTTTAGTCACGTTATCTCGTATCAGAAATGTTGTATTACTGTTTGAAAAGTACAACACTGTTGTGTTGTGAAAAGTTTTGTTATATTACATTATATCTTATAAATTTTATATTATTTGTTCCAGCCAGTAAAGGTAGAACAGAAAACCATGACACAGTTCAAATAACTTGATAATAAAAATAAAACGATACTTTTAGTCCAAATTTAATATTATTATATTTTGATATCATCGTTACATTTTCATGATATTCTGTTCTACCTGAGAATGCAGATAATTCTTTCATTTTTCAATCAAATGTACATTATATTACAAAACTACAAATATGGAACTGAATCGTGATGTATTCTTTTTATACAGGTGATTCAGGTTATCCACTGGAATCGTGGCCGCTAACTCATTTACCTCGAGAACCGGAAGGAACTGCACGTTTCGCGTATAATGAACCGTTATGTGGAGCAAGAAATTGTATTGATCGTCTATTCGGTGTAATGAAGAGTACTTGGAGATTTTGAGAGTACTGCTGATTTTGATGCTGGCTTTGATGATGTCGGATATGGGACATTCCTATTTGTTCTAGAGGATGAGGTAGCAACATGTTTTTGAGCCTTTCTTGATGCGGGTGTATCAAGATTCTTAGCAGCATTACAATTCTCCTTATCATGATGTTCAAATAAAATCTGTCTAGTATTTGATACATTTTCGTCAACGTCATCATTTATAAATAAAAAATTATGTCGCACTTTGAATGCTAGTGTTGAAAATTATCTGCATGGATAGTGTGGTTATGCATACAAGTTTAGATGGTTGAAAAACTTTCAAATAATTATGCTTCTTGCCATATAAATATTCCGTATCTTCAAAAATATTTTGTGAGATATTTGTGCAAACACTTATTACTTTTGGAATCTCCGACAGAGGTGCATTATTTCCACGTTCCAATTCTTCCAGGACATCCTATATATACGAATAAACAAGAATGTAAAAAGGAGTTACCGCATTCATTGAATAAAATGATGCATCATATATCACATCTTTAAAACTTGATGAAAATTACCTCTTCTTTAGGGATGCTGTCAGCACAAGTGTTATTTCCTTCTACATATTCAGCTCCTATTATTCCCATTACACGTTGTTCAGATTCTGACAATTCAGGTCTTGAGATAGCTTTATTTCCTGTTAATACCTTTTCTTTCCGCAAATTTTGGCTTTTACAGAAGTACGACTTTTTAAATCCCTCCAAACCTTAAGCATATAAATACACTTATATATTATTAAGGCCTTACATACGTCGAGAATTTAAAAAAAATCGATTTTTTTTTGTTTACAGATTATTATTCCTTATAGTCTTAGGCGTATTTCTGTGTAAGCTGATTGTAAAAATTCCCCATAGTTCAAAAGTTATTGTAGATAATGTGACTGCCCGACGCTCGAATCAACGCTACCAAAGCAACAAAAGAGGCCAGAACAATTCGTCGATTAGAAAAAAATAAACAACAACAATTTTTTACTGACAAGGAAGGCGTACAATATGAAGCTGGAATGGGAGATTAGACGTAAGTTAACTAAATAAATTAAAATAATTCATAAAGTTCTTGCTCCAGCCGCGCGCGACTTCGAGCGAAACGCGCTTGAAACTTTAAACGCGTTTTTCTCAAAACTACTTTTTCTGACACGGTCGGCATGATAACTCGTACGGTTTTTAATATTTTTTGATGATTTTTTTTTTTTTATATTCGGAATTGTTTTTTGTATAGTTTGTCGAGCCGGATTTTTAAAATTATAATTAGAAAATTTTATAAAAACAATTAAAGTGTGACTTTTTTTACACAAACTTAACATTTTTTTTTAAATTACCGTAAATTGTTTAATTTTTCGAATTTCAAAAATCCGGCTCGACAGACTATAACTACTACCTTATTTTACAAGAATTTCTTTACATTTTGCAGATCCGTCAACATTTGAGGAAGAAATACTGCCGACCGTGGAGCAACTTTTTTTTTACAGTGCTTCAAAAAATGTGATTTTTCATGTTGTAATTTTTTGAAAAAAAAAATTAAAATAAATTTTTTTACAAACTTAACACAGTAATAAACAATATGTAAGAATTTTTTTATCAATTTCTATTTCTATCCCTCCTAAAAACAGTTTTTCTTTTGGTACGTTTTCGGTACCGCTGGACGTATGTAAGGCCTTAAACATGACACATTTTAATTATACTAAATATATATGCACATAATTGTCCATACCACTTGCCATTGCTCAGCTGTTTTTGTCGCCCCTTGATATGAATTTTATTCATTCGCTAATTCAGTCCACTTCTTTTGAGATTTTTCTATCCCATGCAGGCCATGGAATTTTTCTTCAGCGATACCTTCATTTAAATAAAAATAATCTATCATTTTTGTTAACTGCACTTATGAGGTCCTTGCAGATCTTGTTTTTTTGCTGCAAAATTAAATAAATAGTAATAAAATATAAATTATTTTTTATTACATTTTATTATGTGCATATTGTATATTTAAAATTAATAATAGATACTTGTATGTAGTTTGTGACATTTTCTTTTTAATAGAGTTGATAGAAATACTTGAAATTTATATATTAACCTCGAAAAAAAGTCTTTTCCTGTCCCTTTGTCTTTCAAACAATAGCAACGGGCATCTGTAAGATCTTCCGTTCTAATTCATTTTTCGTGAGTAAAAAGGGTATTTACAAAGTTCTGCGTTGATTGCGTTCATAAGTTCATCAGAAAAAAACAAAAATTACTAGAATTTCACCACTTAAAATCTGGAGTGCGATTCTGTACCAGTGCCTGGATTCCGTACTCGTCTACCGACAACTATCGATGTCGTTAGCGAGCGATAGCCTATGGGAGTCGCGGCTTTCCGCTGGAATCTTCCTTGCAGTTGGCTGTCGCTCGCTAACGACACCGATAGTTGTCGGTAGACAAGTCGGAATTCAGCCCCAGGTGCAATATTATAGCGTCCACCGATAGCCTATTGCAAGGGAGATCCAACGAAAAGACACAACTCTCATAAGCTATCGGTGGACGCTATGATAATTGCGTCTGGTACAGAATCGCACCTCTGGCAACGTTTCATAGTTATCGACTTATTCCGATGCGCTTGTAACGATTCTTGCAACGATTATAATCGTTAACGCCATTTACAGAATCACCCCCAATTGTAGTCCTCGATCGTACAAGCGATAAATGTCGTTACTTAACGATAGCGATATTCGTCGGTGAAGAGTTACAGAATCCCACTGCTGAGATTCTGTATTTGTCTACCGACAACTATCGATGTCGTTATAGAGTGACAGCCAATTGCAAGGAAGATTCCAGCGGAAAGGCGCGATCAAAGGTCTTTGCGGAGACGTTTACAAACATATTGACCGCTATCGAAGCGAGATTGCAAACGGCAACTTCGTCGGAACTCGAGTACTGTACAACCTCGGTGGAAAGATTGCTGCTCTTTAATGTACCGAGATTTTGTTGATTAGATTTTTTGTTACAATGATTCTCATAAAGCATGTATGGAGTTCCGTGCTCTACTTGCGATACTAAAATCGCCGTCCACAAGTCACGAGCCGGTACTTGACGTTTGAAACGCTCCTCTTTTTCGTATCTCAGTGATAATAATATTATCATAATAAAGAAAAGAATTCAAAATGTTACAAGGTAAAAGTATTTACACAAATAGCAACGAAATAATCTCCAGATTAAACTTACTTTGTGTAAAGTTCCTCGAACTCGTTTCCCCAGACGTCGGGAAGCCCCGGACATTCGCGAGGGCACACTAGACTCTATTCTTTGTCATAAAGAACTCGTTTCATGAATAGATCGCATATCCAGAGTGCCCAAAATAGTTCACGCGCTCTATGCTCTTCCTTTCCTGTTAAGACATACAACAGACATACATTTTTCTTTTTTAATATTTTGCTTTATTTTCACGCAGTACCTAAAATATTTAAAAAAGTCGACAAATAATATATAGAGAAATGTCCATAGTGTGCGAGTCTAGTGTGCGAGGGCACACTAGACTCCATTCTTTGTCATAAAGAACTCGTTTCATGAATAGATCGCATATCCAGAGTGCCCAAAATAGTTCACGCGCTCTATGCTCTTCCTTTCCTGTTAAGACATACAACAGACATACATTTTTCTTTTTTAATATTTTGCTTTATTTTCACGCAGTACCTAAAATATTTAAAAAAGTCGACAAATAATATATAGAGAAATGTCCATATGTATGTGATTGGAATTAAACGGCAACGATCGCTTCTAAAGTTGTTGAAAGATCTTTTAAAAAAAAATCAAGAAGTTTCAACAAATTTATCCATTACGTTATCGAAACTCACCGATGTTTTTTTTTCAGGTCCTAAAATTCAAAGATATCAGCGTGCCATGGTTCAAGATAAATGGCAAATGCACCAGGCCTCTTGTTGCCACCTTGATCGACATAACGGGCTGTATTATTATATACTCGTAACATCGGTATCAAACCGTTGGATATTCCATTCGTACCGGCGATTGCCATTTCCTTTGCTCCGATATTGTGCATACTCAAGCCAATACCACCGGCGGATTTGCTTATCATAGCACATCTTTTAAGCCTATCGAAAATGGCCTCGATACTGTCGTCAGTCATCGTCAGTAGAAAACAACTGAGAGAGGGTTTCGTTCAATTTTACATATGGTAAAGATAATTAATCATGAAGTTATTATTTATTTATCATCGACTATTTTATTACCGGGACAACTGTGGTATTGGCGTGCAAGCGGCAAAGAGCGTCTGTGAGGCATGAGTGAAATATTTTTCCGACAAAAAATTGTAGGTCTCGATTACTTTTTCAACATCATCACCGTGAACTCCAACGGCAACTCGGATTAACATGTGCTGCGGTCTCTCCACAACTTTTCCCCGAATTTTCAACAAATAACTACGCTCAAGGGTTTTAAAGCCAAAGTAACTGTAGCTGTAATCGCGGCTATATATTATCGCGGAATTGAATTTTGCCACGTTTCTCTGAATAATACTGTGACACTGTTCGCTTATCATTGATTCTTTTATGTTTGTTAAGGTTCCTCCATGTTGTACAGATCGGACATTACCTCTAGAATAATACAATTTGATTAGATCCTGGTTCGTTGTGCAATGGACAAACAAACATTCTCTCGTGAAGAAATGTTTTGTCTCATTTACACACATTACTCACCGCTGAATGTTTTTTTTGTTTCCTTGTGAAGATTGGATATGGCAATTCTGGCTGCAAGACTTGGATAATCGGGATGCTTGGATGTCATGGTAGCCGCAGTTTCTGCAGCCAGGTTGTCCAGCTCGAAGGTAGTTACTCCGAAGTATAGGTCACTGATAACCCGCAGAGTAATGACAGCCTGTAAATTGAAAATATGCAAAAGTTACTTTTACAGCAAAATCTGACACGCTATATTACACTACTACAGAGTACAGATGTTTTATGTACTGTAAAAAATATATTTAAATAATTATGGACAGTTATGGATTGCAAGCAGCAAGATCAAATGAACCAACCAATCTGAACGTCACTCCGGGGTAATGATTACGCGGGCTTGTTCTAATCTAATTGGGTGCGAGATTAACGCGCTTGTCCAAAGGCGCCAAAGATATTGTCGAGAGGTGTCGCTGCAAGTAACGTTCGAGACCAAGCGCCATCGTCAATGTGTCGGAATTTAACGCGGGTGTTTTTGGCTCATGGTCAACTATGCACAAGAGATCAAAAGTATTATTCCATTTGTCCATCATGATAAACTCGAACTAGTTAACTAAGTAACTAATCGTGTTGTAACAGGAAGGAGAAATTATCTCTGGTATCCTCTGCGAAGGTCATCGAAAGAAATATGAATTAAATTCAATTGTATATCGAAGAAAGTGTTTTTTTCGTTCGAATTTTTCATAGAAAGAATAGAACTTTGTTTTAACCAAAAGACCAAAATATTTTACAATAAAACAATATAGTTTAAACTGTTTTAACTACACTTTCAGTTTTACGCTTTTACCAATAAAATCATCACGTACAAAATGTAAAATATTACAAATATTAGTGAGAAAAAAACGCTAACATTTTATAGTCATTCAGAAAAACGATGGAAAATCTCTTAATAAATATTAAAAATTCGTTACATCTTGACAACTGTTAGTATAACGTGTCTGTGCCACCTTGAAGAAAGTTCAAAAATCCACAGATAATACAAAGTTTGCAGAAGCTTATGACTACGGATTCGAAGGGAACGATATCATTGTAAATCCAGACTACGGCGAGGAAGAAGGGAAAGAAGAATATTTTGGTTAAATCCAACTCAACAATAAATTACATGCATTCGCTTTTTTTTAACCCTTGGTGGTGGCCAGGGGTCAAGGTGATCCCAAGCGCAACTTTAAGCCAGGCCTCTGACACTCAGTATTTTCGCGTGTCCCCGTTATTGTCCGAGATCCGCTAGGGGCGCTGGTAGTCTAATGCCCGCGTCTGCTCGTATCCCTTGTCGCGACTATAAATGTGCGATAAATTTGCACAAGTCCACACAAATCAAATTATGAGGGCGAAATAATGTTTTTATTGTTGTGTTTTTTTCTTATAATCAATATAACTATTAAAATACAAATATTGCAATACATATATATAGGGTTCATGTTCTTAAATAAATGACAGTGAAATACACAAATAAATGAATAGTCTTTATTTTATGTACTTTATTTTATGCAAGATTTCATTAGTTCGCAAAAAGTTATACGATGTTGGTGATCGCATGTGCATCAACATGCACAAAAGCATCCACTCTTCACAGTACCTCCTTCCATGTTTGTTTTTTGAATCAGACACTGATAATATTTCATTAATTACAATATGCTGATGTTTCGGTATATTGTTATTCGCTAAGATTTCATCAATCGATCGAGTGCTCATTTTAGCCATAGCTATCTGACATTTTTCCAAAATATTTCTTACTTTTGCAGCATTTTTTTCAGTTCGTCCCTTAGCTTTAAAAACGTAATGACATTTTTCTCGTAGTTTATGAAGATTCTTTTGCTTTCTCGGGGATAATGTCAAATGAATTCTTTTCCGTTGTTGTTTCATACGAAGTTGTTTTTTCTTGAATGTACTTTCGAGTCTTTTGCAAAATATACATTGTCCTTCACTTTCAAGTAATATAAGACATTGTTTATGTCGTACAGTGCCAATATTATCAATGTTTGCTATATTTGAGGTACACATAGCATTCTTCGCAACAAGTGCTCCAGGACAGATCTTTTTTGCATCTAAAATATTTAATGTTGTTTCTACTTCTTCAATGCTATTTAGTACATCACTGCAAATTTCGAAACTGGTAGCATTGAAGGGTTTGCCCATTATATTGATCTTAAGATATAAGTTATCTTGCACCATAAATTCTTTCATGTTCATAGTAATACAATTGTCTTCTATTTTCATGCACTGTGCTGCGACAAATGATTCCATCGTTCTTCCATCACAGTTTACAGTACGTTCAATCCAATTGTTGGGTACATGCAATGTAGCACAAGCTATTAAATCTTCAAACAAATCTTTTGTTGGCTCACTTGATATTATTTCTTGTACAACTTCTTCACCACATTGCTGTACAATATCATGCATCTGATTTTCTTCATGAAATATAGCGTTATTCTGGCTAATTTCCGTCCATGGAAATTGTGACGGTACAGCATCTTTTCGCAACCTCGGTCGCTTATAATATGACTGGAAAATAAAGATTGTGTAAGAATTGTATAAAGATTGTGTAAGAATTGTATAAAGATTGTGTAAGAAATGTATAAAGATTGTGTAAGAATTGTATAAAGATTGTGTAAGAAATGTATAAAGATTGTGTAAGAATTGTATAAAGATTCTGTTCAGGTAAACAAAGAGAAATAAAATAAAACTTTGTTTATCACTTACAACGCCAAGTATTTGTCCATCAGAACCAGTCAGTTCTCGCTTCTACAATATGTCTTTAGACAAAAAATGATTAACACATACAGCTTGTCCTACTCGCACCACAAAGTCTTTTCTTCGTATTGCTTTTTGCCATAATGTTATGTGATTTTCATCTTTCGGCACAGTAAAAAAATGCACTTTTTCTGGATTTGATTTGTATCCAGAAGTGCATCCCGGAGCAATACAATGCGGCATAATTCGTTATTATGCCTGTGTGTGGTATTACCGTTTTTATATTATTCTTTTGTAAATATTAATGCGATATGTTGTCTTTGGTTGCCTTCTTATGCGTGAAAATACTGTGAAGTGGGTCAGAGCAGAGAGGTTAGAGCAGGGTGGAGCAGGGCTAATCGACTACCAGCGATCCTGGCGGGTCTCGGGCAATAACGGGGACAAACTGGAACTAACTTTAGCATGGGAAACATTGGCGAGTGCCAGAGACCGCCGGGAACTTGACCGGACAATTTTGACTTTTTAATTGTTTATCATATCTAATCGTTTGGTGGTCGTTTGGTAGTGATTGGTAGTCTATTTAAAAGGTTTGGTGGTAAATAGTTTTTATTTTATAAGGCAATCAAATTTTTTGAGTGAAGTTAGCCGGACAATTATTAAATGGTAACCATAAATGTTTCATGAAGGCTTATTCGATGCGGAATCGTTTGGTAGTAACGAATATGTTAATGAAAAGGTTTGGTAGTTCTTGAAATACCTACAAAATATAAAAAACTATCTGAGGTCAGGTGGCGGGAGTACGGATTTTGTGGCGTGAAGTTAGCCGGACAAAATTATTGTTTCTCAACCAATGTCATATATTCTAATGTCTCAATGAACTCAATTGAAGTAAAATCGTTCGGTGGTGATTGGTAGTCTAATTACAACGTTTGGTGGTCCATCGTTTAGCTTGCCAGATAACAAATTCATACGCGTCGACTGCACGGGGGAACGAGAGCTCCGATTGGTCGAGAAACGTATTCCGTTGTATCGTGGTGCGTTATGAACGATAAAACCATTATTTGTCATCCGATTTTGTCCTGCAAGGTTTCAATAGAAGCAGAATCGTTTGGTGGTGATTGGTAGTCCAATTACAACGTTAGGTGGTCAATCGTTCAGCTTGCCAGATAACAAATTCATACCCGTCGACTGCACGGGCGAAAGAGAGCTCCGATTGGTCGAGAAACGTATTCCGTTGTATCGTGGCGCGTTATGAACGATAAAACCATTATTTTTCATCCGATTTTGTCGTGCAAGGTCTCAATAGAAGCAGAATTGTTTGGTGGTGATTGGTAGTCCAATTACAACGTTAGGTGGTCAATCGTTTAGCTTGCCAGATAACAAATTCATACGGGTTAACTGCGCGGGAGAACGAGAGCTCCGAATGGTCGAGAAACGTATTCCGTTGTCTCGTGGCGCGTTATGGGCGATAAAATCATTATTTTTCATCGGATTTTGTCCGCTGGATTGGTACAACGCGCCACGATACAACGGAATACGTTTCTCGACCAATCGGAGCTCTCGTTCCTCCGTGCAGTCGACGCGTATGAATTTGTTATCTGGCAAGCTAAACGATTGACCACCTAACGTTGTAATTGTAGTACCAATCACCACCAAACAATTCTGCTTCTATTGAGACCTTGCAGGACAAAATGGGATGAAAAATAATAGTTTCATCGTTCATAACGCGCCACGATACAACGGAATACGTTTCTCGACCAATCGGAGCTCTCGTTCCTCCGTGCAGTCGACGCGTATGAATTTGTTATCTGGCAAGCTGAACGATTGACCACCTAACGTTGTAATTGGACTACCAATCACCACCAAACGATTCTGCTTCTATTGAGACCTTGCAGGACAAAATCGGATGACAAATAATGGTTTTATCGTTCATAACGCACCACGATACAACGGAATACGTTTCTCGACCAATCGGAGCTCTCGTTCCCCCGTGCAGTCGACGCGTATGAATTTGTTCTCTGGCAAGCTAAACGATGGACCACCAAACGTTGTAATTAGACTACCAATCACCAGCGAACGATTTTACTTTGATTGAGATCATTGAGACATTAGAATATATGACATTGGTTGAGAAACGATAATTTTGTCCGGCTAACTTCACGCCACAAAATCCGTACTCCCGCCACCTGACCTCAGATAGTTTTTTATATTTTGTAGGTATTTCAAGAACTACCAAACCTTTTCATTAACATATTCGTTACTACCAAACGATTCCGCATCGAATAAGCCTTCATAAAACATTTTTGGTTACCATTTAATAATTGTCCGGCTAACTTCACTCAAAAAATTTGATTGTCTTATAAAATCAAAACTATTTACCACCGAACCTTTTAAATAGACTACCAATCACTACCAAACGACCACCAAACGATTAGATATGATAAACAATTAAAAAGTCAAAATTGTCCGGTCAAGTTCCCGGCGGTGTGCCAGAGGCCTGCTTTAAGCCAAAATTTCTATTCTATTCTTAGCGACCAGGGGCACTGGCCCGCCCTCTAACGATGCTTTGGAGTTCCCTTAGTAGGTACAGGCTGGAATAGCACGAATCGCATCAACAGTTTTTTCGTGGCATTCAATAAGAAAACATCGCGCGCGAGCTGAGGTCGACTTCACCCTCCGTGTGACCAGGACGTTATTTTGTTTTTAATTTATTTTTATTTTTTTCTGTGTGGGATTCCTGTGTGTAATGTGAGTATAACTATAGGCGTTGACATTTTTTTTTAAATTAAGTCAATATAATTAACTACTCCGAAATTTCGAAAAAAAATTTACGAAATTACATTTTGATTTTTTTTTCATATATACAGGGTGTCCCAATAACTATTAGCACCTCAGATATCTTTGAAACTATAAGGTTCACAGAAATATTTGCTGAATCAAAATTTCACAGTACGAAGGGGACCATCCAATGATACCAAAGTACTCACCCCCACCCCCACCCCCCGGGCTGGGGCAACTTTGAAATCTTAAATGGGAACCCCCATTTTTGATTGTAGATTCGGATTCCCCATAAAAAAAATACGTAACTTTTGTTCAAAATTTTTTTTTCGATTCGTGATAGATGGCGTTGTAATCGCAAAAAATCCCCAAAAGTACAGAAAGGCGATAATACTTACAGTTCCGGGAGTAAATAAAATTACTACGTTTATAGTAAGTGTTCGAAATGACGACCATCAGTATCAATGCAATATTGGATTCTTTTTTCGATTCATTGACTTGCAAGTTTTACAGCGTCAGAACTTATTGATGCACAGGCTGTAATAATTCTTCCCATTCGTTCCCATGCAATTCTTGGTGAAGACTAACATGGTACGGGTGAAATTTGTGACGGTGCAAAATGCGATGTACGCTAGTCCTGCCAATGCCAGATTCATTTTGAATTTGTCGCAAACTAATGTGAGGATCTCGATACACACTTGCGAGCACACCGATTTCCATTTCTTCATTCGTTACACGTTTTTGGCGTACACTACTACGGACACTTGAACTACCGGCTTGCCTAAGTTGCTAAGGTGCTAATAGTTATTGGGACACCCTGTATATCGGCATAATATAATATCCGAAACGATCCTATCTTCGGAACGATCTCAAGAATGGAATCGATGGAATTCTTGGCACTGGAACGCCTCTAGAACAGGCCCAAGAGCAACAATATTCACATAAAAGGGTCCGCTGCGGTTTATGCAAACGTCATGAAGAACATAAAATGCAGTAGCCTTGCTCATTGTGCTACCGCCCAATGTGCGACATGCACCAAATGGTTATTTGTGTAGACTGCGGGGGTATCGATAAACGGGTATACATTAGGGTGTCATTTCAGGGCAACTTTTTTTTCCCCGGGACCAGGTTGTATACTTCCAGGAAGGTGAAAAAAGAAGACTGTTCAAATTTGAGCTCTTAATATTAATATTTAGATGCGCCTCATCGCGAATTTCTATTTCCCATTTAAATAACATGGGAAACATTTTTTTTCATATTTGGAATTTTATACTTCGGGAATGGCATATTGTTCGATGACGCGCATAACATATTTTTTAGAGAACTGAACACTCTACAAAAAAGATGTCTTGCAGTTTTTCGATAAACGTAGCCATTCCGATGATATCCAAGTTCAAAGTTCAAAATGAACAAAAATTCATCTTTTTTTAAATATTACAGCGAAACTATTGACTCTATTGAGAAATTTCAAATTACTTTTTTGTAGATTATTAAATTTGCCATGAAAATTGTCTTATTTATGATTAATTAATATTGATCGTTAATTGTTCAATGCTGTAAAAAGTTATTTTCTGTCAGAAAACAGGTTCTAGTGGGCTAGTATCGAACATAATAGTTACAAAGAGGTGGACAAAATACTCACGCGTAAAACATATTTCATGAGTCATGAGAATACTGTAGTTGTTGGAAAACGGCACATGGTAGATAAAAATAAGCTAGAAATGATATTAAATGAAGATATTAGTGGATTTGTTTCGAAGAATTCATTAAAGCTATTCGAAAAATCTGACTTGCCGTATGATTTACTCGAAGAAAATATAGTACTATAGCCGAATAACGAGAGCTACGTTTATCGAAAAACTGCAAGACATCTTTTTTGTAGAGCGTTCAATTTTCTATAAAATATGTCATGCGCGTCATCGAACAATATGCCTTTGCCGAAGTATAAAATTCCAAATATGAAAAAATTTTTTTCCCATGTTATTTAAATGGGAAACAGAAACTCGCGATGAGGCGCATCTGTATATTAATATTAAGAGCTCAGATTTGAACAGGCTTCTTTTTTCACCTTCCTGGAAGTATAGACTTGGTCCCCGGGGAAAAAAAAAAGTTGCCCTGAAATGGCACACCCTAGTATACATATATCGTGTATACCTAATTCTTACATTTTTGTATTAAATTTTGATAATAAATCGAGTATTTTTCGTAATCATTGTACTTTTTTTGCTCCGAAAAGGAATTCCCTCAGTCCCTCTTCAGATGTCAAAATAAACACTTCTCTTGAAGCGCCCACTACGGAGCGTATTTCTTTCCTTAAAGTATCTTGTCTCAACAGCATCACCCTAAAATTTTATGAAAAAATTAATAAAAACTGTAAAAGTCATGATTATTTTCGTAAAAATAGCCGTTTTCACGCATTAACCGCTTCATGATTTGTTTTGCCATCTTAAAAATCCAAAAAAAAATTTTACCATGCATTTCATATTCTACATGGTTGAAACTATTATCCTACATTTTTTTAAACATTCTGAACGATCAGTCGGCGTGGCAATCGTTTAAAGATGGCTGGGGTCATTGCGACCCCTTGTGTCCGGCGTGTTACGACTAGAACGTGACCGCGATGGGTTAATATTGAAGAAAATGTTTCGCCCACTAAGTCGGTTATTTGCAAGTTATTTGTGAACGGAAACGAGGCCGATTACGAAGCCTGCGAAGACGAGGATGAACTTTTGGAACAAGTCCATTGGAAACTTATAAAAAGTGTCAATAATTTAATTTTAAATTGACTGTAATGTTTTTACGTGCAATGAAAGATTCGCATTTTAACATCATACAGAAAAGATCTTTGTTTAACATATAGGCTACATTCCTTAATTCAGATTTTTATCGTTTTTCATCATCGTGACTCAAACAAACCAATGTTTTTCTTCGGACGATACACATTTAACAAATACATGTGTTATATACAAAACCTGTCACGTAATAAATAATGCAATCGAGAATGGGGAAAAGAGCATAATCATGGTCATGATGAGGATCAAAGATATCGTTGGCCTCCCAATCATCGTATTGCAATATTTGATCTAGTTTTTCCTTAATATTTTGCATATCTTTTGCACTTTGTTACCGCAAATAGCTTTGATTTCGCTCAAAGAAATCAACGTTATCGATTTGCTATCGGATGAAACTGTGCAATTTTTGTATTTAAAAGGCGTAATTACGCTATATACTGAGAGCAATTTATTCAATTGTAAAAACGTTATACCATTTGTATGATCGTCGCATCTTGCGCATTGGCTTATGCTCCCGAAGAATTTCTGAAAAAGCCAATTGTTCATTATAGAACAGGTAACATTTTTTTGTCCCGCGGCACGGAAATATTCTGCCTCTTTTGGAGATCGGATGTTGATAAGTATGCACAATATGATCCATTCATCAGTGTAACGTCGACCTCGATCGTTGTTTTTTCTTGCCGTCGCGATGATTTACTTAACCACTAGTTTTTGGGACTTTGAGATGTTGTCCAATTGTACTAATTTTTATCCATAGTCGCATTTTTCATCTCTTTAAATTGTGCTTTCAAATACGTTGTGAGATGTTTCACACGATTCTCAGCTCGACCTTTTTTGCGATTGTCACGTTTCATTTTCGCTCGCATCACTGATAATTTATATCGATCATTGGGGTTTGCAATGTTACGAATCCGATTCATTGGATTATTATTCAGCCGTGTCTTCCGTTGCAATATCTTTTTTCTCAACTTCATGCAGAAATCACATCTTTTTATATTCGAGAGCAGAGAGCAATCTTTACTCCTCCAATTGTCCATATTATCTTCATATGCCTCACCGATTTCTATAAGAGGGATACTAATATTACCTAGGCCACCGCAGATGTTCATCTCTTTGAATTTTTTCAATATATCCTTTGGCGTTTCTTTTTTCTTTATAACACGTTCCAGGTTATTGTCTTGCGGCTGAACATGATGATTATAGACAAAATATTTTAATATTCCGTTTGCATCAAGTGTAACACTTTTTAGTGCAACTGGACAATACTCGCCTCTCTCGATCTTCATTATCGTGTATGTAAACAGTGTACAATGTAAACTTTTAGTATGCATTTTTACACAACTCCATCCCTCCGGGACGTTAGCAGAATAGTCACCAGTGGAACTCGCATTTTCTTCCTCTACTGCAAGTGCTACGAAATCAAACAAGTTTTATTAACACTAGTCATTTGGTATTAATGTTAAATAGATCTTATAGTCATTACGTTGCAATTCAATTTCATATAAATTTGTTTTATAGTATATATAAACTATCGTCCCCCATTTCGTTTAAAGTGATAGATATATCTTACATTTAACATTCTATTTTTCTCAACATCGCGTGGCTTTAACAATATAAGTTTTTTTTCCTTCAAAACACTTAGGCAACATATTGTGTTACTCACGTTTGCTGATTTCCACCGGTGAGGATACTTTGGCAGGCTTCTCAAGAGCAGACAAATCTGATACTGTAGTTTTACAACTCAATATGTTCATGGGGGAAGGCACCACCCCTACATCTGTGCCAACAGAAACTGATAAAGGAACATCAGGGATATCTGAAATACCAATAGAGGAAATTTATGTATGTTTAAATTAGTGATATTTCATTTCTTTTATATACCAACCATGCAATAGATACTTTCTGTTAAGGAAACTCACCGATACAAGTACTGGCTCGTTGAATTGACGGTTTCGTGACACTGAAGGACCGGACAGTGCTTGGAGAATTTATTTTCGAATTCGAAACTTGTTTCGCATATCCATGCTCTGACAAACAAATTTCTTTTTCTACTGAGACGTCATTGAATCTTGTTGGCACAGCAAACTCGTTCAGTCGTATTGTTTTGTATGTGACCTTACATATTGAAAAATACATGATATGAGTAAATATCTTCTCAAACTATGTGTAACATCTCTTCATTGAAATTACCCGTGCAATTACTTGGCCATTCGCATCGAGCTTGACCCATTCGCGAACTATGTCTTCATCATTAAAATGCTGTTCACACACACGATCCGTCTGTTGTAATTTTAAGATGCCTGGAATAGATTCTTCCCACTTTCGCCACATATCAATATCTTTTGGCACACGGAATGTAGAACATTTTTTCCTTATTCTGCTACTGGTTGTACAATTTGGTACCACACACCGATTCGTCATTTTTAAAATAATAATCACTAACCGTATAAAACACCGTGATCTTCACCGACATAAACATAATATGCAAGCGTAGCAGCCATCGAGCCTAGAGTAAAGGAGTGCAATCTCTAATGGGGAACGGCCGAAAAAAGCGACCTCAAAAATTCAGCAAGAAAGGTGTCGCTGCGGTCGCAAGTTGGTCCGAGTGAAGTGAGCAAGAAATAAACTGTACGTGGAACCTTGCTGAACTAGGCACCTACGGTCAATATACACATGACCCTTCGAATGTAATCACGCGTCATCGTTAATATAACAATTTTATGACACTTTTAATTACTGCCAATCTGTAAAAGTAAGAACATAGAATAGCATTATATCGACTTTATAATATACTAACAACAATAAATGAAATAGTTTCGTGAAGGTTACAAAAAAAACTAATGCGATTTATATTTAACGAAATTTAATGTACAATAGGTGAGGCGATTGTGCATTGATTATTCCAGGATCAATAAATAACCATAAAGACATCCCAGTTAAAAAATACAGACGATGAGCGTGTAATAAATAATGAGGTAAACATCGGGTTTAGGCGACCCTCCTCCGATTCCTTTCGTAATAGGCTCATCCGCCGCGCTTTCGCACGCGAAACAACTTTTTCCTCTGACAAAATTGGGGGACGTTATTTATTAAAAAGTTATTAACAAATAAAGTTAATAATTCATATAGCTATTTTCCTTATTCCAGCCAGTCCCAATCATCTTGTCCTTCACATGTGTTGTTAAGAATACCCCCTGAGTACATATAAAAAGTTTTATCCGTCGCTCATTGTTTGTTAAAAAGTTATTAACAAAAGAAGTTTCATAAATCAAAAATGAAATACTTATACTAGTGGATAGTGAACAGTACACGTATGAGCGGGTTCGCTGCGCCCCCCGTGCACCCCCTACACACCAGCCCAAAAACAAACCAAAAACAAACAAACAACAAACCAAAAACAACCAAACCAAACCAAAAACAACCCAAAAACAAACCAAACCAAACTAAAGACAACCCAAAAACAAACCAAAAACAATAAACAACAAATTAAACAACCCCCATACGCGACCCACCTCCACCTCACCTTCCCACCCTCATTTACTCATGTATATTTGTATTCATATGATGAGCAGCATACGTATAAGCAAGGGATATATGTGCTATTTACTATACTTACGGGTTGTTTGGATTGTTTTTGGTTTGTTTGGTTTGTTTTTTAGTTGTTTTCGATTGTTCTTGGTTTGTTTTTGGGTTGTTTTTGGTCTGGCGTTTGGGGGTGCACGGGGGGCGCAGCGAACCCGCTCATACGTGTACTGTTCACCATACACTAGTATAAGTATTTCATGTTTAATTTATGAAACTTCTTTGTTAATAACTTTTTAACAAACAATGAGCGACGGATAAAACTTTTTGTATGTTATTCAGGGGGTATTCTTAACAACACATGTGAAGGACAAGATGATTGGGACTGGCTGGTATAAGGAAAATAGCTATATGAATTATTAACTTTATTTGTTAATAACTTTTTAATAAATAACGTCCCCCAATTTTGTCAGAGGAAAAAGTTGTTTCGCGTGCGAAAGCGCGTCGGATGAGCCTATTACGAAAGGAATCGGAGGAGGGTCGCCTAAACCCGATGTTTACCTCATTATTTATTACACGCTCATCGTCTGTATTTTTTAACTGGGATGTCTTTATAATTATTTATTGATCCTGGAATAATCAATGCACAATCTCCTCACCTATTGTACTTTAAATTTCGTTAAATATAAACCATATTAGTTTTTTTTGTAACCTTTACGAAACTAATTCATTTCTTTTTGTTAGTATATTATAAAATCGATATAATGCTATTCTATGTCCTTACTTTTACAGATTGGCAGTAATTAAAAGTTTCATAAAACTGTTATATTAACGATGACGCGTGATTACATTGAATTACACCGAAGGGTCATGTGTATATTGACCGTAGGTGCCTAGCTTCAGCAAGGTTCCATGTACAGTTTATTTCTGACTCACTTCACTCGGATCAACTTGCGACCGCAGCGACACCTTTCTTGCTGAATTTTTTATGCCGCCTCAGAATACGGAGATTGCACTCCTTTACTCCAGGCTCCATGGTAGCAGCTATTGAGAGGTTTTCAGGTTATGTCTATTGGCATAGTCCGATCGCAACGTCTCTAGTGGTCGCTACAGAAAGTAAAAACGACTCGTTAATAGAGTCTCTTCCAATCAGGGCCTGGATTCCGTACTCGTCTACCGACAACTATCGGTGTCGTTAACGAGCGATAGCCTATGGGAGTCGCGCCTATCCGCTGGAACCTTCCTTGCAATTGGCTGTCGCTCGCTAACGACACCGATAGTTGTCGGTAGACGAGTACGGAATCCTGGCCCTGGGGCTGAATTCCGTATTTGCTACCGACAACTATCGGTGTCCTTAGCGAGCGATAGCCTATCAGAGTCGCGCCTTTCCGCTGGAATCTTCCTTGCAATTGGCTGTCGCTCGCTAACGACACCGATAGTTGTCGGTAGAAAAGTACGGAATTCACCCCCAGCCCCTGATGGTAGGGGGTCATAGTCCCCAAAAGACACAACCCCCAAAAGACATAATCCCCAAAAGACATAATCCCAAAAAGTTACTAGATGTCAGAATGGACTGTCATGATGGAGGTTAGTACCTGTCAATGTGATAGATGGTGCTGCGGGCATTTTCCGTCTCGTTTAAACTAAAGATTCGAGGATTACGCGCGTTGGCCCTTTTGCTCTTTTTCCGAGTTTTCAGGTTATGTATCGTACTAGACGGCTTTTTTGCGTACAGCCCAGTACAGCCTAAGACCATGTAGGCAGAAGAAGATTTAGGTTACGTACACTAAACAAGTGTTTGAAGTGAAATAATTGGTTGACTGCGATTTTTTGTAATAACTCTTCGACCCAATAAATATTCGAGTGAGACGCAAATATTTGCATGTTTATTTATTCAATTTTCAGTACAATATTTCAACCTCAATCATAAACACTAAACGTCTTGTCTCAAACTAAAAGTTTTATAATATAAATCGAACATACCAAGAGATTAATTAATAAGGTTTAGTAATTTGTGAAAAGATGTAATAGAAAATAAATGTACGTGTAATTCATATTTCTGATTGTTTATTATTTGTTTATATTTCAGATTGTAGTTAAGTATGACGATGAAAACATCGGAGAGTGTAATTCGACTCATTAACGAAGTGGAAGATAATTTTTTTTCTTGGCGATCTTCTTCGTTCGTTTATTTCCACTCGACGATCCGATTCCTCGAGTTCCAGTTATTATTCGTCATCATTCGTAAGACATCCCCCTCCGTAATGCTCAGTCGGAGTACGTCGAATCAACTTCAGGAACCCTACCTATGTACGAATACAAATTTGTACATAAATCAGCAAATAATGTAACGTGTTTGTAAATTACCCTGCAGTGAACGCTGGGTTGGATGAAAGGTCGTATGAAGATGCGGTCTACTCTCAAGTTTCATATAGTCTTGACGGAACTCCTTGGCAACCTTCCTCCAGTTTTGGGCTTCCAAGTAGTAGATGATCTCGTTATGGAAGTAGATTTTCTTTCTCTTGGCGATCTTCTTCGCGCGTTTATTTCCACTCGAGGAATCGGATCGTCGAGTGGAAATAAACGAACGAAGAAGATCGCCAAGAAAAAAAATTATCTTCCACTTCGTTAATGAGTCGAATTACACTCTCCGATGTTTTCATCGTCATACTTAACTACAATCTGAAATATAAACAAATAATAAACAATCAGAAATATGAATTACACGTACATTTATTTTCTATTACATCTTTTCACAAATTACTAAACCTTATTAATTAATCTCTTGGTATGTTCGATTTATATTATAAAACTTTTAGTTTGAGACAAGACGTTTAGTGTTTATGATTGAGGTTGAAATATTGTACTGAAAATTGAATAAATAAACATGCAAATATTTGCGTCTCACTCGAATATTTATTGGGTCGAAGAGTTATTACAAAAAATCGCAGTCAACCAATTATTTCACTTCAAACACTTGTTTAGTGTACGTAACCTAAATCTTCTTCTGCCTACATGGTCTTAGGCTGTACTGGGCTGTACGCAAAAAAGCCGTCTAGTACGATACATAACCTGAAAACTCGGAAAAAGAGCAAAAGGGCCAACGCGCGTAATCCTCGAATCTTTAGTTTAAACGAGACGGAAAATGCCCGCAGCACCATCTATCACATTGACAGGTACTAACCTCCATCATGACAGTCCATTCTGACATCTAGTAACTTTTTGGGATTATGTCTTTTGGGGATTATGTCTTTTGGGGGTTGTGTCTTTTGGGGACTATGACCCCCTACCATCAGGGGCTGGGGGTGAATTCCGTACTTTTCTACCGACAACTATCGGTGTCGTTAGCGAGCGACAGCCAATTGCAAGGAAGATTCCAGCGGAAAGGCGCGACTCTGATAGGCTATCGCTCGCTAAGGACACCGATAGTTGTCGGTAGCAAATACGGAATTCAGCCCCAGGGCCAGGATTCCGTACTCGTCTACCGACAACTATCGGTGTCGTTAGCGAGCGACAGCCAATTGCAAGGAAGGTTCCAGCGGATAGGCGCGACTCCCATAGGCTATCGCTCGTTAACGACACCGATAGTTGTCGGTAGACGAGTACGGAATCCAGGCCCTGATTGGAAGAGACTCTATTAACGAGTCGTTTTTACTTTCTGTAGCGACCACTAGAGACGTTGCGATCGGACTATGCCAATAGACATAACCTGAAAACCTCTCAATAGCTGCTACCATGGAGCCTGGAGTAAAGGAGTGCAATCTCCGTATTCTGAGGCGGCATAAAAAATTCAGCAAGAAAGGTGTCGCTGCGGTCGCAAGTTGATCCGAGTGAAGTGAGTCAGAAATAAACTGTACATGGAACCTTGCTGAAGCTAGGCACCTACGGTCAATATACACATGACCCTTCGGTGTAATTGAATGTAATCACGCGTCATCGTTAATATAACAGTTTTATGAAACTTTTAATTACTGCCAATCTGTAAAAGTAAGGACATAGAATAGCATTATATCGATTTTATAATATACTAACAAAAAGAAATGAATTAGTTTCGTAAAGGTTACAAAAAAAACCAATATGGTTTATATTTAACGAAATTTAAAGTACAATAGGTGAGGAGATTGTGCATTGATTATTCCAGGATCAATAAATAATTATAAAGACATCCCAGTTAAAAAATACAGACGATGAGCGTGTAATAAATAATGAGGTAAACATCGGGTTTAGGCGACCCTCCTCCGATTCCTTTCGTAATAGGCTCATCCGACGCGCTTTCGCACGCGAAACAACTTTTTCCTCTGACAAAATTGGGGGACGTTATTTATTAAAAAGTTATTAACAAATAAAGTTAATAATTCATATAGCTATTTTCCTTATACCAGCCAGTCCCAATCATCTTGTCCTTCACATGTGTTGTTAAGAATACCCCCTGAATAACATACAAAAAGTTTTATCCGTCGCTCATTGTTTGTTAAAAAGTTATTAACAAAGAAGTTTCATAAATTAAACATGAAATACTTATACTAGTGTATGGTGAACAGTACACGTATGAGCGGGTTCGCTGCGCCCCCCGTGCACCCCCAAACGCCAGACCAAAAACAACCCCCAGTCCCTCTTCAGATGTCAAAATAAACACTTCTCTTGAAGCGCCCACTACGGAGCGTATTTCTTTCCTTAAAGTATCTTGTCTCAACAGCATCACCCTAAAATTTTATGAAAAAATTAATAATTAATCAAAACGTTTATTTCCACTCGACGATCCGATTCTTCGAGTTCTAGTCATTATTGGTCATCGTTCGTAAGATCCCCTCCTCCGTAATAATGCTCAGTCGGAGTACGTCGAATCAACTTCAGGAAAGCTACCTATGTACGAATACAAATTTGTACATAAATTAGCAAATAATGTAATGTATTTGTAAATAAACCTGCAGTGAAGGCTGGGTTGGATGAACGGTCGTATAAAGATGCAGTTTACTCTCAAGTTTCATATAGTCCTGACGGAACTCCTTAGCAACCTTTCTACAGTTTTGGGCTTCCAAGTAGTGGATAATCTCGTTATTGGAAGTAGGAGATTTTTTTTCTTTCTTGGCGATCTTCTTCGGGCGTTTATTTCCAATCGACGATCCGATTCCTCGAGTTCCAGTTATTATTCGTCATCGTTCGTAAGATCCCCTCCGCCGTAATGCTCAGTCTAAGTATGTCGAATCAACTTCAGGAAAGCTACCTATGTACGAATACAAATTTGTACAAAAATTAGCAAATAATGTAACGTTTTTGTAAATTAACCTGCAGTGAAGGCTGGGTTGGATGAAAGGTCGTATGATGATGCGGTTTACTCGAAAGTTTCATATAGTCCTGATGGAACGATTCTACTTCGATTGAGACCTTACAGAAGAAAATTCGTTGAAAAATAACAGATTTATTGATAACAACGTGTCTCGATTCCCTTGTAACCGTTCATCGGCCAATCGCAGCCCTCACGATCTCGAAGATGAACGGCTATGATATTTCTTATCTAGCAAGTTAAACAATTGAGCGACTAATGTTCTTATCAGACTACCAATCATCACCAAACAATTCTCCTTCGATTGAGACCTTATTGATAATAACGTGCTTGGATTCCCTTGTAACCATTCCCCGGCCAATCGTAGCCCTCACGAGCTCGAGGAATTCTTATCTACAGCCAATCATGATGCGGCTGATAATATGCGCATGAAACGATTGCGCATATCTTCAGTGATTGAAGAACAATTGTTTTTTAGGTTTTGCCCAAATATCATTGACTACCAAACCTTTTAATTAGCATATTCGTGACCACCTAACGATTGCGCATCGATTAAGCACCTTATCAAGCAAAATATTTGATTACAAAAAATTGACCCGGCTAACATCACACCATAATTTGTTTTTAACATTACAAAAAAACTATTGACTACCAAGCGTTTTAATTACGCTACCAATCACCACCAAACGACCACCAAACGATTGATTAGATCTAAAATTAGTAAAGCCTAAGTTGTCCGGCTATCTCCACATAGGTGGTTGCTACAGCAATTAAATTGACTTCGATAAGGAGGTCACTTTCAGCGGAGGAGTTTCCAGACCTGTATACAAGACCGTGGTAAAAAGAGTATTTACAAAGTTCTGTGTTGCTTGCGTTCATATGTTCATCAGAAATAAGCGAAAATTACTAGAAATTGACAGCTTAAAATCTGGCAACGTTTCACAGTTATCGACTTATTTCTATGCGCTTGTAACGATTCTTGCAACGATTATAATCGTTAACGTCATGTTACAGAATCACCCCAGTTGTAGTCCTCGGTCGTGCAAGCGATAAATGTCGCTACTTAACGATAGCGATATTCTTCGGTGAAGAGTTACAGAATCCCGCTACTGTGCTGAGATTGTGTACTTGTCTACCGACAACTATCGGTGCCGTTAGCGAGCGATACCCTATGAGAGTCGCGCCTTTCCATTGGAATCTTCCTTGCAATTGGCTGTCGCTCGCTAACGACACCGATAGTTATCGGTAGAAAAGTACACAATCCCAGCACAGTAGCGGGATTCTGTAACTCTTCACCGACGAAAATCGCTATTGTTAAGTAGCGACATTTATCGTTTGCACGACCGAGGACTGCAATTGGAGGTGATTCTGTAACATCACGTTAACGATTATAATCGTTGCAAGAATCGTTACATTGAAATAAGTCGATAACTGTGCAACGCTGCCAGATGTCGAGCGGTGAAATTCGAGTAATTTTCGCTTTTCTCTGATAAATTTATGAACGCAAGCAACAGAGAACTTTGTAAATACCCTTTTTACTCACGAATAATGAATGAGAACGGAAGATCTTAGAGAGATGCCCGTTGCCAATGTTTGAAAGACAGAGTGAGAGGAAAAGACTTATTTTGGAGGTCGCTGCCATGGAGCCTAGAGTAAAGGAGTCCGATCTTCGTACTCTGAAGCGGCATCAAAAATTCAGCAAGAAAGGTGTCGCTGCGGTCGCAAGTTGGTCCGAGTGAAGTGAGCAAGAAATAAACTGTACGTGAAACCTTGCTGAAGCTAGGCACCTACTGTCAATATACACATAACCCTTCAGTGCAATTGAGTGTAATCACGCGTCATCGTCAATATAACAGTTTTATGAAACTTTTAATTACTGCCAATCTATAAAAGTAAGAACATAGAATAGCATTACATCGACTTTACAATATACTAATAAAAAGAAATGAAATAGTTTCGTAAAGGTTACAAAAAAAACCAATGTGATTTATATTTAACGAAATTTAAAGTACAATGGGAGAGGAGATTGTGCATTGATTATTCCAGGATCGATAAATAACTATAAAGACATCCCAGTTAACAAATACAGACGATGAGCGTGTAATAAATAATGAGGTAAACATCGTGTTTAGGGGACCCCCCTCCGATTCCTTTCTTAATAGACTCATCCGACGCGCGTTCGCACGCGAAACAACTTTTTCCTCTGACAAAATTGGGGGACGTTGTTTATTAAAAAGTTATTAACAAATAAAGTTAATAATTCATACAGCTATTTTCCTTATACCAGCCAGTCCCAATAATCTTGTCCTTCACATGTGTTGTTAAGAATACCCCCTGAATAACATACAAAAAGTTTTATCCGTCGCTCATTGTTTGTTAAAAAGTTATTAACAAAGAAGTTTCATAAATTAAACATGAAATACTTATACTAGTGTATGGTGAACAGTACACGTATGAGCGGGTTCGCTGTGCCCCCCGTGCACCCCCACACACCAGACCAAAAACAACCCAAAAACAAACCAAGAACAATCGAAAACAACTAAAAAACAAACCAAAAACAATCCAAACAACCCGTAAGTATAGTAAATAGCACATATATCCCTTGCTTATACGTATGCTGCTCATCGTATGAATACAAATATACATGAGTAAATGAGGGTGGGAAGGTGAGGTGGAGGTGGGTCGCGTATGGGGGTTGTTTAATTTGTTGTTTATTGTTTTTGGTTTGTTTTTGGGTTGTCTTTAGTTTGGTTTGGTTTGTTTTTGGGTTGTTTTTGGTTTGGTTTGGTTGTTTTTGGTTTGTTGTTTGTTTGTTTTCGGTTTGTTTTTGGGCTGGTGTGTAGGGGGTGCACGGGGGGCGCAGCGAACCCGCTCATACGTGTACTGTTCACTATCCACTAGTATAAGTATTTCATTTTTGATTTATGAAACTTCTTTTGTTAATAACTTTTTAACAAACAATGAGCGACGGATAAAACTTTTTGTATGTACTCAGGGGGTATTCTTAACAACACATGTGAAGGACAAGATGATTGGGACTGGCTGGAATAAGGAAAATAGCTATATGAATTATTAACTTTATTTGTTAATAACTTTTAATAAATAACGTCCCCCAATTTTGTCAGAGGAAAAAGTTGTTTCGCGTGCGAAAGCGCGGCGGATGAGCCTATTACGAAAGGAATCGGAGGAGGGTCGCCTAAACCCGATGTTTACCTCATTATTTATTACACGCTCATCGTCTGTATTTTTTAACTGGGATGCCTTTATAGTTATTTATTGATCCTGGAATAATCAATGCACAATCTCCTCACCTATTGTACTTTAAATTTCGTTAAATATAAATCGCATTAGTTTTTTTTGTAACCTTCACGAAACTATTTCATTTATTGTTGTTAGTATATTATAAAGTCAATATAATGCTATTCTATGTTCTTACTTTTACAGATTGGCCGTAATTAAAAGTTTCATAAAATTGTTATATTAACGATGACGCGTGATTACACTCAATTACACCGAAGCGAAGGGTCATGTGTATATTGACCGTAGGTGCCTAGTTCAGCAAGGTTCCACGTACAGTTTATTTCTTGCTCACTTCACTCGGACCAACTTGCGACCGCAGCGACACCTTTTTCGCTGAATTTTTGAGGTCGCTTTTTTCGGCCGTTCCCCATTAGAGATCGGACTCCTTTACTCTAGGCTCCATGGTCGCTGCTTAACGATAGGTGTACGAGCGGACCCCCTGTAGCTCACTAGAATCCGCTGATTGGTCCTTTATGTTCACTGCCTATCGAATAGAAATTCGAGCCTAGAAAGCCGGGAATACTTAGTGGGTTTAAGCAAGTTGGAACACCGTTCGAACTCAATAATTCTCCGTTATTGTTGGTTGAAATCACTTTAATATTTACGGCTATAGAAAAATACTGCAAACACTGTTATTAATGTTAAATAATTAATTTCGCACGAACACTTGGAAGAGTTTCTTTTAGAAAATACCTTAAGGGCTAGATCAGATATAAATGTTAGCAGACCGATTACACAGGCACTTTGCTTTTGGTCGATACGATGCGTGCAAGTTTTCCGAAGATACTAATTAGCTGTCCGTTTCAGCGACGGGACCTCGGAGCATTTTCCTTCTCGCGTGTTCTAGAGAAGAACAACGAGCGGGGGTAGTTTTATATAAGTCCACAAATCTGATTGGCCAAGAAAGGGCTTTCCCTGCGCCAACCCCATCGCTATCCTCCCCCGCTCCTCCTCCCACACTCCTTCCGAAGAGAGAGAGAGAGCGAGTGACCAGGACGGAGAGTAAAAGCAAGACATAAAACATCTGTCGATAGTCTGGACTATCGACATGAAAAATAAAAGTTACTTCTTGAAAAGGTTTATTATTTTAGTGCTTCCAGATGCTCCAAAATCGCCTACGCTTTTGTACGGTCGGATCCTTTATTACTTTATATCTATTTCTCGCGACGAATGCCTATACATTGGCAAAATGAGTATTTGAATACTAATGAGCTTCGATGTTATTGGAAGCGTTCGTCCTTTTTGTTCGCAAAAATCCTGAGGAGGTCAATTTAATGTTTTTGTCCTGGACCTCGCTCAGTTCGTACTGTCCCGGCATTTACCCAAGGCCCTCGGGAAAAACCAGGATTAAAACCCGAGGGAGGACAGAGTGCGAATTAGCTTAACGATAATAAACCAAAATAAAATAATCAAAACGTACACTCTACCTCGTGTACACGAATATACACAAGACGTACAATTTAGTCCGCGTACATATATATACATACATCCATATACACATGCATATATACACAGTACGTAGGCTAATACACAAATTTAGGCCGCATAAAACGCGTATAATTAAGATTAATATAGATTAAATTTTCGCGCCCGATAAAAGAGTCAGATGCGTGGCGAGCCTGCGCTCGTCACATAGCGATATTCGTTGTTGAAGAGTTACAGAATCCCGCTGCAGATGCAGCACGATTAAACCGCGAATAATGCAAATTCTCACAATCAATTTCAATACTGCAAGTCAAGATATGACATTAATTCAAGTTTTAACGTTCGGGAAAAACTCCGAGAGATTCGAAATGTTCAACGTGGTGACTGAAATAACTAACATTTGTAATATACTATACGACTCGAATATTAAAGTTGTCTGTGTATACCGTCCCGAGGATTTGGGCAAACCCAAGCCCTCGGGACGGTATACATTGATGTGAATGGATAGGATATCTATTAGCGTATGAAATACACACATCTCGCGATTGAGAGTTGCTCTATGAAAAATTTAAAATAAAAAAAATTAATACTTAACCCTGATTTAACTATTGCATACACAGCGCCGTTGTTACCTCAAGGGTGTTGTAATTCTGGTTGATGATATCATTTAGAATAAAGAGCTGACGAAGCGTTCGCCAGATTGTTTCACCAATGGTTAATATTTTATTTCTTTAGTACATCGATAAACGTTTCCCGTGGTAGGGCTATCTTTCCGATCATTCTCATTTTCTTCTTGCCGGCGGTTTGTTTCTTAAGTAACTTCATTCTTCGTGTAACATCACCACCGTACTGCAATATAAGAAAAAAAGTGTTTTTCATTCTTTTTTGACCCTGTATACGAGTGATAAATAGTGTGCATTGGCCATTTATCCTTTCCTATCACTGTCTGCATCCAAAGTTAATCCCAGATACATGCAGGATGTACCTAGTGCATGTTCTTTTATCAAAAGAGGAATTACGCCCAAAATGTAAATGGTTGTGACCATCAACATATAGTATGGACTACGCATCCCCGCTTGAATCTTCTTGAAAAGGTGTTTGCCGAATAGACAGAGAAAAAGAAGTGGCAGTCAATCGTCGTGTTTCTCTGATTCCTTACAAGGTACTGATAAGAAACAAAGCTTGGCTCCGACTGGTCGCTATCTCTTTCTTTCCATGTTTGCTGACCATATTTTTCCATGCTATGCGCAGACCATACTATATGTCGATTAATGTGAAAGACGCGTTTTTTAAAATTATTAGCAAACAGTGTTCTTTTATTGTCTGTTTTCTCCACGAGATGTATCCCAAGTGTTCTTTTATTCATCCTAAATACAGTTGAGTTGCATTTCGAACTGTCATATTAAATAAACAGCAACAAAAAAAACATTTTTTAATAATAAAAGAACGTTTTTCTTAAGAAATTACCCTTTCGGATGAATCACCGAATGCACTCATAAAGGCTGAGCAACAAAAAATTACCAATTTCGCGGTTACGTCTTTTCTGAAAGGTTTGACGGTCTCTCTCCCCAATATTTTACATCCGACTTTAGCTTGAATAGCAATGGTAAACTGTTGCCTGGGTATTATATCAACGAGTTTGGCACACATTCGTTTTCCCATTTCTCGGGCACGGCTCGAATGAACCACCGTACTGAGTTCCTCGACCGATGTGCCGTTCAGATGTATCTCAACTTTTACGAGTTCCGATGGTTCGTAACCGTGATCCTCGTAATCGAAACTTGCGTATCCGGATGACAGTGACTTTACTGTATCGTGAAAATCGATAATTATCTCGTTCAACGGTAACAAAAATTGTACCATCACCCGCTCGTTATCGATATTCTTCATCGATTGTTCTAAACCTCGTCTCTCTATGCACAGCGATATTATACTTCCGAGATATTTGTCTGAAAGAGAGAAAAAAATGTGGTAGTATTTTTTTCCATGTATAATCATTCGGGGTTTTACATTGCCTCTCCTCTTAAACAATTCCTCATACATTTTATTTATATTTTTCTTGTACTAATATTTATATTCCTTCCTTTCCTTTTCCCTCAGCTCAGATTCTGTGTCTTCCTCCGCTATCCCTTTTCCTCACCATTCTCCCAAATTCGGCTGTCTCGGTCTTTGCGCACTGTATTATAGCATGCTATGGCATGCCACCTTCTTTTTTTTAACTACTACTGATACTTGCCCTTTTAAAAATCCCTCAAGGCAATGGAATTGCTTTATCAGTACTTTTCCCCTGCTTTTAAAAAACGACCGAGATATCCTAACATGCCCCTGAACCACGCGTCATCGTAGGCGTATGTAGTGATACATCCCTTTAAGGGAGATCTCCACTGTGAGTCCGAAAAGCGCGTTTTGTTTTTGGAAAAAAAAAAAAAAAATCATCTCCTTCCTACAATTTTCTAATTCCGACGTGAATATTTGTTTACAGAATCGTAGAAATGTTTTCAATGACCGCTCGATTGGGATTTTATATACGATTTTTTTTAAGCATACTGGGATGGATGCACGGAGCCACTCTTGCACTATATATCGACGCTGCTTACGAAAACTAGCATGTTTCAGATTTCTTACGAAAACAAGCACGCTTGATATCTGCGCGAAAACTAGCATGTTTCGGCTTTTGCCACGAAAACTAGCACATTTCGATATTCGCCGCGAAAACTAGCATGTTTCGGCTTTTACCACGAAAACTAGCAGGTTTCGACTTTCACCGCGAAAATTAGCACGTTTCAGTATCACTGGAAGTGTTTCTCATTTTTTACTCCACGTTTTTTGAACATTCTTTTTTACTCCAAATTGACGAAATATTTATGCTTGTCATTTTATACTGTTTTATTTTTTGTTTGAATTTATTTCATACATATTTTACTATTTGAATTTTGGTCTGCTAGGCTTATCATAAGATGGCAAACAGCAAACCATGGTCAAAAAAATTAGAGGAAAGAAAATCGAAAACAATTGCAGCGTATGCAAAGATAACAATGTCATTCTTTTTCCCTCGTGCTACTTCGTCCAAGACCTGACATTTCTCGAGATATCTCAAACGATTGTTTTGAAGATTTTGTCAACTGTACTTTATACTTATACTGTACTTTATACTTTAGTCGTTGGTCACTCCAAGATTGTGTTTTTTTTTATGAAATAAAAACATAATGAACGATTCTTCAGACTGTAAGTAAAATATACTTTTTATAAACAATAATTTTGTTCAAATCCATCGCTGACTCCGAAACTTGAAGTCATGAAAAATATCATTGATAAACAATTTTAGTTTTTGAGTGGTGGAATATTGCGTATCGTATTTGCGAATCGTATTTTCAATAATTTTATTATTTTTTAAATAGAAAACGAATATAAATGTTTAAAGGTGTACAGGCGATACACCCTCAATGTTTTTCATTTATTCCTTATAGTGCTCCTGAAAAATTATTAGAACATTTGTGAAAGTTCTGACTCTTATTCGATTTAGTTCGGCAAATATACTACTTTTTCCAGTGCAAATCGAAATATGCTAGTTTTCGCGACGGAAGCCGAAACATGCCACTTTTCGCGGCAGGAGCCGAATCATGCTAGTTTTCGCGATGAAAGCCGAAAGATGCTAGTTTTCGCGTCGAATATCGAAACGTGTTGATTTTCGTGGTGGAATTCGAAACGTGTTAGTTTTCGTAAGAAATTTGAATCGTGCTACTTTTCGTAAGCAGCGTCGATATAACCCTAATAATACATACCCGGAGTAATAATTGTACCCAGTACAATTGGCTCATAATATGTCTCAACGATTTGAGATCCAGGAAAATGTATTGGATTGTTGAACGTAAATTCTTCACCGAGATATTTAGCGATATTTTTTGATCCTATAACTTTCGCTTTGTATGTAACGCCGGGCGCTGTTACGATAACCTCGGCACCGTACTCTTGCTCGAGTCGTTGCGAGAATACTTCCATGTGCAACAGTCCCAAAAATCCTAGACGCCATCCTTGTCCAAGAGCAGGGCTGTATCGTATCCAAAGATTTTTACCAATGATTTTTGCTCCATTTAAACAAATTTTTTGCCAAGTTCGGTCTTTTTACCTCTCGAAATACGATTTTGCTTACCTCCCCTCAACAGAGACGGTCACTGCGTTGTCGTTCAGGACCAATTTTTCGATAGCACCGCGCAATGCTACGTGCTGAGATTGATCCATTGGATAGATGCCAGCAAAAACCATCGGTCTTGCGGGTTCAAATCCTATCAAAGCCTTGACCGGTTTATTTTTCAAATGAAGAGTATCACCAATATGTGCCTCTGCGGAACTTCTCATATTGCAAGTCACGCATCCCACTTGACCCGCGTAACTGAACAAAATATCATTTTCCGAGGAAAAACGTGAGATGTTTTATTCTTAACCATGTTTCAAGTATGCAGTTTCATCCGAAAGATAGATTCAAGAAAAATTGGGTTATAGTCGTAAATTATTAATATGTTTGCGAGGAAGAGAGTTTATATTGTATTCTGATGGCACAATTGGGAGCAGTGTACAGCAAATTTGTTTGAAATTGTTAGGCTCAAAACATCTGCATTGGCCAACAAATGTTCAATATTTTAATATTACAAACAAATGTTCAATATTTTAATATTACAAACAAATGTTCAATATTTTAATATTGAACATTACACATATGTCTCAACAGTTTTTCGCAATATTTTTTCGTTTTATATTTTCAAGAAATCATTACCAACTAGCAATCAGCAATAAAATCGAGAAATCGAAGGTGAAAGTAAACAATTCAGCTTAAGCAACAAATTTCACAGCCAGTAGTTGCTGCGTTTGTGCATAAACTATCCCAAATGAAAATTACACATATCTCTCAACATGTTTTTTAAATCACATTGAATGAAAATTACACACATGTCTCAATATTTTTTTAATCACATAAAATGTGATTTAAAAAAATCTTGAGACATGTGTAATTTTCATTTGGGATAGTTTTCGCACAAACGCAGCAACTGCTGGTTGTGAATATTGATGCTTAAGCTAAATTGTTTACAAGTAT
Organism: Oxytorus armatus; assembly: GCA_958009045.1. Lineage (NCBI taxonomy): Eukaryota > Metazoa > Arthropoda > Insecta > Hymenoptera > Ichneumonidae > Oxytorus > Oxytorus armatus. Next base: position 27,881,883 of record OY253745.1, read on the forward strand.
TCATTACTGCATGAGGTATTCCACATCTTTTTTTTATTACAAAACTTTCACCTTTGGTTTCCCGATTTCATTGCTGGTTGCTAGTTAGTAATGATTTTTTGAAAATATAAAACAAAAAATATTGAGGAATACTTTTTGAAATCTATAACACTATTTATTGTTTAAGAAGAATTTCACCGTTGTCAGCGAGTCCGAATTTTTGTTCACCTATTTCTTTTTCATATAATCCACTTCAAGGCGAACATTTGTACAAGACCATGTCTTTGATGATATGTTTTGGCAATCAAAAGTTATAGTCAAGTAATAAATGCTGGTCGGCCAACTCGCGCAAAATGTCTGAAAATTCAAAAATTCATTTCTCGAAAACGATTAGGGATAAAAATCGGAAAAAATTGTAAGTCCGCAGTATCATCCCGACGATTCGAATAACCAATCAGCATTGAAATCAAAGAACCAATGGTAAAAATTTTCTAAAAACGGTGTGGCCCAAATGTATCAGAATTTTTTTTAAATAGCTGGTATTCGATTGTTGCAAATGTGTCGCTAAAGGAGGCCTACGTTAATGCAATGCGCTCCAAAAGACTTGCTGGAATATTCTTTTATTTCACTATAGCTATGAGCGTTTGCGAAGATTCGAGAGCATTAGCTATATAGCCAGTTTCATACAAGATTTCCGAATTCTCAAAAGCTGAGGGGAGCGACGAATTATGTGAATGGCTAATTTGGCATGCATGCAGATTCAAAGTTCTATTGCCATGAAATAACGTAGAAGAATAACTGTTACATCCGAGATACCGACTACTGACAATGAGTAGTGAGAATTCAGGTAAACAGTCGTTAAAAATCTTTAGTGCAATGTTACATTCTAGAACAAAGTTATCCGTATTTTGTTTAAAAGGCAACGTAACTTTCACTTCAAAAAATAACTTTTTCTCCGAGATATTTTTAGATTTTCGAGATACTAAAAAAGTTCTTACTCTGTGTTGCTTTTTAAGAAACATCTGTTTCAGTCATTTTCTGACCTATCTATAGTTATTAACGATGTATGAAGATATTTAATACTGCAATTATGAAAGAGAAGTATGAACCGTATGTATTTTGCACCAGACTTATTTATAATGACGTTGAAGTTTGCATCGTTGGAACGCAACGAAAATGGGTTTTTTAAATTTTCATTTTCATTGTTGCTTTCGCTTGCGTTGCCCATTTAGGCTCAGGTTCTTGAAGGCCCTGGCCATTAGGTCCAGGTCTCCACGAAAATGTTTTAACGATTTTTGTCTTCGAAAATCCGACTTTAAAGGGGATGAATGGGATACAAAAATTTGTCTGCGTTGCTTTCCAACGATGCAACCTTCAACATCATCATTTATAGTCAAATTCAAGCAAATATTGAAAATCGAAAAGAAAGATAATTTCTTTAGACTGCGATTTGTACATTGTGATACTTCTACTGTATTTGTGTAACAGGGAGGAAATTTTGAACTGATCTGTATTATACTATATTTTGCGTCATTTGAAATTATTATCATTTTGTAAACGGTTTTCCATAAAGATAAATAAATATTGTACATTAAATATAGTATATGTGTCGCAATATTTTAAAAAACCATTAAAGCCAGTAATTTCTGGAGAGTATGAGTTGAGAATAAGAATATATTACGCATAACAAAATCGAGTTCAAATTGTAAAAAACTTTGTGTACAAATTTCTAGCCCGATGGCTTGAACACTGTGAACCCTAGACGGTTATGACTAATACGGTTTAAAAAAAAAATGTTAACTTCGTCAATTTCGAACAGGTCGACCGATTTACTCCAAATTCCGGTCCAAAAAATGGTCCAGTCTTGTAAAAAGTTTAAAACCGATAAGCGAAAAATTGCGCGAGCTAATAATGGACTTAGAAAAAATATAAATTCTCTGACAAGCCAAATAAGTGGTCGAATATCTACGAAATTGATATCAAGGAAGCGGAGGTCCGAGATATTTCTTTTGGAACATCATTTTTGCATGGCTGACTATTTTAAGTACTTAGGTACATTAATCTGGTACATATTTTTTTCACAATCACAAAGCTTCATCTATGAGAAAGTCAGTATTCTGAATATCGGCAAACAAACTATTTTCAATTACTTTAACATATTTGTCAAAACTCCATTGTTTCTTTGTTCTTAGCATTATTATACATGTTCTATTGTATTGCATTCTACCAAAGTTTCCATCAAATCTTTTTGTTGATAATTGTACACACTAAGCATTCTCAAAATTCATGGGATAATTCTTACAGCGACTTTACGCTATCCAGATGAGGTCTCAGCATAAAGATGTTCTTCACCTCGTACGATTTACCGCTATGCACAGACGTAACTTGATCTTTGACAGAAACGGATCCCTGAGAGAGATAAATTAATGCTACAGCACCCTTGTACTTGTCATACCAGCTGTCAAAGATTAGAGCCTGAAAAGGATAGTTCCTGGCAACAGGAGGAGGTGGAATTTTTTCTATGATAGCCTCCAAAAGTTGGTCCACTCCAGTACCAAATTTGGCAGATATTTGTAAAATTTCATTGATCTCAAAGTCAAAGAGTGTGTTCAATTGTTTGGCTACTCTGACGGGATCTGCGTTCTTTAAATCTACTTTGTTCATTACCGGAATTATAATGAGATCTTTGCCAAAGGCTAGATAAAAATTTGCTACTGTTTGAGCCTGTACACCCTCGTTGGCATCCACCAGAAGGATTACTCCCTGGCAGGCAGCTAGCGATCTATAGACTTCTGTGGCAAAGTCCACATGACCAGGTGTATCAATGAGATTTAAAAGATACTCGGTGCCTTTGAGTGTGTACTTCAGTGAGGCAGTTTGAGCCTTTACCGTTATACCTCGTTCCTTCTCAACCTGTAATTTGTCAAGTACTTGTTCACCAGAATTTGCTTCTATGGCTCCTGTCATTTCTAGCAATCTATCCGCCAGTGTACTTTTGCCATGATCTACGTGGGCTATTATACTGAAGTTTCTTATATTCTCGACCGGTGTTTCGTATTCTTTCAATTCTTGACCTTCGGACGAGTAAAACCTGCGCCAGGGAATATTGACAGATCTGCAAGGATTAAAAAAACTGTTATTACAATTTGAAGAGATTACCATAGGACCAATCGAAAATTAATCTTGTTATATGTCGTTAAAAATTACTATTAGTTACCTTTCAGCATTGCGATTATGAAACCTTTTTATAACGCACTTGGTCTGGGAGTATAGAAATGTATACAATTTATTTTTTAACACCATATTGAGTTATTGATATTTTATACAAGAATACAAGGTATTCGCACGATTTTTTTATACTACTGATGGTGTTGAAACCTAACCTAATCTCGGTTTATAGAGCTTAAGAGGAGGCTACCCTGTGCTGGGGCTGAATTCCGTACTCGTCTACCGACAACTATCGGTGTCGTTAGCGAGCGATAGCCTATGGGAGTCGCGCCTTTCCGCTATCAGAGTTGCGCCTTTCCGCTGGAATCTTCCTTGCAATTGGCTGTCGCTCGCTACGACACCGATAGTTGTCGGTAGACAAGTACAGAATCTCGGACGGTCTTATATACAGGCCTGAAACACGGTCTTATATACAGGCTGACAACTCCGTTAAAATTCGGCAGTGGGGGGTGACTGTCTTAACGAAGTTCGTTTTACTTTCTGTATCAACTACTAGAGGCGTTCCGATCTTAGTTTCGACCTTACAATGCCAGCAGACATAACCTGAAAAGCCCACGATAGCTCTCGCGGTTGTCTGTCTCTGTCCCACTAACGACTTCTGCCGCATTACACATATTTATTATATGTAATTATGAAAGCGTTATTAATCCCGTCAACTTTAATGAATATATTGAATAAATATGCTCTTAATTTGAATCGGGTTTTAAAGATTCTAACTGTTAACCGAGCATGATAAATATAAACTATTTGTAAACATCTATGTCATATGAACATATATTAGGCGAAATAGTTGTCTACATCTTGATGGATCGATCTCCGTTAGATCCTATAAAATAAACAAAAGTTTTCATTTTCAAAAATAGAAATATATCGAACCGTTTCATATATTTAATTTGATCCTTTTTCATTATATTTTCGTGAAAATTACAGGTACACGAATAAAGAGAAAAATTAAAGTATTTATTTTTATTCATAGTTACTTGATTTCGAAAACTGGAACAATTGCAAAAATTTAAAAACCGAAGTGTAAAAAAAATGGAAAGAGCTGATTTTTACTTACCTTAATCTATTATTTTTTGGCATGCTGCTAAATAGTCTATTTCGGAATATTGACAAAACTCAAATAAAGAAAAAAATTAAAGAATTTATTTTTATTCATACTTCCTTGATGTTGACAGCTGGAACACTTACAAAAACTCAACATAAGATTTATTCACTAGTTAATTTAGACAATTTTTTTTTTAAGAACAAATTTCTTTTTCAGTTTAAAATTTTCCTGATGGCAATATTGCCTCATTCTTAATCTTACATAGTAAATTACAATTTTTATTAACAATAGTCATTTGGTATTAATGTTAAATGGCGCTTATAGTCATTATGTTGCAACACTTAGGCAAGATATTGCGTTACTCACGTTTGCTGATTTCCATATATGAGGATACTTCTGCAGGCTTTTCAAGAACAGACAAATCTGCTACTGTAGACTCCCAACTTAATATCTTCATGGAAGAAAGTAACAACCTAAGGTCTGTGCCAACAGAAACAGATGATGGAACATGAGGAATATCTGAAATATCAATAGAAGAAATGTATGTATGTTTAAATTACTTATATTTCATCTCTCTAGAAAATACAATACAAAAGAAATTAGAAATAATATTCGGTATGTTAACACTATGCCCTGTTGGTTTTTCACTCGGGAAGGACTCCGGGCGTGAAGAGACGATGCTCTCGCATGTCCTGACATCGTATACAGGAATTTGGTATACTTTGTGACGTTGGCCAAAAATCTAGCGTCACAATACTAACAATGCAATAGGTACTTTCTATTAAGGAAACTCACCGATACAAGTACTGATTCCTCGAATTGACGGTTTCGTGACTCTACAGGACGGAACAGTGTTTGGATAATTCATTCCAAAATTCGAAACTTGTTTCGCATAACCATGCTCTGGCACACAATTTTCCTTTTCTATTGACACGTCATTGAACCTTGTTGGCACAGCAAACTTGTTGAGTCGCATTCTTTTGTACGTGACCTTACATATTGAAAAATACTTGACATGAGTAACTATGCGTAACTTCTCAAATTCTGTGTAAAATCTTTTCATTAAACTTACCCGTGTAATTACTTGGCCATTTGCGTCGAGCTTGACCCATTCGCGAACTATATCTTCATGGTCAAAATGCTGTTCACATACACGATTCGTCTTTTGAATTTTACGATGCCTGGAATAACCTCTTCCCACTTTTTCCGCATATCAATGTCTTTTGGCACGTCAAATGTAGAACATTTCTTCTTTCTTTTGCTGCCGGTTTTGCAATTTGGGAGCACACACTGATATCTCATTTTAAATATAATTATCACTAATAGTCGTGATATAAACGAAATGAACGTAATATGCAAGGATATCATTATCGAGGGGTTTTCAGGTTATGCCTGCTGGCATTGTAAGGTCGCAACTAAGATCGGAACGCCTCTAGTGGTTGCTACAGCAATTAAACTTGACTTCGTTAAGGAGGTCACTTTCAGTGGAGGAGTTTCCAGGCCTGTATATAAGACCGTGGTTAAGACCACGGTCTTGTATACAAGACCGTGGTCGCAACATTACGGTGCGGGATAATATATTCCCTCTCTTTTTAAGCGAACCTGAATGTTATACGCATGCGTCGAATCGGTCGTCTCCGCCAATGAGAAAGTAAAATACGCATATACGGTAAATATCTTTTGGCTGTAAAACAGTAACAGGTTTAATTATTAAAAGTGACAGCTATGACTCGAAATTTTTATTCGTGTAATAAAAAGGCGAATAAAAATATCAGTTCACACAGGTTGAGAACAAGTGATACGGACGTAATATTTACTGAGAATTGTTAATGATGCTGCTCTTTAATTTTTGTCGAGTGGAATTTCAGTCTTCTAAGTAGGAACAATCTTTTGCTATTTTTAGATTTCCAAAGGAACAATAGCTTCGCTCAAAATGGCTTAATGCCTGTAATTTATCCGAAACTGATGATGTCTCAAATATTTATATTTGTTCATGCCACTTCAAAGAAGAAGAAAGAAAAAGTAAAGTACATGGCAATTATGTTCCAAAGTATTTACCTACAGGAGTAGACGTTGGGCACAATTATGTAAAAACATTTTGGGAATTGACTCCATTTGTTAAAAACGTTGTTTTGTACATCACAGGCTATATCAGCTATAAAGTTACAAGTTTTGCACAACGTACTATATGTCAGGCACAACTATTAGGTGCAGATGCAGATATGACAATGCTGTCTACAATGAAAAACTGAGGGCCGTATCTGAGAACGTCTCCCGATGTATGATCCATTTGTCTAATTTCGGAAAAAGTAATTCGACAATCCTACAACAACTCAGGCGTAAACACGGTAAGAGTGAAATTGCTCAATCAAATTTTCAGCCACATAGGCGTTTTGTTTTCTAATTATGTAATGGACGCGCACATAAAAACGCAAGATGTACTGGACAATCACCGAGTTCAGCTTTTGAATATGTCATACATTTTTATTTAAATGTAAGATTCCATCACGATACAAAAGGTATGTCGAACAAAAACAATTATGTTAAAAATAAGTTTACTAAACTAATATTATTTAACCACCAATAAAAACTATTCTTTTAATAAACATAACGTTTATTTACTTAAGATATATTACACAAATTTGTTCTGTGATAAGAAAAAGAAATAGCACTATATTCTTATACAATAGCATCGCTCGTAATGATAATCTCCATTAAAAACTTAAAAAGTTAAAAATGGACGCCAAGTAATCAGAAAATGTGTCCAATCTAGAAACAAAAAACTTACGACGTCAAAATCGTTTTCTAATATCTAATAAAAAGTGAAAAGAAATCATTTCATAAATTAGCCAAGTAAACTACTACTCCTTCCGCCAATCAACCTGCCCCCTTTTGTACGGTATGCCACAAAAGTCTACTGAAAATGCTGTACAAAAACTTGGCGTGCATGGTTAAGACAAATAACCCCGGAAAGATCCAGGCGTGATGGGCGGCCCGGTGTTCTTTCCGGACAAACAACATACTCGTTTAGTGAGAAACCAATTTATTTAATGTTCCTACATATTTTTTTCTCGGATATGGTGATATAAACGTTCAGTTTATGTCACATTGGAACATCTAACCAAAATTGAACGCCTTGGACATCGTACTATCACCAAAGAAATAAAAATTTGATCACAATAACCGACTATTCACTTTGCCATATCTATCAAAAGATTTATTATGGGAGAACGGGATAATGGCGAATACCTAAGAGCAGTGTTGAATATTTCCGATACAATTCAACTATTCGGAACCCAAGCAGTCGGAATAAACGAAAAATCAAATTTTGTCATTAGAAAAATAGAACGCAGTGGTCGCAAAATTTTTGTTCGGTATCATTATGTATAACGCTATTACACCATAATATGAATAGAGTGAAAAATGTTTTAAAGTTTTCAGAATGAAACATAAAACGTCTTGAAAAGAGTATTGAGGTATTGAAAAGGGTACCCAACTTCGATGATACCGACGCGCCGATCCGACTCCCATTGCGTTCAACCGCCATGAAAGGTCGAATGACCCAGCTACGCCATCTCATGCTCTCCTCCCTCAGTGCACTGAGATCACTTACTACGGTATTTCTCTCGTACTCGTAGGACCTGGACACGAGGTGATTTCGATTGATGTTCACACAAATGACACGCGTTAGATCCGGTTCAATCTACTGAAGGTACAAAGAGGCGGCGGCCCCTTCGCCGAGCTTATTGTTCTTAACCATGCACGCCAAGTTTTTGTGCAGCATTTTCGGTAGACTTTTGTGGCATACCGTACAAAAGGGGGCAGGTTGATTAACGGAAGGAGTAGTAGTTTACTTGGCCAATTTATGAAATGATTTCTTTTCACTTTTTATTAGATATTAGAAAACGATTTTTGAAGTCGTAAGTTTTTTGTTTCTAGATTGGACACATTTTCTGATTACTTGGCGTCCATTTTTAACTTTTTAAGTTTTTAACGGAGATTTCACTTTTTTTTAAAGACCTGATAGAAGTTCAGCATTGAACCAACATTTTATCAAAATAGAAAACATATTATCCAAAGTGAAATTAAGAAGCACTTTCAAATATCTCTGATAAAACGATGCGTGTGGATGTTGTATACCTATTTTTTTCTTTTCACTTTTCATTAAATATTAGAAAGCGATTTTTAAAGTCGGAAGTATTTTGTTTATAGACTGGACACATTTTTTGATTACTCGGCGACCATTTTTAACTTTTCAAGTTTATAATAGGGATCATATCTACCATTGATATAATGAAATTAGGCCTGAGTGTAGGAATTTTTCAATTGAAATTAATGCGCAGAAGTTATACTCATTTACACAGTACCTCATCTTTACGCAGTGATAATTTACAGTTCATGAATGCAAACATTATTCCAATTTGAACTTATCTTAAAGTTCAAACTGCCCCGATGAACTGAATTAGCTGTGCAAAATCGCATTATCTTTTTAAGAAAATTCTTTCGGGTCTGAGTGTAGGACATTTGGAATTGAAATTTATGCACAGAAGTTACACTCATTTACGCAGTACCTTATCTTTACGCAGTAATAAATTACACTTCATGAATGTAAACATTATTCCATTTTGAACTTATTGTGAAGTTCAAACTGCCCCGATGAACTAAATTAGCTGTGCAAAATCTCATTATCTTTCAAATAAAATTCTTTCGGGTCCGAGTGTAGGAATTTTTAAATTGATATTCATGCACAGAAGTTACACTCATTTACGCAGTACCTTATCTTTCTTTCATGGGAAGCGATTGGTTTGGTATACGGGGAATAGTAAAAACTAGCCAATTGCACAAGCATTGGCCAATCCCCACGCAGTATTCAAAACTCCTCGATTGTGATTCGTCAATTCGATTTTCGCCCTTTATGTTGGCTACATTCTTATACTGTGCTGGGATTCTGTACTTGACTACCGACAACTATCGGTACCGTTAGCGAGCGACAGCCAATTGCAAGGAAGATTCCAGCGGAAAGGCGTGACTCTCATAAGCTATTGCTCGCTAACGACACCGATAGTTGTCGGTAGCAACTACAGAATCCCAATGCTGATGTATAAGGCAAAGCCAAACACCGTCTCGTTTACTCCTACACATGATCCCTATGGTGCTATCCCTCTCACAGCCCGGCGACCGTACGTTAACATAATGTGAAGTACATTGTGTGTGTGTATCTCTGTCGCTTTACCGTGAAAGCCATTTACGCTACCTTTGACGCATTCATATCTGCGGTAGAATTTTGTTATTTGCTATCGATGATTTTCAATATCGTTAGCGAGCGATATCCTATGAGAGTTGTGTCTTTCCCCTGGAACTTCCTTGCAATTGGCTGTCGCTTGCCAGCGACAGCGACAATCGTCGCTAGAAAATTACAGAATCCGGGTACTGGTTCACAACTCCTTAAAGCCTTAAAGGAAGTGAATTTTAAACGAGCATAAAAATCGCTGATCCAACCAGGGCACAGTGTGACACAGTGTACATATTTCTGGCGTATTCCTTTGTTCGGATTGGCCGGTTACACCGGAAATGTGTACACTGTGTCGCACCGTGCCTGAGAGATTGAGATAGATACAGGCGTATCAGCATAGCATCCGACGCAAAACCGAAATAGCCTATCAGAGTCGCGCCTTTCCGCTAGAATCTTCCTTGCAATTGGCTGTCGCTCGCTAACGACACCGATAGTTGTCGGTAGAAAAGTACACAGCTGACAACTCCACGTGCACTCTCTCTCTCTCTCTCCCTCTCACACACACTTCGACGGTCTAATCAACTCAACTGATGACGTAAGCACGTACGCGCAGCATCGTAGTGAAGAGAACCACGAGCTCGCATCGAACATATGTGATATCTATATCGTTTTTCTGTGATTCGTATGAAAGGGCGTACAAGCTATATGCTGCACTAGGCATATATGCCCCTTTGTCTAAAACACGGGAGAAGAATTCTTGAGATGAGATTTGTATGAAAGAGCGTATAAGCTATATGCTGTACTAGGCACATATGCCCCTTAGTCGAAAACACGGGAGAAGAACATTTAAGATGAGAAAAGTTGCGTGAAAAATCATGGCAATATTACGATATCTCAACAATGCGTGGATGGATCTAAATAAATCTAAATACATGAAATCTTCTTTCATTTCGAAAGAAAAAAATAACATTACATCGGAAAAATGTCGTCAGATTTGTTATAACTTGACGCGTTTGCGCGTGAAGTCGATTTAGAGTTTGAATATAACGGTTTTCAGGCCACCTTACTGTATAGATACATCGGTACGTTTAAAAACTTCTTTTTAATACTTGGCGTCAAGACGCTGCCGCGTCTCTTGATTTTATGCTAATCAATAAGGATGAATTTATTTATTCAGATCGAATTGGTTACATTAACTGCTACATTTATTTCTTGAAGCACGGAATTATATTCGATTTTCCTATTGGCAGAGCCCATCAGTTCGACGCATGCGCACACATTCAGAGTACACTTAGAAAGAGAGGAACATATATTCCCGCACCGTAACCTTGTGACGGGACTGCTCTCTCATATTACATATGAGGATTGTCGACTAACCTGAACTTGCTACAATTCCTAATATTATGCATTGCTGCTTTTCACTTAATAATTATTTAATTGTGACATATTTTCAGTCGAATAATAAATATAAAAAATACAAACGATAAGCGTCTAACCAATAATGATGTCAACGATATTGTGTACATTTTATTATTGTTATGATATAAAAATTTTTATTTACTGAGAAAACTTTATAACATTCTTTATTATAATTTGGCAAATTTGTGATGCTCTCTGGTTTTCTGACGCGTTGCATTGTTTTTGGCATTATAAAGCTTTGCTTATGAAATGTCCTCTCATCACCAGGTAAAAGTCTATGATCTTACGAGTTGTGATGTTTTTATGCTCATCGCACCCAACCATTGGCAACTGTTTCATTTTTAGAAGCTTGTCCAGAATCATCTTCATCGAATTCGTTTTGACATTCAATTTTCCAACCACGTCAAGAACGGTTTGCTCGATGACTTTTGTTAAAGAAAATAAATGGTCACTCGGATAAAGAAGCCTGTTATGCTTGTCCATCAGTCCGATCATCACGTGGGGGGAATACCCAGGGTCAGGATCACGCGATTGCAGGAATTTGAGGCAATCGGCGCAAGTCAAATGTTGCATCATCGTTCGCACGATATACCCGGATATGTGTGATTGGACCTCGACGCTTGTACGGGTCACATCATAACAATGATCTTCGCGAGGATCCTTTATAGACGCTTGACGAATCACTAATGATGCCGCATACTGGTGATCCTGTGGGCACTCGGTAGCTGGCATATTTTCATCACAATCACCATTTTCCAGATGTCCATCGATTTGATCCAACCACTGCTTTGTAGGCTCTTCCGCAGCGGCTATAGAGTCCTTCGTCTGTATCAGAGTTTTCAAATACAGCACTAATGAGCGCACCATTCATCATTGCGCGAATGTCAACCTTTCAGTGAATGACATTATATGTTTAAAAAAGCACAAAATACCTTATTTCTCAGATGCAAGCACCGCTTTTTCACCGAAGACAGTTTACGACGCGAACGAGCATTGATTGATTCAGTCCTTAAATCACTGTAATATGCCTGGTTCTGTAACTTTCGGCGAAGGGTGCGGCAGTAGTTACATCGTAGTATAGGTCGCGCCCGCTTATATATTTCGTTGTCGATAAGGATGCCAATGCAGGTTGGAGCTCGTCTGTACAGAATCATGAATCCAATTAATTTTGACACATCGTATTTGTTGGAAATATAAAATTAACTTTTAAAATAACTTATAAAATTAAATTGGTCGAAGAATTTCCAGACTTACTCGGATCAACAAAGAGAAAAAAATATAAGAAATGGTATCTAAGAGTATTAACAAAAAAAAATGATGATTAAGCGGTCAAAAAATTACCTTTTGCTCTCTATTCCTGTGCCATTGCATACTTGCAATTTTTCAATTACTCGGAATAATGACTGCATATCTGACATGGATGTCACTGAATCCATAGGTATCCGTTTTCCAGCACTCGTAGAAATCTTCATTGAAAAAAATTGTTTCTTTCAGTCTGATAACAATGTCAAGAAGCTCGATATTGCGCTATATTGCGTACATCACTAAATTTTTACCGTCGCGGAGAGATCGTCGCCAATTTCAAGTTGAGTCCGCGCTTCGAAAGTCGCACGATCGTGATACGTGAACATTATACTCGTTGGTCTATGTAACCACGACCATGCCTCAGGCAATACCGTGTCCTTAAGCTGGTTCTTCATAATGTCCAGAGTCAATAGAGAGAGGATCCGTGGGTGAGTTGCAGGCCTAGTATTCTGGAAACGCCGTAAGAAGATAGTATTTATTCTATAAAATATTCGGTTTTTTAGGAGTTTCCAGATAGTGTAGTGTGAAAAGTCGAATCAGATCATTCGTCGTTAATAATAACGGTTATCATTTTTTCTGAGTAATTCCTGTGTTTCCTGGGAAACGCTGTAGCATGATTTTAGTGCTACACATCTACCCATGCGGGCATTTTTTGTTAATGTGTTCTCCGACGTTTTGACAGATTTCCAGTACGTTGGCAATAAAAACCGAGAAAAAAGTGTTCACGAAAACAAAGCTTCCTTTGCAAAAATGGCTAAAAAGTATGCTTTAACCCATTAACATAATGATAATGTCTTGTTTACAATTCGCTTACCACGTCATCGTCAATTGGAAGTGCTTCATGAATGCCATTGCCATCTGTCATTGGCATTTCACCGCTTCTCTGACCTACGAATAAGATTTCACGGCTGTCGCCTCTCGGCTGTCCACAGTCGTCGTTGATTCCGAATCGATCTCTATTGTTGACGGGCGATGATTCTTCGGAAGTGGCATATACCTTACTCGGAATCACGTCCTGGAATATTCAAAACGGTACATTTAAAAATTTTGGCTGAAAAATAAATATTCTATCATTTGTACCATCGCTATTGTGGATCGTATGCACATTTCATTTTTGTTGACTTCAGTTTAGTACCATGGCATTGCGGCAGGCACCCATTGATAAAATTTTTTACAATGATTGAATAAAAATACAGAAAAATGATAATATGCTCTCAGTCTACCTTGACATTTCCCTGACCTCCAAACACCCTATGAATATTAAAAAATGAAAGTATGGTGATTCAAATGAACTTGCCTCATGATCGGCACTTAGATCTGCTTCATCATTCGGGCCGTTTTTGTCATTGCTATTGAGCTTTTTTATTTCAGCGGGAATTGGCGAGGCGTTCGGGTTTAATGACCAGCGTATACGTGGCATTGTGTGTTCCGTTCCATCTGACAGTAGTACTCTATCTACTTGGCGAATATCTCTGTTGCAAAAGTGACGCTCGCAAATGACTTCTGGACCATAAAGGTGGCAATCGAGGATATGACTCCATTGCGTGCGCTTACTTGGGCTCTGGAAACGTGGGAGGGAGATATATAAGCAAATCTACACTGACATAATACATATAAATATTTTCATTAACCTTTGGGCACTTGAACAAAGATGTTTGTCGTACTCCATGTTCTTTTCTCTGCCTCCTGTCAGCGTCGCTGCCACTCGCACAGGTTAACACTGCACATACTTTACCCATTGCAATGATACTCAATGTATTATTCTTCACTCTGTGTGCTAATCCAAAAGAGTTAGACATTCAATGAGAAATAATCAATGCATAACCTCCTATCGTATCGTACTTTAAATTTCGTTAATATTTAAAAATATAAATCACATTATTTTTTTTTGTAACATATAATATAACATATGATATAATGCTGTTTTATCTCCTTACCTTTACAGATTGGCAGTAATTAATAGTTTCATATAACTTTTATACACAGATGTCTATACCACGGTCTTGTATAGAGGTCCAGACAGGTCTGGAACACGGTCTTGTATAGAGGTTGGAACTCCTCCGCCGAGAATGGACCTCTTAAGGAGGGGGGGGGGGGGGGGGGGGGTTAAATTATTTTTTTTTAAATTTTTTTTCTGAATGAACAATATGTCGAGAATATTGTGTATAAATTTTAAGTCAATCGGAGTAAAACTAACGGAGTTACAGCACGACAAATGCCCAAGCGGTGATGACTCTTGGTGTGAATGGCAAAAAGCGGCAGCTGCAAATACTCTGCATTCGTTCAGACACAGCTACAATATTCTTCCTACAGATGTTACACAGCCATAAAGCCAATATATGAAGATTTGAGCAAAGACGCACTTTTGCAGCGGTGCTTGGAGGTTTCACGCAAAATAACAACGAGAGTCTCAATCAACTTATTTGGAAAATCTCTGCAAAATCAGTAAGCGGTACTGCAATCGTTGTTGAAATTGCAGCAAATGTAGCAGCATGCATTTTCAATGACGGATGTTTTGCTCTTTTATCCTTTTTGGATGAAATGGGCATCTCTACAGGCCCAAGTGCTTACCAGTGAGCTGATGAACTACGAATAACCCGAGCGAACGAAGAAGCTGCGCGTACAACAAAACAGGGTAGAATTCAACGTAGACAAGAGCAAAAAGATGCATTGGATATGCTGAATGACAGTGTTTCACTGTATGGAGCTGGCATTGATGACTCTATGTAAGTATAAAAATTCATGTTCTTTTATTGATGGTTTATTTCGAATTTTCACGTATAAAAAACTTTAAAACGATTTTCCCGAAAACGTCATTTTTGAAGTTTGTGAACATTAGAACTCAAAATCTACTGAACGATCCTTTTGAAAATTTAAACATTACTTCTTCACATAAATCAACAGGTAATCAGGAGGAGTTTTTTTTTTTTCAATTTTTTTAATTTATTAATAACAAATTAAGCGCGATTTTTTTAGCTAAAATTGCGTTTTTCACTTCCAAGTGCTGCAAAGAATAGAAAAAAAAAAAAAAAAAAAAAAATTTCCTGATTACCTCGAGAAATACATCACCTTTAAAATGCATATCAATTTTTCTGTTTCAGATGATCCGGTAACGAGTTATAATGTTTACCGCAAAACCACTTTTTTCAAGGCGCCTCTGGAGATTCAACGTCATCGGCTTATTTATCAATATTTTTCATTGAAAATTTTATCTGAGATACTTCAATAGTTGTACAATAATATGTGATTCTAATTAATAAAATTATATTACTCATGTCGCCGCAAAAAAATCATAAAAATATGCTTTTTTTTCGCCTTTTGGTTTGTTTTTGGATTGTTTTTGGTTTGTTTTGGGTTGTTTTTGGTTTGTTTTTTGTTTGTTTTTGGGTTGTTTTTGGGCTGGTGTGTAGGGGGTGCACGGGGGGGCGCAGCGAACCCGCTCATACGTGTACTGTTCACCATACACTAGTATAAGTATTTTATATTTGATTTATGAAACTTCTTTTGTTAATAACTTTTTAACAAACAATGAGCGACAGATAAAACTTTTTGTATGTTACTCAGGGGGTATTCTTAACAACACATGTGAAGGACACGATGATAGGGACTGGCTGGTATAAGGAAAATAGCTGTAAGAATTATTAACTTTATTTGTTAATAACTTTTTAATAAATAACGTCCCCCAATTTTGTCAGAGGAAAAAGTTGTTTCACGTGCGAAAGCGCGTCGGATGAGCCTATTACGAAAGGAATCGGAGGGGGGTCCACTAAACGCGATGTTTACCTCATTATTTATTACACGCTCATCGTCTGTATTTTTGTAACTGGGATGTCTTTATAGTTATTTATTGATCCTGGAATAATCAATGCACAATCTCCTCACCTATTGTACTTTAAATTTCGTTAAATATAAATCACATTGGTTTTTGCTGTAACCTTTACGAAACTATTTCATTTCTTTTTGTTATTATATTATAAAGTCGATATAATGCTTTTCTATGTTCTTACTTTTACAGATTGGCAGTAATTAAAAGTTTCATAAAACTGTTATTTAACGATGACGCGTGATTACTCTCAATTACATCGAGGGTCATGGATATATTGACCGTAGGTGCCTAGATCAGCAAGGTTCCACGTACAGTTTATTTCTTGCTCACTTCACTCGGACCAACTTGCGACCGCAGCGACACCTTTTGTGCTGAATTTTTTATGCCGCTTCAGAGTACGAAGATCGACCTCCATACAGTTGGCCGGGCAATTTTGACTTTTTAACTGTTTGCTATGTCTAATCATTTGGTGGTCGTTTGGTAATGATTGGTAGTCTAATTAAAAGGTTTAGCGGTAAATAATTTTTATTTTATAAGACAATCAAAATTCTCATCTAAAGTTAGCCGGACAATTACTAAATTGTAACAAAAAAGGTTCTATGATGGCTTATTCGATGCGGAATCGTTTGGTGGTATCGAATAAATTAATGAAAAAGGTCGGTAGTTCTTAGAATACCTACAAAATATAAAAAACCATCTGCGGTCAAGTGGCGGGAGTACACATTTTATCACTTGAAGTTAGCCGGACAGAATTATTGTTTCCCAAGCAATTTCATATATTATTATATTCTATTGTCTCAATGATCTCAATTGAAGTAGAATCGCTTGGTGGTGATTGGTAGTGTAATTACAACGCTAGGTGGTCAATCCTTTAGCTTTCCAGACAACAAATACCATACGCGTCGATTGCACGGGAGAACGAGAGCTCCGATTGGTGGAGAAACGTATTCCGTTGTATCGTGGCGCGTTATGAACGATAAAGCTATTATTTTTTAACCGCTTTTGTCCTGTAAGGTTTCAATAGAAGTGTAAGCGTATGGTGGTGATTGGTAGCCCAATTAAATCGTTTGGTGGTCAATCATTTAGCTTGACATATAACAAATATCACGCGTCAATTGCACGTAAGAACAAAAGCTCCGATTGGTCGTGAAACATATTCCGTTGTATCGTGGCGCGTAATGAACGATAAACCCATTCTTTTTTAACCGCTTTTGTCCTGTGAGGTCTCAATAGAAGTGTAAGCGTATGGTGATGATTGGTAGCCTAATTACATCGTTGGGTGGTTAATCGTTTAGCTACTGAGATAACAAATATCACGCGTTGACTACACGGAAGACAAGAGCTCCGATTGGTCGAGAAACATATTCCGTTGTATCGTGGCGCGGTATGAACGATCGAACGATTATTTTTTAACCACTTTTGTCCCTGTATGGTCTTAATAGAAGTGTAAGCGTATGGTGGTGATTAGTAGCCCAATTACATCGTTTGGTGGTCAATCGTTTAGCGGAATACAGTCAATGTCTCGAAAGACAAAAACCCGAAAGACAAAATCTCGAAAATTTTTGTGATGTCAAATCCTGTTTCACCGAGATAAATCGCCATTTAAGATACACATAGGCGTAGCCGCAAATTCGCGGTTTGCTTTGCTGTCATAGTCAGTGGTGTGACATAACCTAAATCATGAACACTAAGAGTTGTGTCTCAAGAATAAAAGTTTTATACTATAAATTGAACACTATATACCAAAAGATTAAGTAATAAGCTTCTGTAATTTGTGGAAGGATGAAATAAAAATATGAATTGCACATAGAATTTATTGTCTGAGTATTTATTTATGTTTACCAATTTTCTTTTCGCTGTAATTGGCTACCTGCGTATAATTACAAAATTACGATTTCAGGAATTGTAATATGCAAGGTTGAGACAAAAAAAACACTTTTTGTCCCTGTCTGCTATAATTTTTTTTTGATTAACCTTGAGTGAATTATTACGTTAACGGTGATGGCAGCGATTGATGGTCCATGATTGTTTTTTTTTGCTTAGAATTTCCTTTTGGAGATATATGGCCTTGTATGTGCTCTATAATATTGAAACTCCGGAAGGAAGAGCGAGTTACGCCAGGATAATGGCAAGCTTTGTTCTATTCCGTTCGTTTGGTGGGACTGAGGGACGAGAAAGGGCCGCCAAAGTTGAGATGCCCTGAAAGAGGATCTCATGGATTTTATGAAACAGAAAATATTCTAACATTATAACCAGTAGCTGAAAATATTCTAACATTATAACCAGTAGCTGAAAATAATGTTATAAAAAATGTTATAATGTTAGCGGAGGATTATCGATTGCGATTTGCGCATGAATTAAACACCAAGATGAAATATCGTCGTTCGTTTGAAAATCAACGATAATTTCTTGGCTTGTGTTCATTGTTAGTTCCAGCGTCGGCATATAAAGAGTCGTAAGGTCGTGTGCCAGAAAGTTCAATGGAACCTCAAATGGCATTGTATTCTGTATGCGCGTTATCCAAGACATATCGCCGGTTGAACGACGACGGTTAATAATTGTTCAATAATTGAATGCTCGTGCTATTTGGATAATAATATTTTTGTCCTCCGAGCTCTTTCTCCGGAAGTTTAACTTTGGTGTAACGCATGTAATTCTCAACGCTGTGCACTGATAATTCTTCAGGAGAATTCATCAAGTAAAAAACTTCGGTAGTTCCTATGTAAGCAGCTGCAATATTTTCCTGGTGAATTTGCAGCTTGTGAGTAGTGTTTGAACATAAAGTTACTGAAATTTTAAGATGGATAATTATTATTATTATCATTACTTTTCAGTCTAGGAAATAACGAATTGAATAGATAAAAATACAGTACCGTATGATTCACGAACTTCAATAACCAACGGAGAGTCGTTTTTTAATTTCGCTGAATATACTTTGATTCCAAGTACCTAACACGGGCTATCTAATATTTTTACGATCTCACATCCACTATCTCTGATGACCATACACTCATCCAGTTAATTTCTCTTACGGATACTTAGTTCGCCGGCGAGAGAAGTTTCCAATCCTCCAATGGGTGACGGCAGGTAATCACATCGAGTAGAGAATTTCCTTCGTTTGGCTATGTAAGCTTTGAACAATGCTCGTCTTCGTTAGGAACCAAAACACGCAGACGATGTATTATTACGTATAATAGAGAAAAAGAACAAGTATTCTATTTAATATATTAGATTTCAAAGTATATTTTTTGCTTTTACCCGTTGAGCCTCTTTCATAAAATCATGATATCCTCTTTCAGGGCATATCAACTTTGGCTGCCGTTTCTCGTCCCTCAGTCTCACCAAACGAACGGAATAGAACAAAGCTTGCCATTATCCTGGTGTAACTGGCTCTTCCTTCCAGAGTTTCAATATTATAGGGCACATACAAGGCCATATGTCTCCAAAAGAAAATCCTAAAGCAATTCTAAGCAAAAAAAAACAATCATGGAAAAAAAACCATCAATCGCTGCCATCGCCGTTAACGTAATAATTCACTCAAGGTTAATCAAGAAGAACTTATAGCAGACGGGGATATAAAGTGTTTTTTTTTGTCTCATCCTTGCATATTACAATTCCTGATATCGTAATTTTGTAAATATACGCAGGTAGCCAATTACAGCGAAAGAAAATTGGTAAACATAAATAAACACTCAGACAATAAATTCTATGTGCAATTCATATTTTTATTTAATCCTTCTACAAATTACAGAAGCTTATTACTTAATCTGTTGGTATATAGTGTTCAATTTATAGTATAAAACTTTTATTCTTGAGACACAACTCTTAGTGTTCATGATTTAGGTTATGTCACACCACTGACCATGACAGCAAAGCAAACCGCGAATTTGCGGCTACGCCTATGTGTATCTTAAATGGCGATTTATCTCGGTGAAACAGGATTTGACGTCACAAAAATTTTCGAGATTTTGTCTTTCGGGTTTTTGTCTTTCGAGACATTGACTGTATTCCGCTAAACGATTGACCACCAAACGATGTACTTAGGCTACCAATCACCACCATACGCTTACACTTCTATTGAGGCCTTACAGGACAAAAGCGGTTAAATAATAATCGTTCCATCGTTCATACCGCGCCACAATATAACGGAATATGTTTCTGGACCAATCGGAGCTCTCGTCTTCCGTGCAGTCGACGCGTGATATTTGTTATCTCAGTAGCTAAACGATTAACCACCTAACGATGTAATTAGGCTACCAATCACCACCATACGCTTACACTTCTATTGTGACCTCACAGGACAAAAGCGGTTAAAAAAGAATGGCTTTATCGTTCATTACGCGCCACGATACAACGGAATATGTTTCTCGACCAATCGGAGCTTTTGTTCTTCCGTGCAGTCGACGCGTGATATTTGTTATCTGGCAAGCTAAATGATTGACCACCAAACGATTTAATTGGGCTACCAATCACCACCATACGCCTGCACTTCTATTGAAACCTTACAGGACAAAAGCGGTTAAAAAATAATGGCTTTATCGTTCATAACGCGCCACGATACAACAGAATACGTTTCTCGATCAATCGGAGCTCTCGTTCTCCCGTGCAGTCGACGCGTATGGTATTTGTTGTCTGGAAAGCTAAAGGGTTGACCACCTAACGTTGTAATTACACTACTAATCACCACCAAACCATTCTACTTCAATTGACATCATTGAGACAATAGAATATATGACATTGGTTGGGAAACAATAATTCTGTCCGGCTAACTTCAAGTGATAAAATGTGTACTCCCGCCACTTGACCGCAGATGATTTTTTATATTTTGTAGGTATTCTAAGAACTACCGAACCTTTTCATTAATTTATTCGTTACCACCAAACGATTCCGCATCGAATAAGCCATCATAGAAACCTTTTTTGTTACAATTTAATAATTGTCCGGCTAACTTTAGACGAGAATTTTGATTGTCTTATACAATAAAAACTATTTACCACGAAACCTTTTAATTAGGCTACCAATCATTACCAAACGACCACCAAACGATTAGACATAGCAAACAGTTAAAAAGTCAAAATTGCCCGGCCAACATTATGGGGCTATAAAAGACCGTGGTTACGACGACTAAAGAAGTCGGTAAGACGGGTAAAAGCTTGCCAGATAGTTCTAGTTCTACTTCTCGCTCCTACCATGTAAGGTTATGCGTTGATAGTGGCGCACTCTGGACACGTTCCTTCTCACATGAACTAATAATAGCCGTGGTTTTTGTATGCAAGTGAACACCCCCTGCCCCCTGTCTAAAGTGTAATCATGGCCGAATTATTGCTCGATCCTAATATTCGTGGATGGGTATTTTTGCCAATAGTCGTAATAACATTCCTCGTAGGAATAATACGTCATTATGTATCTATTTTACTCGCTTCGCAGAAAAAGGTTGAGGTCCATCAGGTCCAGGATAGGTGAGTCGAAGGAATCGAAATTCTTTATTTGTAGGTTATGTCATTCTGCATTTGCGAAAAAAATTAGACACCAATTAACTTTGTCAATGAAGTATTTCGATATTGAATTAAGAATAAAATTAACAATGGATCGCGTTTAAATTTGTTGGAAGACGTCAATAGTATTGATGTACTTGAATCCATTGCATATTCTGCCTTATGCCCACCTGTTACATATTTCTACATTAATTTTACAATCAATATCCTTACATATCAATGTACCCTTTCGTCTCTGTTTGCCGTTTTTTCTTCCGGCTATTTCCCTGTTTCGTTTTTCCATTCAACTTTTTACTTTTATATTTATGTAGTTACAATTTTTAAAAATTAGTATACAGTTCAATACAGGTCATATCCTATAAAGTTTTTACATCTCTTTTCCTTTGTTGCCATTTCAATTTCCTTAATTAAGACCCTCAAGAGTGTTGTCCGCAGCTACTTTTTTCTAATGCACTAGTGCATCATATTTTGCATAAGGGCACGAGGAAGCTGCAGCAAGCCTGACTGTTACAGGCTACTACATGTTACTGAGTTTCCGTTGTATTCCTATCAGAAACCCAGAAGAGCTGCCTCCTGCTTAGTACTTAGTATGCAGGTCAGTGCACAGCTAAGTGGTCAACCGTCCCAGTATTGACGATGGCCAATATTGCTTCACACTGGAGACCACTGAAGCTGTGCACCGACTACAAATTCACTGCAATCGTTATCTTGTACCTTTATATTTAATAATTGTTAAAAATTAATGCCTCTAAATATTTTGTTTAAATGTCATAGCCAGGTGATGATTCGGTCCAGACTGTTGCGTGAGAATGGACATTACATTCCTAAATCTGCATTCCTAATGAGACGAAATTTCTTCAATAACACGGAGACTGGTTACTTTAAAACGCAGAAACGTCCGCCTGTTTCGCAAAATCCTATGACGGATCCTAGCATGATGACTGACATGTTGAAGGGAAATGTCACAAATGTATTACCCATGGTACTCATTGGTGGATGGATTAATTGGATGTTTTCTGGTTTTGTAACGAGTATGTATTTCATTTCATTTATTGTATGTATAGTACATCTTTACGAATAGACATTCTCTATTAACAATATTGCCGTATTGAAGAATTTTATATGCTATTTTTTTTGTATTATCTGTATATATCTAATGAATATATTCAAAGCTTTTTAATATATGTCCAGTAATTTGCAGCTGTTAGGCAACAGGATGTGCTATTGTTGGATAGTATTTAAAGGGTAATTAAAATAGTCACTGTGTCCAAAAAAATACCAAATAAAACTTACCTTGCCTCAAACTAAAAAATATATCCACGTAGTTATATTTTTCTATTATTTACTGTATATTTCAATATTAACTCACATCTTTGAAAAAGTTAGGAACTTGCACACTGCTTCATCATTATTTTATCTTGCTTCCAAATCTCTCTTCATGAGCAAGTTGTTTAATTCTGGCTTCCTCATACAGGAAGCTTTGTTGGCGAGATGAAGTAATGAGGAAGCAATTCGCATGTTTCTTATTTACGTCCTTTTTTTTTTCATTCGATTAAAATAAATTCTAAGGTGTGGTACCTTAGAATTTATTTTAAACTGTGTTGCAAAGTTTCATTATTATTTATCATTCTGCAATCTTTACTAAAGTTAGAGCAATTTACTGATTTTGCCAAATATACAAAAGCCCAATAATTCAAATTGTTTTAGGATCTTGATGAACTTTACCCATTGATTTCAAACTCAATAACCAATAACGGGGTGATGTAACCGATTATTATAGTTAAAGATTTAAGTTGAGCAAACGTAGAATTTATTCTAAAATATAAACCTTTTAAGAAATTTAAGTTCTACCAAAACTTTTGGAAATTAAATCAATCTCAAACATTTTTCGAAAATTCTAATTTTTATAAAATGTGAATCGCTCAAGCGATTTTTGTCAAATTCAATAGCAAGCATCCTTGTCCCCTGACACTTTTATGCAAAAAGTTTTGACTCGACCGGTGGAAATTTATGAAAGTTAGAGCGATGACAGGCGTTTTTCTAACATTTCAAACTGGTGTAAAATCTTGAATCCTCAAAGTATTACAACGAAAATTTCAGCAAATAACGGAGAGTCAATGCCTTAAATCTTTGCAAACTTTGTAAGAAATCGGTCAATTTCTTCTCGAGATATACGAAATTAAATTTCTGGATACACGCATACACGCCTATTTTTTCTAGATATGGTTTTCAGATCTTTTGACACATTTTGAGCATACTGACATTAAAAACTTGTTTTTTTTAACGAAACCAACACTATGAGGAACCAATAAATTAACGCCTTATGATTCTATTTTATGTGCTCAATATTCTAGAGCTACAGCGAATGAACAGTATATTCAACTCGTTGCCCTATGAATCTTGTGTTAAATGACTCAAAGTGAGGTTATATATCTCAGCATCCACTTGGGCAACTTCTTTTTCCATAATTTTAGAGCACGCTCCCATAGACCTCTTTACAACATATTAAAATTGGAAGTAAAAAATAGATGATTAGCTAACGTATGTTCTTAATGCTATAAAACTCCTAAAATTTCGAAGTCATTAATCGAACAGTTTACCGAAATATCTTTTTGAGGAAGTTGGAACGCTCCGCACGAGTCAAATGGGTATTAAATTTTTCACATCGTTTAAACAAAGTTTCATGCCTAAATTGACTGTGAATTGTGATTGGTATTACTCGTACAACATATGTTCTTAACCAAGGAAAACATTGATAAGAATGGATTTGGAAAAATATTAATTGGTTTTTGCAAATTTTTATGAAGCTAAAGATAGGTTGGGTTTATTCGAAGAATAATCCGTACTTTGTCTCCGATTTTGATGTAGTACTCATTTTTTTTTTTAAGAACCGCCATGTACACACCATTCATAGTATTCTCCCTTTAAATTTGAACGCCATTCGCTTACTCATCGACGAAATTACGTTCATAACCATAACATGCCATGAAATATCTCTTTCAAGAAAGAGAATGAACAAAATATTGATTGGCTTGTGCCAATCTTCATTGGCACAGACCAGTTAATATTTTTTTGCAGATCCATTCACGATTGTCACTTTATGCATGAGCTTCTGTATGAATCATGTTAAAAATGTCGTACGAATTTGACTAGTGTGAACCGCTCCAAGCTCTTTTCACACGGCTCACTTTAAAGAAGACTTGAAAATTGTTAAAAGATCT
Organism: Oxytorus armatus; assembly: GCA_958009045.1. NCBI lineage: Eukaryota > Metazoa > Arthropoda > Insecta > Hymenoptera > Ichneumonidae > Oxytorus > Oxytorus armatus. The sequence goes on from OY253745.1 coordinate 27,906,637, forward strand.
TCAAAATGGTATAATTTTAATCTGGTATTCCAAATTAAAAATTTTTCAATGAGACATTTTCATTTTTGAACAATTAACATATAAATATTTAAGACACAAAAAAAAATATTGTCCGAATTGAAATAGATCCGTGACTACAATTCATAAAAAAGATAAAGAGATTTTGAAAATATTTGGTTTATGAACATTTTAAAAAAATGTTTTATTAAGAACTTTTTAGCAGCTGTTTTTTTGACAATTTTATCCTCTTGGGATGTACTACAATTGGCATTAATATCGCATCTTATAAAATAAAATTTGTGGTAAAGTAAATTCATCGAAATAAACACGTAGAATAACCGACAGCAGCAAACGCGCGGTCGGTGCGCATTTTCGGCTATATTCCGATTCCCGTGATGCAGTTGGCAATATGTTACAGAGTCTCAGTTGTATTAACACTAGAAATGAATTTCTTGCGGTAATACAATTAAGACCCTGTAAAATATGGCCAACTGTATCACAGTCAAGTTTTCCGTAGTTTCTGAAGGCACAGGAATCTTCCTGTGCCCTCGTGCAAATGCGCTGTAGTAATCCATTAGGAGAGAGTGGCTGTGAACAACACTCTGGAGGGCCTCGAGGAATGGAACGGAATCTGGAAATTGTTAGGGATAAGGGGATGGGATATGCGCAAGGCGAAGAGCGCCATACGATTGCAAGAAAAATAAATAAATGCATAATACGCTGTAATTCGTATATAATTTGAATTATATAAAATTAACGACGGATTTTTTCATTAACAGCCAAGGTACCATTCCCTCTTACCCTGCGCTTCAAGCCAATGTTGCAACGGGGCATAGAACTAGTCACTCTGGACGCCGCCTGGGTATCCTCGGCATCTTGGTATTTCCTCAACGTGTTCGGACTCCGATCCATTTATACTTTAGTATTGGGAGAAAATAATGCAGCTGACACGTCGAGGTTGCTGCAAGATCAGGTGTCGGGCGCAGCATTGTCCATGCCGCCTGATCCAAAAGCGGCGTTTAAATCTGAGTGGGAAGCACTCGAGATATGCGAGCACAATTGGGCGCTCAACGGTGTTGATTTGGAGCTCACAGGACTTCAGAACAAAGCCGATATCACCGACAATATATATCACCAAAGTAAAACAAATTAGGTCTATACGTATTATTTGTAAATTTTACGAAACCGCAAATCAAATATAGACATTATAATATGAACTGCGACATTTCTTTTTTTTATTGCCCCGTCGCGGAAGCTTTGATTCAAAACTTTTTGGAAAAATAGAGTAACGTTCGAGAATGTTTTATATGGAATTTTGCGAAATACAATATTATACAATTTCTTACATTAAACACTAAATGTATCTCATGTTCAAATTCGAACAAACTTCTGACTATGAAACTATGTACTAACGGAGAAATTGCAAATTAAAACTTGAACATTACTGATGTATTTTCGCATTCAAAAAATGCCCTGTGTGACGAAGCTAAAATTTAGAAACATTATTTCTTCATAAAGAAGGAAATGTAGGAAAATATTGAGGATGCAATGTTGCAAGTTTCGATTTGTGTATTTATTTATTGCCACAAATAAACCAGAACAACCCAGGAATCAATTCAGCGGTCTTATGGTCGGATACAAGTCCGTACGACGATGATTCTCGCACGGCATATTTTTCCGAACTTTATCTAATAATTCCACATCAATTTCTGCGATTGCAATTCCAGTTTTATTGGGACACTGCGCGACGACCGTACCCCACGGATCAACGATCTAAAGATTACAGTGACCAAGACTCTTGATTAACTAGCTTTGAATCACTTTTCATCGAAATTTTTTACTTTATGGTCTTTTTGTTGTTTATAATTACCATCGCGTGACCCCAGCTTGCGCGCTTCTTATTATGTGTACCAGTCTGAGCGGCGGCTATCACGTAACACTGTGTCTCAATAGCTCGAGCTCGCAACAATACTTCCCAGTGTGCAGCTCCCGTTTGATACGTGAATGCCGATGGAAATGTTAAAATTTGCGCTCCCATATTTCGTTGAGCAATAGAGAGCTCGGCAAAACGCATGTCGTAACACTTTTCATAGATGTAAGGATGATATTACACGTTCGTTAATATCGAAAAATAAATATCAATGTGAATCGTAGTGCATCCCAATGTGATAGAAATTTGAAACAAAGTCAAATGTATCGAATATACCAAGAATATTGAGTTTCACAAATACCAATACTAAAAAATTAGATGCATGCACCTTGCTTCCTCATTATTTTATCTCGCGTTGCGAATTCCCCTGAACAAATCAATTCTTCCATTTTGGCTTTCTCATAAAGGAAGCTTTGCCAGCGGTATAAAAGAGTGCGGAAGCAATGTGCAAGTTCCTCATTTTTTTTTTTTTATGAATTCGATTGAAAAAGTTTGAAGATACCACGTATTGCAAATTTCATGATTCTTCATTATCTTGAAAAATGTACGAATGCTTGGATTTTTGTAAATATACAAAAGTCCAAACATTCGTGTTATTACATGACACGAATAAGACGAATTTTGATCATTCGCGTGTGCTGACAATTTCATATCCCTTGGACCAAACATCGTCCTTATTCTCCCGATTTTTATTTATTATATTTTTGGTGTCATAAAGCAGTACATCATGATTAAAACGTAACACATTCGCATAGTAATAATCGGGCACCGACTGGGATAGAGTGGTTTGAATTTTGGCCGAAAGAGATCAGGTAGGTTATCAAACATACAATTTCCATAAGACCAACACCTTCATAACATAAAATTTCCATTTTACATTACATGTGATTTTCGGATGTTTTGGCACATTTCAAACATGCTGACATTAAATACCGATTTTTTTTCACGAAACCAAAGCTTCCTCAGAAAGCGAAAGTTATCCATAAAAGAGTATCAAAAAGTTGCATATTTTTCGCGCATCATTTTTCCGTATTCAAAAATGTTCCTCTATGAGCAAGGAGCTTTGTCAATTTTGCGGTTCTCATACAGGCAGCTTCGTTTATGCGCAAGAATGAAATAATATGCAAATTTCCAATTGCACTATCTTTTTCCCTCCTTTGACTTTTGTCCTGTGAGGCTTGCTTCATTTTGAATGCATTTAAAAAAATTGAAAATACTACAAATATAGAATCGTCTTGTCTTCAAATTCAATTCCAAATAATCGTTTATGATACCCTATTTATGCGGGAAGTTTTAAACCCATAGTCCAAAAATTGCGGCGAGCTAAAATTTTAATAACTGTACCGATTTAAAAATCTCATAAGTTTGGAACATCCCGATCGATTTTCTCCCAATTTAATATTAAATAGTATTTCATGATAGTTTATTTATCCAGAAAGATTTAGCCTGATAGTTCGCAAATTGGACGAGTTACGCTCTTAACATACTTTTTTTCAATGATTTAAAATAACGTACAATCTGAAGTAGTTTACATTTGACTAAAATTATGTCAGACTGTATGAGAAAGCAAAATCGTTGCTTCCTCATACATTGAACTAAATATTTAAAAAATGTGTTCATCTTTGTTGATACCACATTAATAAAGCTTTGTTCTCGTTGGAAAAAATTACGATATTGATGTCAGTGTTAAAAATATCTCAAATCGACCAAAAATAATATGTTTAACAAAGTGCACGTGCACATAAAGTTGTTTCAATACGCAGAATTTTCATAGCTTCCCTTGCACAAACTGGGAAAAAAAGTAACTATAGAATTGGCGAAGTACGAGAAAGGATACAATGCTAAGGGCTAAAGAGCCAGCTGGCGTGGCAACTGGTGCAGTAATTTCATTTCCTCTCTTGATGTAATCAGATTCGATCAATCTTACTCCGGTATCTTCGTTATTCATATCAAACAGATGCATTTTACGATACACAGCAATGAGCGTACCTTCGTTATCAATTAGAACATGAGAGTTAAAGATCTTTTCGCAATTATCGTCCCCCTAAAATTTTGCAATTACAATTACTATACTCCAATTCGAATCTGTAGAATTGTACAATAGAAGATTCCTACTTTTTCGTGTAATCCACCTAGAGACAACCAAATATTATGGTCAGAAGCTAGCTTTTTATAAGAGCTAACTGTGGGCCCGTCTAGAGATTCGGCAAAGGCAACAACATCTTTTTTATTGTCAGCCAAATAGTCGCAAGCTTCGGGAAGAAAAGCAATCTGAAAAAGATTGTAACTACAGTATTTCTCTACTATATGTCCAAACATCCAATGGAGATTGTACATTTGTCAGATCTTACACAGGCATTTCTTTGCTTCGCTTGAACAACCAGGTCACTCAAAACTTCATAATTTTTATTCTTATCTGTTATTGATGTCATTTGACAAACTGCCACCAAGGGCTTCGGCATGGCTGATGACAGATGTGTTATCAGACTGATGAAAAAAAAATGATGTAAATGAAAACCCTGCAATCGCATCTTCCTAATTTTCATATGCATGTACTCCAACTTCTGGGATTTTAAAGGGGAATCTCTAAGCACCGAAGCAACTGCCCAAAGCACACAAAACCTTCACTTTGTTTGTATTGACCATTTATAATCTTACACAAACTAAAAGTTGCCCCCATCATTTAATAACAAAAACAATTCATTCCAAACGACATGGCATGTTTAAAAATGAAATTATACTATAATCATTTTTTATATTCGAACTTGTATTGAGAACTGAAGACTTTCCGAACAATCTCTCAGTTGGAAATTTAAGAAAGGTAGCCCTTACAATCTTGTATATTTTGATTTAAAACTTCTCACAAAGTCAGGAGACTAATTAGAAGAATGACTCATTCTCTTGTTTGAGTTTTCTAATATCTTCCTTTTGATCAATATAGTATAATAAAACAATCTAAACATTATTGAATGCTTTAACACAGAATGTTCATTAGATAGAAAGGCAAAAGGGAAGAAAAAACTTAATGGCTTGGAACACTCCCTTAATTGTTTTATGAAAAAAACCCTCATTGCTGCACATCGATGGAACTGTTACCTGCATTGCCCTTTTGCAATTGAGCAGATCAAAGGGAACCATGCTCGAATCATCATCAATATAAGATGTCACCTATCAAATTTCTCACACAAAGCATTGTAACAAGATGGATGCGATTGTTTTTTTAGCTCGATTAATGATAATAATGATGAAATTTTCGTCATATTTAAACTTTGGACATGTATATTCGCACCCTAGCGTGTACATAAGAGTGCCCCTAAGGTCCGTTTCCTTCGACTGGGTTTAGACGGTGTTCAATTTTTTTTGTATAATTTGGAGATAGGCTGAACGGAATTTAAACTTCGATTAAGGTTGGGGGAATCGGTCCCGAGTGTGCCCGAAAGAACCTTTAGGCACACACCATTGGCGAACACTTCGCGTGTCTATAATCGTATTTTCATACGAAACCTTTCCGTCTATACAACTGCTGTTAGAACCACTCGAGGAGCAGTCGTAGAAGTAATGCCCAGATCTTACTTTTCCGCGTGTTCAGATCCCTGCTACGGAATATATCCGCATGTTATATTTTTACACACGATCCAAATAGGTTACGTTTTATTCGTATCGAATATATTCAACTCTAGTCTCCATGATAATTCAAGTGGTAATTTGGCACGGCGCTGCTCATAAAGATTAGAGTAGAGAGCATGGAGCCTAGAGTAAAGGAGTGCAATCTCTAATGGGGAACGGCCGAAAAAAGCGACCTCAAAAATTCAGCAAGAAAGGTGTCGCTGCGGTCGCAAGTTGATCCGAGTGAAGTGAGCAAGAAATAAACTGTACGTGGAACCTTGCTGAAGGTTGACACCTACGGTTAATATACACATGACCCTTCGGTGTAATTGAGTGTAATCACGCGTCATCGTTAATATAACAGTTTTATGAAACTTTTAATTCCTGCCAATCTGTAAAAGTAAGGACATAGAATAGCATTAAAGCGATTTTATAATATACTAACAAAAAGAAATGAATTAGTTTCGTAAAGGTTACAAAAAAAACCAATGTGGTTTATATTTAACGAAATTTAAAGTACAATAAGTGAGGAGATTGTGCATTGATTATTCCAGGATTAATAAATAACTATAAAGACATCCCAGTTAAAAAATACAGACGATGAGCGTGTAATAAATAATGAGGTAAACATCGGGTTTAGGCGACCCTCCTCCGATTCCTTTCGTAATAGGCTCATCCGCCGCGCTTTCGCACGCGAAACAACTTTTTCCTCTGACAAAATTGGGGGACGTTATTTATTAAAAAGTTATTAACAAATAAAGTTAATAATTCATATAGCTATTTTCCTTATACCAGCCAGTCCCAATCATCTTGTCCTTCACATGTGTTGTTAAGAATACCCCCTGAGTATATACAAAAAGTTTTATCCGTCGCTCATTGTTTGTTAAAAAGTTATTAACAAAAGAAGTTTCATAAATCAAAAATGAAATACTTATACTAGTGGATAGTGAACAGTACACGTATGAGCGGACTCGCTGCGCCCCCCGTGCACCCCCTACACACCAGCCCAAAAACAAACCAAAAACAACCCAAAACAACCAAACCAAACCAAAAACAACCCAAAAACAAACCACAAACAAACCAAAACAAACCAAAGACAACCCAAAAACAAACCAAAAACAATAAACAACAAATTAAACAACCCCCATACGCGACCCACCTCCACCTCACCTTCCCACCCTCATTTACTCATGTATATTTGTATTCATATGATGAGCAGCATACGTATAAGCAAGGGATATATGTGCTATTTACTATACTTACGGGTTGTTTGGATTGTTTTTGGTTTGTTTGGTTTGTTTTTTAGTTGTTTTCGATCGTTCTTGGTTTGTTTTTGGGTTGTTTTTGGTCTGGTGTGTGGCGGTACATGGGGGGCGCAGCGAACCCGCTCATACGTGTACTGTTCACCATACACTAGTATAAGTATTTCATGTTTAATTTATGAAACTTCTTTGTTAATAACTTTTTAACAAACAATGAGCGACGGATAAAACTTTTTGTATGTTATTCAGGGGGTATTCTTAACAACACATGTGAAGGACAAGTCGATTGGGACTGGCTGGTATAAGGAAAATAGCTATATGAATTATTAACTTTATTTGTTAATAACTTTTTAATAAATAACGTCCTCCAATTTTGTCAGAGGAAAAAGTTGTTTCGCGTGCGAAAGCGCGGCGGATGAGCCTATTACGAAAGGAATCCCTAAACCCGATGTTTACCTCATTATTTATTACACGCTCATCGTCTGTATTTTTTAACTGGGATGTCTTTATAATTATTTATTGATCCTGGAATAATCAATGCACAATCTCCTCACCTACTGTACTTTAAGTTTCGTTAAATATAAACCACATTGGTTTTTTTTGTAACCTTTACGAAACTAATTCATTTCTTTTTGTTAGTATATTATAAAATCGATATAGTGCTATTCTATGTCCTTACTTTTACAGATTGGTAGTAATTAAAAGTTTCATAAAACTGTTATATTAACGATGACGCGTGATTACATTCAATTACACCGAAGGGTTATGTGTATATTGGCCGTAGGTGCCTAGCTTCAGCAAGGTTCCATGTACAGTTTATTTCTGACTCACTTCACTCGGATCAACTTGCGACCGCAGCGACACCTTTCTTGCTGAGTTTTTGATGCCGCCTCAGAATACGGAGATTGCACTCCTTTACTCTAGGCTCCATGGTAGAGAGCATGGAGCCTAGAGTCAAGGAGTCCGATCTCTAATGGAGAACGCCCGAAAAAAGCGACCTCAAAAATTCAGCAAAAAAGGTGTCGCTGCGGTCGCAAGTTGGTCTGAGTGAAGTGAGCAAGAAATAAACTGTACGTGGAACCTTGCTGAAGCTAGGCACCTACGGTCAATATACACATGGCCCTTCAGTGTGAGTGTAATCACGCGTCATCGTTAAGGCGGTAGTCTGGTCTGGAGCGAGATTTTTGACGTCATTTGTAATGTGCAATAACTTTTAAAATGTTGAAGTTGCTTGATGAAAATTTACACGTGCATTTATTGATACTTAGAGAATACTTGTACATAAAAAAAAATTATTTTAAATATTTTCATGTAGTTTTTGCCTTGTTGCAACATGGTGCGCCGAAAGCCGCCTCAATCGGCGCCCACTCTGGACAATGTTGTATGCATCTAAAAAAATAAAAAAATATATATTCTCAATCTGTATGAGTATTCTGAGCACTGGTAGCAGAATTGGTAATTAAAAAAAAAAATTTGACAAAATGGCGGCCTGTTGAACTTTCATTAATGATATTTCATACATTTTCGGGTATTCGACGAGTTATAAAATGTCGGCAAAATTATTGTTTGACTCAATTCTGCTACCAGTCCTCAGAAACAGGCTACCTAAGGTACGTGCAAAATTTGAGCTCGATCGGTCCATTAGTTATCGAGATATCGTGGGCGCCGATTTGAAAAACATAGTTCTGAGATAAACGCGTTCAAAGTTTTGACACCGTTAAATGAGATGTAAATTGAATTATCGATGCTTACTAGTTAATCGGCCAGCCCGGGTCCATAAATGGCTCCTTCTTCCCTATCATAGAACTGATCTAATTCTAATACTGCTTCCCTTCTAGCAGTCCTGGATTCTTTTGAGGCGAATAACGATCGTCGTTCGGAAAGGTCGATTCTCTTTTGATCGCGTAACCTCGCATATGCTTCTGCTTGCTGTCCGATTTTCACACCCATCGTATCCAATATCTTCAGTATTGTTGTGAAGCCTTCGTTGAAAATACACGTAGCTAGAAAAGTGGCAATTTCAATCGTAACAGCTCCAGAGTGAATGTGTTTTGGAGCGAACATCCAAATCAATGAATTTAGAGATTCATTATTGTTTTGTGTCTCCGCTCCTAAACGCCGCTCTAACAAATCCTCCGATGAAAGATTTTCGTATACGGGTTTTATCGCCTCTAAAACTTAATCACAGAGGGGCGGTCTATCATGTCTGAAATCGTCGAGCGACTCAGTAGCCTCTGCGTTACGCCACTTGCACCAGCTTGAAGGTCCCGGCGGGCAATACATGTGCTGAGGGTTTTCGTCACTTGAAGCATAGTGATAGAATGATGACCACAGAGCTTTCTTCATTTCTTCGATTGAGTGACAATTTCTTCTAATCGCTAAACCGTAGTAAACTGTCAAGGCGCCGATTACCTTGTCAGTCAATTTTCCTTTGCCTTTTCCACCTATACCTTTACATTGTTTTTTAACATTACGTAATCTTGTTCCCATTTTTTCGAAACATGTCCAATACACTCTTTTTCTTATACGATAGTATCTTGGCCGTAAGGACACGCGTCTACAATTGCTTTATACGTTTTGCAATCTCCATCGCCAATGTATCGAGTGTATTGCACGCCGTATTTTTCTACCGATCGTTGAAACATCTCTAATGCCGCGTCAACTTCCATCTTGCCCGCACTGCTATAGTGGTTATTAGTACAGTCTTCGTGAGTTTCAAACCAATCATCGAATTCTTCGGTAGTCATCTTGTTTTTTCTTACAGCACACGCTTGGCAAAAGCTCGATTTGACCACAGTATCTAGCACTTTTTTGCTGTATTTACCAATTATACTCGTCACGTCAAACCGTGAACTAAAACCTCGTTTTTTCCAAGTGCCATCTCTTGACACTGTTAGCTCCGATGATGAAAATTCTTTTTCACAAATCAGTTGCTTCTCCTCATTGACGGCTTTTTGCAGCACGCAATCGTACATAGCAGCAGCCGCGCAGTGTTATTTTTTCAACACATCAGCATAGGTTGCTTTTGAAGGTCCCACTCCGATATCCATTATCCCGCAAAATATATTGATGCCTTCTCTACCAATTCCTAACAATCGCATTGCCACCACAATCAAACGATTTATCTCAAATGCTTTATCGATAAGCGGAGAAGTGTTAATATATTGAGAACCGCACGTACATTTCACTTGGATTTTGAAGCCCAATCCGCGACAGGAAGCTTTTACGAAGGAAACTTCGACTTTACATGTTTTACAGACAACAGACGCACTGATTGCTGCAAAAACGGTGAAAAAATGTAGTATACAGTAACCGTGTTGCATGTCAAGTGGGACTTCCATATCCCCAGTTTTTCGCAACTTCGATGCCGATGCACTTGTTAAAACTTGACTGCTTTCTCCAGTGTGCTGATTTCCTCGGAATGCTCTTTTTTTCGTCACTGAATTACGATGCGCGCGAGTTTTATTCGTTTTCGTACCTTTCTTACTATTCATTTTGAAGAATTCGCGTCTGCTCTACTATCGCGTTTTCGCGTCTGCTCTATTCGACGGTTGGAACGTAACTGAATATAGCACAGTTCAAATACGTTAACATGAAATGGAGAAGTGTTGGTAGAAATTCTGTGAACTGGTTTATTGGTTTTATTACAGGTACATTGTTTGGAGCCCTACGGGACGGTGCCCGTTTTCGAAACGACCGCGCTACCTGAGCGCGCGGCTTGCTTAGAATTTTTATTTCTCGGCTAATTTTTGAAATATCAATAAACGGTTTTCAGGAGCGTATGAAAAAAGGTCTAAGGAATAAGAAAATGAAAAAAAAAAATCGATTTTATTTAATTTCTAGACCAGACTACCGCCTTAATATAAAAGTTTTATGAAACTTTAAATTACTGTTAATCTATAAAGGTAGAGATAAAGTAGCATTGATCGATTTTATGGTAACCATCGGGTTTAGGGGACCCCTCTCCGATTCCTGTCGTAATTGGCTCATCCGACGCGTTTTAGCACGCGAAACAACTTTTTCCTCTGACAAAATTGGGGAACGTTATTTATTAAAAAGTTATTAACAAATAAAGTTAATAATTCATACAGCTATTTTCCTTATACCAGCCAGTCCCAATCATCTTGTCCTTCACATGTGTTAAGAATACCCCCCGAGTACATACAAAAAGTTTTATCCGTCGCTCATTGTTTGTTGAAAAGTTATTAACAAAAGAAGTTTCATAAATCAAAAATGAAATACTTATGCTAGTGTATGGTAAACAGTACACGTATGAGCGGACTCGCTGCGCCCCCCGTGCACCCCCTACACACCAGCCCAAAAACAAACCAAAAACAACCCAAAACAACCAAACCAAACCAAAAACAACCCAAAAACAAACCACAAACAAACCAAAACAAACCAAAGACAACCCAAAAACAAACCAAAAACAATAAACAACAAATTAAACAACCCCCATACGCGACCCACCTCCACCTCACCTTCCCACCCTCATTTACTCATGTATATTTGTATTCATATGATGAGCAGCCCCCCGTGTACCCCCTACACACCAGCCCAAAAACAATCTTATATGAATTATTAACTTTATTTGTTAATAACTTTTTAATAAATAACGTCCCCCAATTTTGTCAGAGGAAAAAGCTGTTTCGCGTGCGAAAGCGCGTCGGATGAGCCTATTACGAAAGGAATCGGAGGGGGTTCCCGTTAACCCGGTGTTTACCTCATTATTTATTACACGCTCATCGTCTGTATTTTTAACTGGGATGTCTTTATAGTTATTTATTGATCCTGGAATAATCAATGCACAATCTCCTCACTTATTGTACTTTAAATTTCGTAAAATATAAATCACATTGGTTTTTTTTGTAACCTTTACGAAACTATTTCATTTCTTTTTGTTAGTATATTATAAAGTCGATATAATGCTTTTCTATTTTCTTAATTTTACAGATTGGCAGTAATTAAAAGTTTCATAAAACTGTTATATTAACGATGACGCGTGATTACACTCAATTACAATCATTGTGTATTTTTTTAAATATACGTTTTTTTAAATATTCATCTAGAGTTGAGTAATAATTATTTAACTTGCTTGAAAGCCGGATTCAACATCTTTCTGGCCGTACGACCACGAACGATACTTTCGTGATGCAGATAGATAAAATCAGAGAGACTATGGCTTATAGTAAGTCTGCAGAGTCCAATCAGGTGGAAAATATGGTCTTGCTTTGCATCCACTACGCGGCTCATATCGAATCATATGATGTTTATAGCAAGGAACACACTTGCAGCCCTGATGGACAGAGTGTTACGTCCTGGACGCTAGCGACGATTGTCGGCGAGCGGCAAAACGTAACTGTTTGAATTTGAAAGACGGTGGGCCCGTTAGCCACCAAAGTCCATCCTCCTGGTGGACACTCCAACGATGCTCTCGAAGATAATGAAAAGTTTTCCTGGTGGAACCTCTGAAGGATATAAGGGTAAGGCGTTTCGTCGTCAATAGACGACGAATAAAGGTAGAACTGCAGATGAAATTAGGAGAGCACTGTAGTTATTTATTAATATTGATTAACTGACTATTTGTAAGGAAAAATGCGCGGTTTAAATATATGGTGCGGATTGCGGAGCAAGCGGCAAAGTTCCGTGTTCGTGGCACCACCGACCGACAACTACTCGTGCTAGCACTCAGACTCTTCCTTGGCGACGCGACCTCGGAGCATTTTCTTTCCGCGGGTTTTAAGAAAAAGAGAACGGGGGTAGTTCTTCATGGAACGCCTCGTTCGATTGGTCAAGAGGGTTCCCTCCACGCGCCAACCCCGTCGCTATCCTCCCTCTCTATCTCTCCCGCTTTCCCTCCGGGGAGAGACAGAGACAGAGGAAGATGACCGAGACGAAGTCTCAAGTAATGCGGCGAGCGCTTTCTCGTACAGGCGGGGGGGGGGGGGGGCATCCCTCAGTCACGAAGCGTACCGACTAGCCCTCTCTAAGAGCGAGTCGTAAAACATCTGCCGATCGTCTGCCCCATCGACGTAACGTGAAACTTCTTCAAGAAGGTTTATAATTTTACAGTTTCCAGATGCCCTGAAATCGCGTACATTCCTCGTACAGTTTTTCGTTCGTTAAGTCGTAAATAAATCAACGCATTATCTGCTCAACGTCTGCGAGGGCTGAGCATCGTAAATAAGACCTTTCCTTTTTATGTTTCAAAATATATAAACATTCCTTAAATCTATCGGTCGGTAAAAATTGTTAGAGCTATTAAATGTAATGATTCTAATATTCCAATTTGAACTGATGAGGATATCGCCGCGCGGCTCCGCGAATCGTTCGACTATCGATAGCGGGTCGCTGTCGATAGTTTCGCGATATAGTAATTTTGTGGCGACGTCACAGAGTGTACATCATGGAGCCTAGAGTAAAGGAGTGCAATCTCCGTACTCTGAAGCGGCATAAAAAATTCAGCAAGAAAGGTGTCGCTGCGGTCGCAAAGTAGTCCGATGTGAAGTGAGCAAGAAATAAACTGTACGTGAACCTTGCTGGAGCTGGGCACCTACGGTCAATATACACATGACCCTTCGGTGTAATTGAGTGTAATCACGCGTCATCGTTATTATATCAATTTTATGAAACTTTTAATTACTGCCAATCTGTAAAAGTAAGGACATAGAAACATAGAATAAGGGCATTATATCGATTTTATAATATACTAACAAAAATGTTCTTTTCTCTAATATTTGAACCATGGTTTTTTTACTCCAAAATGACGAGGCATTTGCTGTTTGCCATCTTATGATAAGCCTAGCAGACCAAAGTTCAAACAGTGAAATATGTATAGAATAAATTCAAACAAAAAATAAAACAGTATAAAATGACGAGCATAAATATTTCGTCAATTTGGAGTAAAACGGGATGTTCAAAAAACGTGTAGTAAAAAATGAGAAACACTTACCATGATACTGAAACGTGCTGGTTTTCGTGGTCAAAGCCGAAACATGCTAGTTTTCGCGGCGAATATCGAAACGTGCTAGTTTTCGTGGCAAAAGCCGAAACATGCTAGTTTTCGCGGCGAATATCGAAATGTGCTAGTTTTCGTGGCAAAAGCCGAAACATGCTAGATTTCGCGGTGATATCAAACGTGCTAGTTTTCGTAAGAAATCTGAAACATGCTAGTCTTCGTAAGAAGCGTCGATCTGTACTCTTTATATTTATTATTCGACTCCAAATGGGTTGCAAATAAAGATTTATTCAAAAAATTTAAAGAAGCAATGGATAATATTAGGAATTATGGCAAATTACTGATTATGAGAGAACATTTCATATAAAAAGCCTATAATGCCAACAACGATACGAAGGGTCAGACCACCAGGGAGTATCGCAAACTTGCCAAATTATAATAAACAATGTTATAAACTATTCTCAGTGCATAAAAATTTGTATAGCATAACAATAAGAAAATGTACATAATATCGTTGAATCATTATTTATTACACGCTCATCGTCTGTATTTTTTAACAGGGAAGTCTTTATGTGCTATTTATTGATCCTGGAATAATCAATGCACAGTCTCCTCACCTATTGAACTTTAAGTTTCGTTAAATATAAATCACATTGGTTTTTTTTGTAACATTTACGAAACTATTCAATTTTTTTGTGTTAGTATATTATAAAGTCGATATAAAGTTTCATAAAATTGTTATAATAACGATGACGCGTGACTACACTCAATTACACCGAAGGGTCATGTGTATATTGACCGTAGGTGCCTAGCTTCAGCAAGGTTCCACGTACAGTTTATTTCTTGCTCACTTCACATCGGACTACTTTGCGACCGCAGCGACACCTTTCTTGCTGAATTTTTGAGGTCACTTTTTTCGGCCGTTCCCCATTAGAGATTGCACTCCTTTACTCTAGGCTCCATGGTGTACATGGTAAAATCTCTTAATACCCTATTCTCTCATTATTAAGAATTCAATGAATAAGATTACGAGAAATCACAGATACCAACCTGCAACGATATTCCCTACACTTGCACGGAAATCCTGCAATTCTTGCAACACTGATCAAGTGATTCTGTTCAGCATTTAGCAGAAGCGTTTGTTGATTAACGATTAACTTATGCAAGTGCCGCTATTTCACCTGGTGCAGAGACAAGTCCTAAGTTACTCCTCACAAGGCAGGTTGTAGGACATATACAATCGCAAGTTTGTGTCTCTCTGCATGCATTGAATGGAAGCTCATGGAGTCTTTACAATTTCTATCTACTTACTGAGGGTAAGAGGAAATCAGTTTTATTGTCAGGATTGAGAGAGTATGCCAAAAACCTTAGGAATCAATGTTATTGAATACAATTTCCACTGACCAAAACAGCTGGATGCAAAACCATGGATGTCCATAGGCAAACTTGCCGTAGTTTGAAGTAGCTGCAGTGATTTGGGAAGGCAGAAACAATACCGGACAGATTGATTAAATTGTCATAATGTTATCGGGATCTACTGTCGCAGTACCTACGAACGTGTTCAAGCCATCCTTATCGGTACAGTGCCCTTTGATTTTTAAATTATACATCGGTTTATCGGAAGTCAGACTCACGTCTGCTCGATTTTTTTATACCATGCGATAAGATGCTCATTTCTCTTCTACTTTTATTCCCTATTTCATCAGAAGTAAAAAACTATTTGATTTAAAAAATCATTTGATAATGATTATCATTATATATTATTTTTATTAATTATAAGAATATTCACGATAAACATTTTCCAAATAGTAGTTTTTGTTTTTACTATTAAGCGTTATACTGAAATACATCCAGACGACCTAGTTTCAACTTTGAGGTTATTTGAACAAACAATTTTTTCTCGAATCGATGGCTACACAGTTTCACAAATCCATACATTGTGTGATCCCAATAAGTGTCATGCATATATTATATAATATTTATAATATGTATATATAGACTATTTATGATCTTACGTTACAACGTGATTTTTTTATTAACCAAGTATTCTGTATTAACCGTGTCAGTGTATGATACGCAATATATACGCGACGAAGTGCCCCCTGCGTGCGTAAATATTCGGCTTTATTACTAAATAAAAAATATATTGTACAACGCTCGAGATAATTGTAATTTCAATGAAACATTTTAGAACAATGCATTTGATGAGTGTTTCAGTGTTGTTGAAATCAAATAAACTAGTGCCGGTATTGGATATAAGAGGTCAAAGGATAAATGAATTAAACACAGTTGTAAGAGAAAAATATAAAAAGAAAATATATTTAAATTAGTAACAGATTGATTAATAATTAATGATAATGTTACCTTGGCTTAATTACTAGATGATTAGAACGGATTGATGATGAGTTGTACAAGCGGTATGAGTGTTGCAACGTGGCGTCGGATGAACGGAAGCGAGGTGTATCTGATTTTTAGCCACGTGATGATGGTTACGCTAGAGTCGATGAACACGATTTCGCATATGCAAATTACGATGAATACAAATGAACTTTGCTAAATTACAATTAGCCAAGGTTGTAGATGAGCACAAATGAGTGTTACAATGAAAAGAATATCGATGAACGAGTATAACAATAGCGATCTCACACAACGAGATCGATGAACGCACAATGGCGAATGCCACGTGTTGAATTCCACACCGTGATTAATAGTTACGCAATTAATCACTTAATCATTCACAAAATGAGCTTAACAGTCCTTGAATAAGTCTATAACGAATCGCACAACACATTTGAGTATCGCACTGAGTTTTTCACTATGAACTTTCACTAGTCGTTGCGCTTTGAGTTGACAATGAATTAACAGAACGGGGCAAGAGCACGTGCAGCTTGTTCGCTTGATAAAACGAGAGTGAGAGAAAAAGGGAGGGAGAAGGCGACCGCGTCGAGGCGAGTGCGTAGTCGACGGAAGTGACGTGTCGATGAGTCTCAACGTGTCGCGTGATTATTGGTCGAGAGTGCGAGAAGCGTGTGTGCGCATGAGCAGACGGGCACAACGGTGTCCAGCGTGTCGGCCACGTGGCGGTCAGCGTACTCCGTGAGTTTGCTGACCGTTCCGAGAACACGCATGAGTACTGCGAGCGTCAAGCTGACCAGGGGGCCCGTAAGGTGCTGCCGCCTCACGACCGCGAGGTCGAAACATTCCGCCCGCCATCAGGAACAGCGTTGCTGATTATGACTTGTTGAGTGTTGCGATTGGCAGGATTGCCAGCTTGGTGATTGGTCGCTTCAGCGTTGTGGTCGCGGTTTTGAGCGTCACAACTCTGACGAGTCCATCTGATCCAGGATGAACAGCAATGACTCGAGCAAGTGGCCACTTTGATGGTGGAAATCTTTCATCGGTGAGTAGTACCAATGATCCGATGTTGATTGCGTTTGTTGGATGATGCCACTTGGTTCGAGCGAGTTGAGTCTGGAGATATTGAGTTGACCATTTGTTCCAGAAATATTGAACACGTTGTTGAATGAGTTGCCAACGGTTGAGTCGAGATTGTTGAATGAGTTCTAGCGATGGTTCTGGAACAGTGTTTAATGTATCTCCGATCAAGAAATGAGCTGGCGTCAGAGCTGATACATCGTCTGGATCGTTGCTGAGTGGTTCTAATGGTCTCGAGTTGAGTACTGCTTCTATTTGAATGAACAGAGTGTTGAGTTCTTCTAACGTGAGAACGGTTTCACCAATTGTTTTGGTTAAGTGATACTTAGCTGATTTCACGGCAGCTTCCCACTTTCCGCCCATATGTGGAGCTGATGGTGGGTTGAATTTCCATGTAGTCCCAGTATTGGTGAATGAGCAGAACAAGTGTTGATTTTCCTGAGTACATTGAGTGAACATTTGTCTGAGCCTAGGATCTGCGCCCTCGAAGTTCTTGCCGCAGTCACTATAGAGAGTGTGACTGATGCCTCGCCGCCCAGTGAATCGTCTGAATGCAGCTATGAATGAGTCGGTTGAGTATTCTGTTACTACCTCCAGATGCACAGCTGAAGTAGTAAAGCAGACAAACACACAGAGCCATCCTTTTGTAAGTTTCGCGCCTCTGCCACGCCATGTTTTAATCGTCAGTGGACCAGCATAGTCCACTCCAGTTGCATAGAAGGGTCGTGATGGTGTGACCCTTGAGGATGGTAGTTGGCCCATGAGTTGTTGTGCTCGTTCGCCACGTTGACGAGCGCACTTGATGCAGCTCAGAATGAATGATCGAACTGGACTTCTACCACCAAGAATCCAGTACGATCTTCTCAGGTGAGCCAGAGTTGATTGAGTGCCACCGTGTAGAGTTGACCAATGTGCATGTTGAATTGCCAATGTTGTGAAATGTGATTCTTTCGGAATGATTGCTGGATGAGTGGCTTCAGGATCCAAGATTGAGTTGTTGAGTCGACCTCCCACGCGAATGATGCCTTGAGTGTCGATGTAGGCAGTCAATCGATGGAATGGATGATTGTGTGGTAGCGGTGAGCCTGATCTGAGCAACTTGATTTCTGTACTAAAGTATGCTGCTTGAGTTGATTGTATCCAAAATGAGCGAGATTCGTTGAGTTCTTGTGGCGATAGAGGATACATCATCGATGAGTTTGATATCTTCTTCATTCGTCGCCCTATTCGAAAGCACATCGACGTCACTCTGAGCAATCTCGTAAGGGACGAATACCTTTCAATCATCTCCCAATGATTTTGTGGCCGATTTGATATCACGGTGAATGATACTCCTGGTTGCTCTTCGAGTTGTGCTTGATGAGTTGTCGCAAACGTATTTGCTGGCCATGAGTCTTGCGATTTGATGAGCCATGGTGGACCTGTCCACCATAGATGATGCTTCTCGAGCTGGGAGATGTTTAGCCCGCGTGAAGCACAGTCGGCTGGATTTTCTTTGCCAGGAACGAACTTCCATACGCTATTTGGAACGAGATCTTGAATTTTCGACACTCTGTTCCGGACAAATTCTTTCCACCGTGATGAGTGTGAGGTGATCCAAGTGAGTGAGACGGATGAGTCTGTCCATAAGTAAATTGGAGTGTTTGGTTTTTCCAATGTTGATTGAACATACCTGACCAATTTTGATAATATCAAAGCGGCTGTCAGTTCGAGTCGAGGTATAGTGAGCCTTTTGAGTGGAGCAACTTTCGTTTTTGAGCACACGAGCGAAATGTGAGCGTGATTGTTTGGATCAACAATTTTGATGTAGACGACAGCAGCCATTGCTAATTGTGATGCGTCAGAGAATCCATGAATTTCGATGTTTGATGAGCGGTTCGTATGATACCATCTTGGTATCGATATTGAGGACACGTTGAGTAGATCATTCTTGAGTTGAATCCACTTTGATGCGGTGTGAGATGGCCCTGGTTCGTCCCAGGTGATCTTCTCCAGCCATAACTCTTGCATCAGCATTTTTGATTTGACAGTGAATGGTGACAAGAGTCCGAGTGGATCAAATAGTTGAGCAATCTCTGACAATATGATTCGTTTTGTAAGTTTGGATCCTGAATGTGGTGGCTTCGGTTTGAATTTGAATACATCCGAATTCGGATGCCAATACAGGCCGAGAATTTTCATGCTGTTGTCGTCGATGATGATTTCTTCTGATTTGTTTGAACTTGACGAAAATTGATTACTGAATTCTGGGTGATTGCTTTGCCATTTCGCCAGTGGAAAGCCGCCCGCCATGCATAGGTGATTGACCTGATGAGCAATTTCAAGTATTCTGATAGTCTACTGGCACCGCCATAAATGTCATCTACATATCTTCCTTTTAGCAGAAATGGTATTGCTTGTGGATATCGATGACCTTCATCGTTGACAAGTTGTAATACTGCTCGTATGGCTAAGAATGGTGCAGATCGAGTACCATAAGTCACCGTTGTTAGTTGATATGGTGTTGAGTTTCCCTGTTCATCTACCCACAGGATTCTTTGGAGATCCCAGTCATCCTGGTGAACCCTGATTTGTCGATACATCTTGGTGATGTCACTCGAGAACATGAATTTGTGTTGGCGAAGCCAAATGAGTACTTCGCATAGATCTTTTTGCAGGTTTGCTCCCGTGTGTTGAATGTCGTTGAGTGATTTGCCCGAGTTTGATGGGCTTGATCCGTTGAATACCACTCTCAACTTTGTTGTTGAACGGTCTGCTTTGAATACACCGTGATGAGGCAAGTAATACGTAGGACTGGTGTGAGCGTGTGATGACAAGTCTTCTGATGAGACCCTCAACGCTCCTGATGTCGAAACATCATGTGCTAAGGTCATTTCACCTCCAACTATGTCACTTCCACTACTCACATTGCCCGATGATTGAACGGTTGATTTGTCTATTGCCTTTCTCATGTGATCTAGGTTTTCGTACTCGGTCAGGAATGATGAATACATGTGATGATACGTTGAATCCTTCTTCAATCGTATGATGAGTCGCTGAAGACAGCTCTGTGCTGTTGCCTTTGAGTCACCGAGTACTGTTGGTGGTGCTGTGAGTGGTAAACGAACAATGTATCGGCCTGTGTTGTCTCTTGAGTGCGTTGACATGAAGTGATCTTCACAAGCTTGCTCTTCTGGTGATAGTTGTGAGTGGTTGGTAGTTGGAATCTCTTCCTGTACCCAAAATTGAGTGAGCAAGCGTTGAAGCTCTTCATGTGAACTGTCGGCTGTTGAGTGATATGAGTGGTGAGTCGGCGATGACTGTTGATTAATGGGCCCAAGTAGAATCCATCCGAAAATGGTGAGTTGCGCAATGGGTGAACCTTGTGATGATTTTACAAGATCGTTTTCAATGATTTGCCCAAATGAATCCGCACCAATGATTACATCGATTGCACGTGGTCGCATGTAACCTGGATCAGCCAGTTCTAATGAGTCAATGTCTGGCCAATAGTTTTTGTGAGCTGATACTGAAGGCAATGTTGTTGTTAATTGTTTGAGTATGTGAGCACTGACTGTAATGTTCGTCGATGAATACGTTGATTGCAGTGTAATTGTTGTCACACCCTTTGTGTGACCAGAATAAGTGCCTCCAATTCCACAGATTGATATTGATGAGCACCTTCGTGGTAGATGATGATGAACAACCAGGTAGTCTGATATGAATGTTAATTCAGACCCCGGGTCGATGAGTAGTCGAACTTGATGAGCGCCAAATGGTGTGATCAATAATGCGAGACCAGTGCCGAGCAGAACAGCTGATCTTGAATGTTGAATGATTTGTTGAGTTGGCAATTGTTGAGTTGATCTGGCGTGAGTTGAGCTATGATGAATGAGCCTATGCATGGCTTGATTATCCCAATGAGTATCCGATGAGCTTTGTTGAGTAGACGTTTGAGTTGACTCTTTCGGCAGGTGCAGCATCGTATGATGTTTCCCGCCGCACGTCTTGCACGTTTTTGATGATGAGCAGTTGATTAGACTATGATGTCCAAGGCAATTGAAGCACAGCCTATTTGTGACTGCACCATGATGGCGTTGCTTTGGTGTGAGCGACAAGAACTTTGGGCATGCGACTATGTAGTGTTCACCCTTGTACACGTCACACGGATATTGGTGTTTGAGTGGGGCTTTTGCCGGTGACGTAGATGCAGTGTGAACCGCACTTGATCTCTGTGAACGTTGAGTGGATGAATGAGCTATGCCCTTGTTTTGTTGAGTGTTCGTGTCATTGTTCGGATGAGTTGTTTCTAAACGCTCTTGAGCTCTTGCCTTTGCCATGAGAAACGTAGTGAGTTGTTCAAGAGTAGGCAATTCTGATGATGAACCCAATTTGTTTTCCCATGACTCGATGAGCGGACGACTGAGACGTTGAGTAATGAGATGAACCAAGATTATGTCCCATTGATGGACATTTACTTCAAGTGATCGCAACGCGTTGATTGAATCGGTCAATGTGCTGAGTAATTGATTCAGATCCTTTGAAGTACACTTCACCGCTGAGTTGTCGTTTGTTATACGTGAGAGATGAGCAGCAACTAATAATCTTTTGTTCTCGAATCGTTTCGACAAGATTTCCCACGCTGAGTTGAATGAATCACCCTCTAACGGCATTGAGGCAATTAATTGAGCGGCACTATCCTTTAAGGATGACCTCAGATAGTGCATCCGTTGAACATCCGTAATTGTTGAGTTGTCAATCACCAAGGACTTGAATAGATCACGGAATGATGGCCAATCCACATACTTTACTGCAAACGAAGGTAGGACGATGTCAGGCAATTTATTTACCTGGTGAGTTGATGAGTGAACCGATGATCGTGTTGAATTGGCTTGTTCCAAGGCGATTTTGTTGAGTCGTGCAAGATGTTTGCCTGAGAGCGTCATTGCTTCCCAGAAGAGGTTGAATGCTTGACCGAAGTAGTCTTCGGTGATGTACGGATGAGTGAGCAATGATCGACGGGTTATAGCACCAATCTTCTCGTGTTCGTCATTGAATTTATTCCGCTCTCGCTCGAGTGTTTGAATGTGGCTTCGTACTTCGTCAATTGATGAGTTAAGTGCTTCGAACTGCGATGTTCGTAGGTTGAGTTGAGCCAGCATTCTCAGCCTTGACTTCTGGCTCGCTATCATGTACTCTGCTGCGATGGTGATTGATGCCGTCGGTGATGGTGCTCGAGATGATGCATTGGATCGTACTTTCTGTACGCGTAGCGATGAGTCGTCGGCTTGAGGTTGATCTGCGACACTTGCCGCAGCATCACTTGTCTCGCCAACCAACTCTCCATTGTCGGACATGATTTGACTGATGAACCGCGTGCGCGCGTGCTCTGGATGAACTTCCGACCGCGGACTTGAACTTGAACATTTGGATTGTCTTTAGTTGATTTGATTCGATTTGATTTACACCGTTAACTGTTTCACTAAATTGTCAATTTGAGCTGAATGATGATTGTTACTGATGACTGCGTACTTTCTCAAATTGAAACCAACACAGGTTCTTAAAGTAAGGCACAATGAGTATCGCAATAGCGTTAACAATATTTGAACAATCGAGCCTTACGGTGAACTAGTACTATGAGTGCGTACAGTGAGTAATACAATGAGGTAGCGCAACGACAGCTTTCACAATGAATGTACTAATGAGCTTTGCAATTAATTTGAATTGACCAATGAATTGTTAAACAACAAGAAAAAATTCCTTTTGAGTTAATCCTATGACCAATTATATCCGGCTCGAAGGACCAAAAAATGTTTCGGTGTTGTTGAAATCAAATAAACTAGTGCCGGTATTGGATATAAGAGGTCAAAGGATAAATGAATTAAACACAGTTGTAAGAGAAAAATATAAAAAGAAAATATATTTAAAGTAAAAACAGACTAATTAAGAATGAACGATGATGTTACCTTGTCTTATTACTAGGTGATTAGAACGGATTGTTGATGAGTTGTACAAGCGGTATGAGTGTTGCAACGTGGCGTCGGATGAACGGAAGCGAGGTGTATCTGATTTTTAGCCACGTGATGATGGTTACGCTAGAGTCGATGAACACGATTTCGCATATGCATATTACGATGAATACAAATGAACTTTGCTAAAATACAATTAGCCAAGGTTGTAGATGAGCACAAATGAGTGTTACAATGAAAAGAATATCGATGAACGAGTATAACAATAGCGATCTCACACAACGAGATCGATGAACGCACAATGGCGAATGCCACGTGTTGAATTCCACACCGTGATTAATTGTTACGCAATTAATCACTTAATCATTCACAAAATGAGCTTAACAGTCCTTGAATAAGTCTATAACGAATCGCACAACACATTTGAGTATCGCACTGAGTTTTTCACTATGAACTTTCACTAGTCGTTGCGCTTTGAGTTGACAATGAATTAACAGAACGGGACAAGAGCACGTGCAGCTTGTTCGCTTGATAGAACGAGAGTGAGAGAAAAAGGGAGGGAGAAGGCGACCGCGTCGAGGCGAGTGCGTAGTCGACGGAAGTGACGTGTCGATGAGTCTCAACGTGTCGCGTGATTATTGGTCGAGAGCGCGAGAAGCGTGTGTGCGCATGTGCAGACGGGCACAACGGTGTCCAGCGCGTCGGCCACGTGGCGGTCAGCGTACTGCGTGAGTTTGCTGACCGTCCCGAGAACACGCATGAGTACTGCGAGCGTCAAGCTGACCAGGGGGCCCGTAAGGTGCTGCCGCCTCACGCCCGCGAGGTCGAAACAATGAGTAACATAGAATGTTTCTAAATATTTTTAATCACCAGCCGTAAATGTACTTATAACGATTATCGAGGCAAAGAGAACCGTCATAATCTTGTCATGCAAATATGGTTAATTTTCATTCCGTCCACTTTTTGTCAGTTCGACAAGTCGAAAGAAACGTGAGAGAGTATATTTAAGTATTGTAAATCTTAAAAATAATAATCTCATCATTTTTATTAATCGGGCTCGTCAGCTATAAATGCGCTTCACCAAATACTTCTTGAGGGAAGTATTTCAAATCTCAAAGGATAACGCAAGGAGTCCCTTTGGAGAATTGAAACAACGGGTTTTGTCAGGGTCACATCAATTTTGTCGACGAATTTGGCATAGCAAAGGTTTGAATGATTCTCGAATTGGGCTAAACCAAAATAATAAGGTAAGTTTTTGTCTGTTTTGAGTTAATTTTTTTTTTATAGATTCTACATGTGTTGAGGTTCTTAATTATAAAAAAAAACAGTAATAAATATCGGTCGGTTCGAATATGGCTTGTATTAGACTTTCAATGCTGTTTATAATGTATTATTGAGTCATGCACAAAACATTTCAAATTATTATGTTGCAAGAAAAATGATCTACTTATAAACTAAATTGGAATGCGTATACATATAAAGTGTATAATTGGACTATAAATATATTTTTCTTTTTTAAGATCGGACAGGAAGCCACAGTGTTCCGCTGTTTCGGTGACAGATGCAGTAGCAGGCATTAAAACGTACATGAAGTACTTTTGGATAAAGGATTTTCCTCCGTATACATCTGATGTGTGGAAACAAATAAGCACAGCCCTCGGTGGTAACTGGAATGCTCATAATGTCTACATAAATGTGCGTGAAGATCGGCGCTCAATTCATTCGATGGCAAGAGCAGAAATGGGAATCAAAACCTATCAGCTTGAAAAGGCTCACATTTATGACTTGAGCTTTGATGATGATGGTGCTCCAAACGATTCGACCGTTCCAAACAACAAACATTCTTCGTCGTTCTCTGATGAGACGAGCAATCAACAAAACATTGAGCTCGATTTATTCATAACTCGGGAAGAATGGGACAAAATCAAACCAGACAGTACCATTAAATATGGGAGTCGCGAAAAACTGATATTAAAACTAAGAGTTTGGACAAATGTTATATACGAGGCGTTTTGGACAAAGCACCGATTGCCTTGTGCGTTTTCTTTTAAGCGAGCCGACGTGAGTCTGACTCCCGATAAACCGATGTATACTTTAAAAATCAAAGGGCGCTGCACCGATAAGGATTGCTTGAACACATTCGTAGCTACTGAGACAGTAGATCCCGATAATCATGGGTTTACTATTCACGTGCAAACGCGGGAGACTTTATCCGGCAAACACAACCGAGTGAAGCGGCAGCTTAATGCATCGAAAACACGCGCAACAAGAAATGATAGCAGAAGGCTGTGCTATGTGGAAAAAACGAAAGGCCCGTGAATTGATGAAACCCGGAGACCCGGAACCTCCTTGTATGCCGAATGACGATTTATGTCGTCAAGCGAAAACGGAAGGTTCCAATGCAAACCTGGGTGTGAAAAAAGAAGATGCACGTGATCTAATTAGAACGATCGAAGAAATGTCAGGGACTAAAGAGTACAATGGTATCATACGTCACGTAAGCTCCTTGCCTTTCGTAGCGATTTACTGTGCCGCGGCACAGATGTACACGTACAAGCAGTTTTGCCGATTACAGAGACATTCTGCGGTAATTAGCCTTGATTCGACTGGCAGCCTCGTACAAAAATTGGACCGTTCAGATGGTAGAGGATCCGGACATATATTCCTGTATTCGATCGTCATAAACTACGAGAAAAACACGTTGCCTGTGCATCAAATGCTTTCGGAGACACAGGAGACGGAATTCATTGTATTATGGCTATGGCAGTGGCTACGAATCGGGGCAAAAAAACCAAAAGAGACTGTATCTGATTATTCACGTGCACTCTTGTTAGCCTTGTGTACTGCCTTGAATAATCAGACAACTAAATCGTATATCAACACATGCTTTGCTATAATAATGATATTGGAATATAAGCAAAACTAATCTAGTAATATAAGAATATATTTGATATAGACCGCTAATACTAACACGTACGAATTAAGAAAGAGAATGCGTGAGGTCTTTCTCGAAACGTTCATAAAAATGTTTACAATAATATATACAAATGATATAAAAAATAAGAGATCGACGCACAGGGCCTCTTTGTTCTTTGAGTTCGAGTCACTCTTTTGGCCACTCCGTCGATCAGTACTTCGACAACTCTCATTTCGTAAAGACGTAGAATTAATAAAAGGATAATTGCTCAGCTTAAATATTGTGTTTTATTTCACAACCTGCTTCCCATAATCCAATAAATGAAAAGAGATGTCGTATTCGAAAAACCCTCGACGTACATCAGAATAGATGTAGCTCATCTTATTCATCCTGTTGTCGGTGGAAATGCTTCGATAAAATCAGTCATGTCTGTATCAAAGACTTTTTCATTCGATGTATTTCGCTGATGGCAGAATGTCAAACACATGCAAAACTCGAAGAAATTTTCCGTTTGATTTGTATCGTAGGCCTGCAGACTCATGATGATGCCGAAATTGATATTCCTCCTGTGAAGACAACAAGGTGCCAGGAAAATGTTAGAAGCGTTCATCGCTTTCCGAGGAGAACAGCATTTGCGAGAGTGCAAAAAGGAAGTTGAGATAAAGGAGCAAAAATACCAGGAGCAATTTGAGAAGACGGGAATAAAAGATTTTCTTGATAATCCACTCGATTCCGATGAGATTAGTTTGACAAACTGCAAAGTTGTTGCAGAATGGAACAAACATCCAACAACCAGCGAGCCCATTGTCCAATGGGTCAGGGGACAGTTGACAAAGGCCAAAAGGCAGATATCTGCTGGCGGAAATCTGAATCCTTATTATCTTCCGGATTTTATTCAGACCCTGTCGCAATTGATGAAAGAGTATCCATTGTGGACTGCCGTTGCGATGCCGTACGAAGCTCCGCATGCAACGTCCAGCTTTGTAGAGGGATATTTCAATGATTTGACGACGAGAGTGTTTAAAAATTCTCGAACGCCAATGCGGGTCGACAAATTTATCAAAATGCACGCACTTGATATAACAGGAGGAACCTTGCTCTTCTCCTCGAAAATGATTAATTGGATATCAAAATTTAAAGATCCTAATTTGTTAACGGAAACAAGTAAACCCATTGACGATACGAAAAAGGAATTAAAGCAAAACTTGGTGCCCTATAAAAGCTAACGAGGAAACAGCAAATCGCATTTTATCGTACACGATTGAAGCAGAGGACAGTATAGGAAATATTGTAACTCATATATTTTAGTCGGCTCCCAGTATTTACAAACGAGAGGAATGTTCACACTGTTCTGGCCGTACGTATTCGTGCGCGCTCATGTCTCCAAACCATAATACGATTCAGAAGGAAGGTTTTGGTGCGTTGGACTTTCGCGAATTCATTTACAAGATAAACTGTAAGAACTGCGTTGGACTATACACGTTGTACAGCAATCCGTCGTTCCATCTGTTTATTGAGCTGGATATTCGATCCACTACCAAGAGTGGACTTTCAACTAAAGGATTGGAATGTAAATTAAGTCAGTTTCCGGTCACACTCCGACTTCGCCAAATGAACAAGTCTCATATCGAATACTGGTAAGATTGTAACTTCAATGTACCAAAATCCTTTACCGTGAAATACAATCTTTTGATTTCGTAAGAAAAATTAATTCTCGCCATGTGAACAAAAATTAAGTTTTTGCATTTTATTGAACCATGGCTTATTCAGTTTAGTTGGGGTAGTCGGTTAAATAAACGGTTAAATAAACTTCGTTGTGCACTGTCGACGATCTACCGGCGTTTGGGAATGGTACGACGATCTGCGCCAAAAAAAAACAGATTTGGCCTTCAAATCGAAATATCGAACCACATCTCGTCGTATTCGATTATCGTATGCCATTAGAGTGTTGTAACAAAACTTTCTTAATATGATTAATTTTTTGTACAATTTTTAAAATGCGAATGAATCTAGTTTGCGAGAAAAGAAACTACTATACGACTTGCGCTTCAAGGCGTTTCAGAACGCGTTTTGATAAATATTGTTATTTCAAAAATAGCGTATTTCTCGGTGTATAAAATGAATAGGGTGGTGACTAAAAGAAGGCTCGTTATGGGAAAAACGATATATCCATTTATAATATTTGTTCGAGCCTGAAAGATACAAAAAATCGCTACGATTATTACTACAAGATCCGGCATAACTACATACAATTCATCATTCATCTTGCATTATAAAAATATTTCCTCTCTCATCATTTATTTACGGATAAGTCAATACGACCAAAACAAAAGAAAAACTACCCACCGCAGATCGTGCTATAATTAATATATAACGAAAGATGTATACATATATGATTATACAAATAACGGTCTTATTGGCGAGATTATGCAAAACTTAGCTTTTTTATTAATTTGGGCGTACGGTGGTCACCACACTGCGTATCCGATGTTGGAACAGGCCTGTGCGTTAGAAGTGTGTGGTTGACACTGATGTCATCCGAATTCGAAAATTATGGATAATAGATGTTCGGAAATTTTTTGCAATAAATAAAATACGTCGCACTGGTCGATAATCGAATAGCTCGCCATTTCATTGAACGGTCTTGATAGCCGTGATTAAGTACGTTCGATTCCTACGGTGGGTCGATGAGGAGACTTCGCTCGCAAGCCTGGATAGATCAGAGAGACTCACGAGCCCAAGTAACGGGACGTTCGTCGTTTTAATTCGTGTAAGCTCGGGTCCTAATCACTACTACCAATGAAATTTGTCGCACCCTTACAGTGTGAAGTCAATTAAACGATATACCGACAAATAATTTAATCCGAGCGAACTGTTCTCACTGAATAGTGTTTTTTATTTCGCAATTGTTATTGAATTATTCACAATTTAAGACATATGATTGATTATATTGTATATTACTAATCCTCTTTGCAATACGCATACAAATTACCAAAGTGTCTCGATATTTACAAATTTGTTATGAAAATGTGTTTATGAATATGTACAAATATATATCAATATACGAGGTCTGTTCAAAAAGTATCGCGAATTTTGAATTTCCGCGGGCTACGTATATTAGATTTTTGATTTTTTTGTGGCGTTAGGTTGGTACTCATGTCCCTCACTTATGCTGAAAAAATCAGCCATTTTGAATGTTTAGTTAATTGTTGACAGCTGTTTTGGTTAGACGTGTTTTGGCTTGTCTTCGATTTTTGCCTATTCCAAAAAATGGATCAAAGAATCTGTATCAAATTTTGTGTGAAAAACAAAATTAAGTGCGCGGACGTATTCCGAATGTTCTCTGTGGCATATGGTGAAGCTACCTTGGACCAAAGCAACGTTTATCGGTGGTACAAAATGTTCTCAGAGGGCCAAGAAGATGTGAACAACGAAATGCGTTCCGGACGCCCGAGCACAACAACAACAGACGAAAACATTGATGAAGTGAAGAAAATAATATTGGCCAATCGTCGAATCACCGTTAGAAAAGTTGATGAGGAACTAAACATATCCATTGGCTCGTGCTATTCGATTTTTACCAATGATTTGGGCATGAGACGGGTCGCCGCGAAATTCGTGCCAAAATTGCTCAATTTCGAACAAAAACAGTGTCGCGTTAACATTGCTAAGGAGCTGTTGGACTCGGTCCGCGACGACCCAAATTTGCTCCAGAGGGTCATAACTGGTGACGAATCATGGGTTTATGGTTATGACGTGGAAACCAAAGCTCAATCATCGCAATGGAAGCTGCTTTTTTGGAATAGGCAAAAATCGAAGACAAGCCAAAACACGTCTAACCAAAACAGCTGTCAACAATGAACTAAACATTCAAAATGGCTGATTATTTCAGCATAAGTGAGGGACATGAATACCAATCTAACGCCACAACAAAATAGAAAATCGAATATACGTAGTCCGCGGAAATTCAAAATTCGCGATACTTTTTGAACAGACCTCGTATATATATATATACTAGGGGGGCTCCGCCCCCCTGCGCGCTTCGCGCGCCAACCCCCCACGCGCGCTTTTAGTAAACTTGGACTACCAATTATTATTATTATTATTATTATTATTATATAATGGGTCAGCTTCACCAAACGGCAAGGTCTTTCCCGTTTGATGAAGCTGACCGTTTCCCCCGTGTGGTAAAGGGAAATCGGTCAGCTTCACCAAACGGGGCAACCCTAACCCGCTTGGTGAAGCTGACCTCCTGAACTCTTGTACACGGCGGCGGCGGCGGCGAAATATTTATATAATATAGAGAGATATCTCTCTATATTATATAAATATTTCGCCGCCGCCGCCGCCGCCGCCGCCGCCGCCGCCGCCGCCGCCGCCGTGTACAAGAGTTCCGACAGCTACTGCAAGACGCGGTCGGGGAAGTGGGCAGTGTTCGGGCCGTGAGCTCCAATATCCAATTGGAGATCATGGACTTGGACTGTGTCGCGACCGCGGCCGACGTGGCAGAAGCACTCAGACGCGAAACGGGACGAGACGCGGACTACCGGGTACACATCTTCGGTCCGAACCGGGCCGAGCAGTATATGGCGGTGTGCGACCTCGAGTCGCGCGAAGCTGATGTGCTGCTTCGGCGGGGACGGATCGGGATTGGGTGGATGCACTGCCGCGTCCGAAAGCGACTGACAGTTACGAGATGCCACAAATGCCTTGGCTTTGGCCACGTGAAGGCAAACTGCACGGACAAGGACAGGACGAAATGCTGCCGAAGGTGCGGCATACCTGGACACTACCCGACGGACTGCAAAAGCAAGCCGGTCTGCCCTCTGTGCACCGAGGCCGGCCACAATGACGTAGCGCACCTCGCCGGATCCGGCAGGTGCGCGATGTTCCGTGCCGCGCTGGAGGAGTGCAGAAGGCAGGCAGGACGACGGACAGGGTAATACAGGGTAACCTAAACCGAAGTAGGACAGCAGACATGCTACTACCACAGATAGCTGACGAACACGACGCGGACATCCTGATCCTGTGCGAACCGTACAGGAGAAGGACGACTCAAACGTACATCACGAACGAGACAGAGACAGCAGCTATCTGGGCGAGGGGTGCTGCCCGAACTCGAATGACTGACCGCGGGGGCGGAGACGACTTCGTCTGGGCTAGGGTCGGCGCTGTCACCTATGTCAGCGTCTACCTGACACCCAACTGCACCGCGGCGGAGTTCGGGAGAAAAGTAGCATTCCTCGAGGACGGAATCAGAGATCTGCCAGGAGACGTTGTAATCGGGGGGGATTTCAACGCGAGGGCAATCGAGTGGGGAATGACAGAAACGAACAGACGCGGACTGCTGCTGCTGGAAATGGCCGCGAGGCTAGATCTAGTGGTAGCAAACACGGGAAACACGCCAACGTACAGACGACCCGGGTTTGGCTTCTCCATCCCGGACGTGACATTGACGTCGGACAGGGCGCTGCCACGGTTGAGGGAATGGCGGGTGGTCGAGGACTATACGGCCAGCGACCATCAGTACATCGTCTTCGAAGTGACAGGACAGACAGCAACGAGACGAACAAGGACACAACACCCCCCGCGGTGGAACCTTAAAAGACTGGATTCACAGAAATTTTCCGAGGAGCTGATGGCTGCATCAGCTCCTATAACGAACATTCCCCCGGAGCTGACTGGCCGGCAAAGGGCGGAAAGCCTGGCAGACGAGACGGCCAAACTGACGGAACGGCTGTGCAACATGACAATGCCGAAACTCCAACAGAGGCGAAACAGACGACCGCAGTACTGGTGGACAGATGAGATAGCCGAACTGCGTAGGATCTGTCTGGCAAACAAACGACGAGTAACGAGGGCTAGGGGTAGACCCGAAAGGGAAAACCTCCAAACCATCTACAGGACTGCACGCAAAGCACTGACGAACGCCATACGGGACAGCAAAACGCGATGCTGGAAGAAGCTCTGCGAGGAGGTGAACGAGGACCCCTGGGGAACCGGTTACAAGATCGTGACCGGTAAACTAGGAGCCCGAGTCACACCGGAACTCAAAGACGCTGAAACCACAGGACGAATTGTTGACGGACTTTTTCCGACGCACCCGTTACGGACGAACGCGACCGACGGTACGGAAGTTTCGATAGCCCCCATATTCACCGCGGGGGAGCTTACCAAAGCAGCTGCCGCGACGAAGACTCGTAAGGCACCGGGACCGGACGGAGTGCCAGCGGAGATTCTCCGGCTGATGGCTGACCAGAGGCCGGAGATACTCCTGGACCTTTACAACACGTGCTTGACGACAGGGACATTCAGCGATCGGTGGAAGGCGGCGCGGCTAGTCCTTATCCCAAAAGGTAGGGGCGACCCCGATACGCCGTCAGCCTATCGACCGCTGAGCCTACTCGACACTACAGGTAAACTATACGAACAGTTACTGAGGCCGAGACTCACGGACGCGATACAAACCGGGGGAGGCCTTTCAGATCTGCAGTTCGGCTTCAGGAGGGGTCGATCAACGATCGGAGCAATCCGAAAAGTGGTCGACTCCTTCGAGGAACTAGACAGACACTGCCACGCAGCGCGACCTATCGTGCTGCTGGCGACACTTGACATCAGGAACGCCTTCAACTCGGCCAGGTGGGTGGATATCTTGGAGGCGCTTAGCGGTGGCTTCGGGGTTCCGCATTACCTGGTCCGGGTTGCGGAGGACTACCTAAGGAACAGACGGATAACTTACGAGACGACCGAGGGACAGGTGACAAGACAAATCACCGCGGGGGTCGCACAAGGGTCGATACTGGGACCGGACTTTTGGAACGGTTTATACGACAGTCTGCTCAGGCTGGAGATGCCGCTCGGGGTACTCCTCGTCGCGTACGCCGATGACGTAGCGGCGGTGATCACTGAGCGCTCCTCAGAACTGGCGCAGCTGAAGTTGAACCAGACAATGAGACGAATAGGACGTTGGATGACGGACCACGGACTCCAACTCGCCACAGAAAAGACGGAACTGACGTTTCTTACGAGAAAACGCATACAGACGAGACTAACTATGAGGGTTGGGATGCACGAGATTCAGGCCGGAACGGAAGTCAAGTACCTAGGGGTGACTCTGGATACGAAGATGACCTTCTGGCCTCACATACAGAAGACGGTTCAGAAGGCGGCCGAAAGGATCACATCCTTAAGCCGCCTGATGGCAAACACGACGGGACCAAGACCGGGGAAGAGACGGTTGTTAATGGCGACAGCCCACTCGATTCTTCTTTATGGGGCGGAGATCTGGGCAGATGCTCTGAAGAAGACAAAATACAGCAAAGCTATGACCAGAGTACAGAGACAGGGGGCGTTGCGGATCGCGAGTTCCTACCGGACAGTCTCTGCACAGGCTGTGTTGGTGGTGGCGAGCGTAATACCTGTGGATCTTCTCGCGGAAGAGCGCAAGAGGATCTACGGGCGCAGCGCGGACGTGAGACGAGAGGACGCGGTAAAGACTGAACGCGACAGAACAATACAGGTGTGGCGACAACGATGGACAGAAGAACAAACAGGTAATTGGACAAGACGACTGATACGGGACCTGAGACTGTGGACTGGAAGGGCATTTGGGGACGTAAACTTCTACGTAACCCAGCTTCTGACGGGACACGGCTACTTTCGACGGTACCTAAATAACATGAACAGAGTACGAACTCCGGACTGCAAGTACTGTGGACACGAACGAGACGACGCGGAACACACATTTTTTATGTGCAGTCAGTGGACGGACCTGAGACAAGAACTCGAGACGACAACAGGTAACATCACTCCGGACAACATAGTACAGGTGATGCTACGCAAACAGGAGTTGTGGCTACTTGTAGCCACCTACACAGAGACGATACTGCGACGAAAAAATGCGGACGGCTGCCTGAGAGATGACTGAGTAGACGAAGTGACGCGACGTAACAGAGAACATACAAACGAGACGAACGAACGAACACGGACAAGACCCCCCGGCCAGAAGTAATATCAACATAATTCCTGGTTGGGGGAGGAAGAGAAGGAGGTGGCGGTTTAGTGGGTAGGCCTGTTTTTTTGGGAGTCCCACATAACCTCCTGGACTGAAAGTCCAGATCTGTAAGACTGGGCTGTAGGTCCAGGGGGCATCCGTCAAAAGGATTCCGCAACTCCTGGAAAAAAAAATAAAAAATAATAATAATAATAATAATTGGTATTCCAAGTTTACTAAAAGCGCGCGTGAGGGGTTGGCGCGCGAAGCGCGCAGGGGGGCGGAGCCCCCTTAGTATATATATATAATTGGTATTCTGTGACCGCCGTTACTCTTTTGGCCCCCGTGAATGAAATACAGGCACTCTTCTTTGGATACTAAAAATGATATTGTAATTTGAATGGTTCAGAAAAAAGTGCTTATATAACAATTATATTACTCTATTTTAATGTAAATCGTTGCGCATGCATAAACATTTTTTATTTATTTTTATTGCAATTTAATTTTAAAACAGCATTCTGTAACGCATCTATGACTGTAGACAAACACCCGAGAAAAAACTAACATCTTTTAACGATTACAATGATAATATTCGAGGTACACGGATTAGTATGTCAAAATAATGAAGGTTGTGATAACCGTTGAATCTTGTAATCGTAGTAATTATCTTATTTTTTTTAATAATCATTGTTATTGTTGTTTCGACAATTAGAGAAGTTATCATTTTTTATATACTGAGATGAATATTTTTTACAAGACCAAAAAAGCATTTCGAGCAATCTCTGATTTAGATTTCCTATTCGATTTGTTTCGCAAAATAAAAAATCAAACATGCTATTTCAACTTTCAATCGCAGAGCTCTATCTTAAAGGTTGTAAGTATTGTATTGTTTCATTCCATCTAACGGATTATTATCAAACGCTTTGACCAATTTTGAATAGTATATCAATCAAGATCTAAGATATTGAACTTCCTGATTGAACGATGCCATTCGAAATACATTTTCATTATGAAACTATATTATTAGGAAGACGCAAATTTGTCCTGGGGGAGGTGAAAATTCTCAAATAACCCAAGAATATATATGTCCTATAGTAACTCTATAATAAGTACTTCAAATATCTTGCTGCCGCCACGTACAAAATTGCTAGTAATGTACGCTAGTTATAATAGATTTAGAATACCTATTTAGGTCATATGATAGGTCATAATCTGTCGACAATCAACAGTTTTATTGGTAATAAGGTGCCCGGAGACCTCTAAAACCATTCATCGGCCAATCGCAGCCCTCACGATCTCGAGGAATGTACGGCTATGATATTTCTTATCTAGCAAGTTAAACAATTGACCGCCTAGCGTTCTTATCAGACTACCAATCGCCACCAAATGATTCTACTTCGATTGAGATCTTACAGAAGCTAATCCGGTGAAAAATAACAGATTTATTGATAATAAAGTGTCTCGATTCCTTTGTAACCATTCCTCGGCCAATCGCAAGCCTCACGACCTCAAGGAATGTACGGCGATGATATTTCTTATCTAGCTAGTTAAAAGTCTAGATCGTGAACTTAGAGACACAATTTTATAATTCAGTTCATCTCGAGAGCCAGTCAGTGACGGAGTCATTTCCCTGCGCTAATTGCTGCTTACGGCCAAATTATAACCGCGAATAAAAGTTAAAACCATTCAAAGTTCGGCGATTAATCGAAAC
Source organism: Oxytorus armatus (assembly GCA_958009045.1). Classification (NCBI taxonomy): domain Eukaryota; kingdom Metazoa; phylum Arthropoda; class Insecta; order Hymenoptera; family Ichneumonidae; genus Oxytorus; species Oxytorus armatus. The sequence goes on from OY253745.1 coordinate 27,942,397, forward strand.
CCCGTCATTGTGAAGTTACCATCGAGCGTGATTTGTTTCCGACTACTACCAAGTATAAGCAACCAAGTTCGAGGATGAACTAAAACCATTATTGTGAGTTTACTGTGAGCGTGATTGATTAAAAACACTTACCCATAACGACAACTTTAACAGCAATGCGCACAACAACAACAACACATCGTCGTTGTGACACCCGAATCGAGGAGCAGCACTAAAAGTAAGAACGCCGAAGCCCGCATACCGTAAACTAGCGAGTCAGGTAGCCGGAGCGCTTGGAGTGGAGCAACTTTTCTACAATGCCTTTGTATAATTCTTTTCTCCCATTAGTTTGAGCAGAGCATTGACTATATTTAAGGCGGAAACCCTAACATTGTCTAGGCAGGTCGCTATATATATATATATAGCGTGTAACCGTAGGTATACGAAACGAACGTTGTCCGAGCATTAGAGTCAGTTTGGCTGGAAAGTTTGTCGTGTGCGGTTGAATTTTTAAAACTAAAATGCCAAACTATCCTAAAGGAACACGAGATAATGTCGCACGAAAATATACTAGAAAAAGACATTATCAAGGTAATCAATTTACAGATAAGTGCGGGGAGAGTTTCAGACCGAGTACAATTGATGGTGCAAGTGCGAGTGAAAAAAAAACTAAAGACTGCCAGCAGTGAGGATATCCGTACAAATCTTGTGCACGGGTACGGAATTATTGAGTTTTTTACTGTTTTTACTGCTCTGCCAGACATTTTGATTTCTTTTACATGCAAGCAAAGAATAGGTTTTGCAGAGTCAGGGTCGAAAGGCCTACGTTTTAAAATTGTGGTTACGTGTTGCTGTGTTAATAAACAAATAAATTCAGAACCTTTTATTAATACTGGTTACGACATAAACCGAAGGATAGTGTCAGTCATGAGACTGTTGGGCGTTGCAAGAGAAGGAATGAATGTATTTTGCAATCTTATGAACATATGCACTGGATTAAGTCAAGGCAGTTACAATAAAATCTCAAAGTCTCAAGTGACGGTGCATGGAAAAAGCCCGGGTTCAAATCATTCTATGGTGTTACAAGACTCATAGGCTACTACTCCGGCAAAGTGATTGATTCAGTTGTAAAAAGCAGTTATTGCCAAGATTGTATATACTGGAAAAAAAGACTGATACTGAAGAATATCGTAAATGGTTTGAGTATCACGAAGAAAAATGCATGAAGAATCACGAGGGTTCATCGGAAAGAATGGAGGTTGATGCTATGACAGAAATGTTTTCGTCATCGGAAGACAAGTTCGATGTGAAATATGGTAATTATTTGAGAGGTGGGGATTCAAAAACTTTCAAGGCCATTCTAAACTTGAAACCTTATGGTGACGAGTTGACTGTTGTAAAAAAACGAGTGTATTGGCGACGTAGAAAAGAGGATGGGTTCCGAACTTCGAAACGTAAAAAAAGAAAAAAAAGCAGCGATGGATAAAGGAATGGAAGCATATTCTGACTTAAAAGGCATGAAATTTGTGCGTTCAGGAAAAATTGAGCTCATTGGCGTTCGTCAGCAAAAATTGTGTACCGCACAATTGAAAATTCGGTTGCCCACAAAACAATCAACGAAGGAGTCTGAAAATTTGGTTTGCGTCGCTGAACAAATTGGTCTCAAAATGTGGCATGAGAGATTGGCGCATCAAAATATTGATCACGTCGTGAAATTTTTAAGGTTTGTGAGGGTTGTATTCATGGAAAAATGCACAGAAAAACTTTTCCAAAATCAATCAAAAAGGAAAGTAACAGTTCGCAACCGGGCGAACTAGTACACGCGGACCTGTGTGGACCTATGCAAGAATCCTCATTGAAAGGGTCGTTGTACTTTCTACTGTTCAAAGATGACTACTGCCACAGAACGTTATTTTTTATTAAAAACAAAAGTGAGGTCGCACGTTGTTTTCAGCAACATTAAAAAATTAAAAAATTAAACAGGAAAGACTTTGAAATGTATCGGAATTGACAATGGATTAGAATTCGTTAAGGATATTACAAGAATTACAGATAAATTTGGAATCAAGCATCAGAGAACCGTCGCGTATTCTCCAGAACAAAATGGCGCTGCTGAAAAGGAATACAGGACGATTATGGAAGCAGTTCGGGCCATGATGTACGAGAGAGACTTACCTAAGAAACTTTGGGCCGAGGCTGCACAGCGGTTTACATCTTCAATCGGACAGGAGAAAGTAAAGTGTAGAGAGAGACTCCTCAGGAAACTTGAAGCGGAAAAAAATGCTACTCCAAAACTTGTTGCTTTCGGAGTAAAAGCTTACGTGCACATTCCAAAGCAGAAAAGAAAAAAATTGGACAGTAAAGCTCAAGAGGGAGTTTTTGTTGGCTACGGAGAGGATGTTAAAGGATACAGGATTTGGTATCGGACTACAAACCAGGTAACTCATGCAAGGGATGTTGTTTTTCTAGAGTTGAATAAAAAAAAGGAAGAAAGCAGAAAGGAAGGAAAAGAGAAGTCATCAGAGGTGGTGATAGAAATGCTTTCAGAGAAAGATTCACGTCAAAACGAGGTTGAGGATGAAGTATAATCTCAAGTTAGCACTGTTTCATATCAATCTGAAAATAAGATCTCGGATGAAGTATTTGAAGACACTGTTTCGGGGCCAACGGTGTCTGTTGAGCCTCGAGCGACTAGAGCTCTACGAGACAGAGGAAAAATACAAAAACCCCAAAGATTTGGCAGCTCTGTGGATTCGGATCTTCTTCTCGTGGCCATGGAAGATGGACCGAGAACTTTTCAAGAGGCAATAAATTCCTCTGACAAAGAAAATTGGTTGGAAGCTATGGATTAAGAAATTGCCTCGTTGAAACAAAATAATACTTGGGTCTTGCATGCAACGAAAGATCAAGAAAATGTCATTGGCTGCAGATGGGTATTGTTAAATTAAAAATACAAGATACAAGATACAGATACAAGGCGAGATTAGTAGCAAAAGGATACACACAAAAACATGCAATTGACTATGAAGAAACGTTTAGCCCAGTGGCCAAATTTGATTCTCTCAGAATGATACTGGCAATAGCAGCGGCGAAAAATATAAAGCTTATGCAATTTGACGTGAAAACTGCTTTTCTGTAGGGAAAATTAAAAGAAAATATTTTGATGAAATAACCGGAAGGTTACGATGATGGATCGCGGCATGTGTGTAAACTTCAGACAAGCCTTTATGGTTTGAAACAAGCTTCCAGGTGTTGGAATGAACAGTTCACGAGTTTTTTGAAGAAACACAAACTCAAGAAAACGTATTCAGATTCGTGTGTTTTCACGAACGAAGGTCGAGATATCACAACGATTATAGCTATTTACATTGACGATGGTTTGATTGCTGCAAAGGATGATAACACGGCGAATGAACTTCTGAAGGCGTTGGGAAAAGAATTTGAAATAACCTTGAGCAATGCTGAATTCTTCTTACGGTTTCAGATTACAAAAAGGTCCGACGAAGCAATAGTATTGTATGAAGTCAGTCACACCAGAGCTCGCAATAAAGTGCACAGTTCGGCCCCGGCAGGAAGGCTACGCCTCCGTTACCCCCTCTACCACGTAACGCGCGGCGGCGATAGCGGCGAACGCGTCATCTCAGGAGCGTTCCGATCAAAAAAATACATGGCACCCTCGACAAATTGTCATTCCAATATTTTATCGTTCCGTAATATTATATTAATTAAACATTAAAAATATAATTATTTACCATCATTTTGTATTAATATCGCATAATTATTAAATGATTTTAACAATATTTTTCCACATCACCCGTGAGATACTATTGCAGATGCGCTTTTTTTAGAGTGGTTTCCCCAGGAGGCCTATTCCACTGAAAATTAATGCAATGATGAAATCTGGCTCCGAAGGAAAAAACGAAGAAAGTATAACTGTTTCGATGTTGTTGAAATCATATAAACTAGTGCCGGTATTGGATATAAGAGGTCAAAGGATAAAATGAATTATACACAGTTGTAATGGAAAAATATAAAAAGAAAATATATTTAAATTAATAACGGATTAATTAAGGATGAATGATGATTTTACCTTGTCTTATTACTAGACGATTGGAACGGATTAGTGATGAGTTGTACAAACGGTATGAGTGTTTCAACGTGGCGTCGGATGAACGGAAGCGAGGTGTATCTGATTTTTAGCCACGTGATGATGGTTACGCTAGAGTCGATGAACACGATTTCGCAAATGCAAAACTACGATGAATACAAATGAACTTTGCTAAATACAATTAGCCAAGGTTGTAGATGATCACAAATGAGTTTTACAATGAAAGAATATCGATGAACGAGTATAACAATAGCGATCTCACACAACGAGATCGATGAACGCACAATGGCGAACGCCACGTGTTGAATTCCACACCGTGATTAATTGTTACGCAATTAATCACTTGATCATTCACAAAATGAGCTTAACAGTCTTTGAATAAGTCAATAACGAATCGCACAAACACATTTGAGTATTGCACTGAGTTATCACAACCGATACTCTCGACGAATGCACAATGGCGAATGCCACGTGTCAAATTTCACACCGTGATTGATTGCGACGCAATTAATCACTTGATCACACACAAGATGAACATAAAGTTCTTTGAGCAAGCCTACAATGAGTCACACAAACCATACTTGAGTACTGCAGTGTCTACAGTGTATACAATAATTTTTTTGAAGTGATTAATCACAAAATGGCGGCTGTGCAGCTTTTTTGCGATGACGTCTCCGTTTTTCCAAGGTCCACGGACCGACAAACAGCTCCTGCAATTTTCGAATTATGATGAGCCAATAATTTTTTTTCGATTATATATAATAACACCTATAGAAGTACGTAGGAATTTTTCGATATATTGATTTTTGGCCAAATGGCGCCCTTCTAAAGTGAAAAGTGAAAAACTAGCTTAAAAAATCGTCAGAAAATTGTTTATAACAAATGAACTATGCAATATAAAAAAATTCTACGTACTTCCATAGACAATGTATTTATGAAGATATATTCAAAATTTCAAGTGAATCGATTGAAAATTGTCTGAGTTATGTTTCCGGCGAACTTGAAAAATGCAGTTTTGGGACGAACACGTTTGAAGTTTTGAGTAGTAGAAAATCATAAATAATTTTGCAATACCTTTAATCTGCGATACCTGCTCCATACAATTGGCCTTCCAGATTATTGTCCTGCTCTTGCATTTCTTTTCTGCTTGATCTTGAAGCGACCCTTGCCTCTTTTACCACTTAAGACAACGATCTCTCCGCAAGTTTTATGCACTGTTTGTTGATCTCCAGGCACATTTCGTAGCTGTTTGGGCCGATTTCCAAGTCCATTACCTCCATTATGTGCAAAATTGAAGAAAACCCGTCATTGTACACATAAACCGCAATATTCGTAGCTACATCCAAGACTGTTTTACCACTCGAAATGGATTTCGGTGTCAATGCCCACACAGTCGAGTTGAAGCTTTCGTTACTGTATTGTGTGCAACCGCCGATGCATCGAGTTAGTAGATCTTCACTGGTCAGTTCTTCATAGACTGGTTTGATAGCTATGAAGACTTCAATTGGAAGAGCTGGCTTATGTTTGTACTTAGCCAAAGTATTTGTATGTTTACCCAGTTGCCATGTGCACCATGAATCCTCTCCAATAGGACAATTGCCGTGTTGTCGGTTGGCATCAATAGATAATTTATGATCCAGTGTAGACCAAATACTGCTTCCCATGTTTTCAACTGAATCACTGTCTCTACGAATGGCTAATCCATAATAAATAGACAGCTCGTCTATAAGCTTTCCAGTCAATTTGCCCCTTCCACCGAGACCTGTTGTCTTCTTTATCAAATTACGTAGTTGGGTGCCCATTCGTTTTTGCATGTTATCTTTACACTCTGTCTTCAGTACTGTAAAATCCTCATACGGCGTAGCATCTGTAATGCCATAAAAATCTTAGAATCACTGTCACCAATAGAGTGAGTGTATTTGACCTGGTGCAATGTTTCAGAGCGTCGTAACATCTGAACAACTGCATCGACTTCCATTTTTCCTCCATTGTGATTCACAGCGCATTCTTCTGCATGATTGTATGCCCCCTCCGCATATTCTTCGGTATCTTCTTTTTTATCCCAATATTCACACGCCTTATAGTATTTTGATTTCACTACACAATCAACGATTTTTTCACAATTTTTGCCAATAAGAGTCACTAACCCATACAAAGACGCAAATCCACGCTTTCTCCACGAATCACCGCCTGATACTACAATTCCGTTTTCTCCATTTTCAATAGAAATGGTTTTCTCTTCTTCCGCAGCTCTCATCATACTGTTTTTGCAAACTAGATTGGTTGCAGCGGACATTCTTTTCACAACCTTATCGTTGAATGAGTGAAAGATAGGCCGAGGTAATTCCATGAATGCACAGAATTTGTTATTCCGTGCAAAGCAACTCCAAGCAATCGCATGGCAAATATGATTCTACGGTTGATTTCATAGCCTTTTTCAACAAATGGACAACTCGGTATCTCAGTCTTTCGACAATTCTCACAGGATACTACTAGTTTGAATCCCAAACCGCGCTTGCCAATTTCAGTAAATTTCACTTCCGATTGGCATACCCTATAAACGACAACCTTCGAAATAGCCGAAATTACTGCAATAAAGTTTATGATACGATAACCAAACGCTAGATTCACTTCGATATCATACAGATCTTCCGATTGTTTGAGTTTTTTTGCCGATGTACTGCTATTCAAGTCATCTGGTGCTTCTAACTCGTGGCGATTCAATGGTCTTCTTCGAAATGTTTTTGGTCTCTTGCTCTTCTCAGATGCCGTTTTCCTCCTTTCTTCCCACTGTACACCACTTTGTCACTCATTGTAAAAAGAAATCAACAGTTACACAGAGAAATATAAATGAAAGTCCACAGAAGTATCGAGAAAAACGAGTGTTTGTCGACTAGCGTCCTTCTCCCATGCTTGGCTCCGCCTAACTGACTTAAACAGACGTTCGACGACTACTTGTGAGAGGAAACTAGATTAAATAGAAGTCTAGACTAGTCTTGACTAGTCAGGTAACAAATGATTTCAATAACATCTGTCCTATGTCTGCTCTAGTCCCCTAAAGTACCTTCCCCCTAGCGCTCACAGAAGGAGCTTGCTGCGGACCTGCCGGCCTTGTATTAAAATTCGAAAACCGAGTAGTTAGATATTTTTCCTGCCCATAATCTTTTGGGACATCATTTTTTAAGGTCTTAAGGGACCATTTAAAAAGAAAGAAAAAATCGATTTTTCGAAAATTCTAGAGTGGCCTAACCCCTTCATGCTATCTCAGTCAATCTGTTATTTCATTTCTTTGGACTGATTCGTAGACTGTACAAAACTCCCTGTAGCTTAGCTATTTTATTTTCTTTTTCTTTTGAGGCAATGTTCACACCTTCTGGGATTTCTATATAGATTTCTTCATCTATTACCCCATTTAAGAATGCAATCTTTACATCTAATTGACACATCTCTAACACGGAAAGTACCCGAGGTGTCCCCCTCCGATTTTCTTGAAACTCGTGGATGCTATACAGCATTAAAAACTAAGTGACACGTATTTTTTTTAATGGGCGGAAAACGGTTTGATTTCATCATACTTTCCTTTCTTTTCCTTTTCAATGCCGTTTTCTAACTTCTCGACTCTCTTTGTTATTATATTATCTTCATTTTTATCTGTTATAACATTATTCTCATCCAGCTTCGGTTTCTTAATTTCAATTTGGCATTCATTGATATCATTACTTACAGTATCGTCTCGTTTTTGTTCATTAGATTCAGCCTTATTCTTTTCAGATGTCTCTCTTGCCGCTACGCTTCTTGTTTTGTATTTTATTTTATCACTAGTATCATTTTCGCCTTCAATTAAGGGGGGGGGGGGGGGGTAGGGTTTCAAAATTATTTTTTTTGCATTTTTTTTAATTTTTTTGTGAATGAACAATATGTCGAGAATATTGTGTATAAATTTTAAGTCAATCGGAGTAAAACTAACGGAGTTACAGCGTTTCAAACGACCGGCCGTGATAGGTGATACGTGAAAACTTTAAATCGATTTTCCCGAAAACGTCATTTTTTAAGTTTGTGAACATTAGAACTCAAAATCTACTGAACCGATCCTCTTGAAAATTTAAACATTAATTCTTCACATAAATCAACAGGTAATCAGGAGGAATTTTTTTTTTTTTTCAATTTTTTCAATTTTTTAATAACAAATTAAGCGCGATTTTTTTTAGCTAAAATTGCGTTTTTCACTTCCAAGTGCTGCAAACAATAGAAAAAAAAAACTCTTCCTGATTACCTCGAGAAATACATCACCGTTGAAATGCATATCAATTTTTTTGTTTCGGATGATCCGGTAACGAGTTATAATGTTCACCGCAAAACCACTTTTTTTCAAGGCGCCTCTGGAGATTCAACGTCACCGGCTTATTTATCAATATTTTTCATTGAAATTTTTTTCTGAGATACTTTAATAGTTGTACAATAATATGTAATTCTATTTAATAAAATTATATTACTCATGTCGCCGCAAAAAAATCATAAAAATATGCTTTTTTTTCGCCTTTAAAACCCTACCCCCCCTCCTTAAGTTGGCTGAAATCTTTCTACCTGTGTTATTAAAATTCACTTCATTTCCAATGTTATTGTGGTTTATCGCGAATTCAATCATCCAATATGGTTTATTGTAAACTTCAGTAATAAATGATTCATTGGAGACTGAATCAAAAATGTCAATTTTTTGATTGTCGAGATCAATACTCAGACCCATCTTGGCAAATTTCCTCAATGAGAGAAGATTGTCTGACAGTGTCTTTGCATATATAACTTTCTTAATCTCTACTGTCCTAGCATCATCTAGCACGACTTCTATTGTACCCGCCCCCTTCGTTTTTAAATTTGCCGACGGATGTTTATTAGTGCATTTAATTTTACCGTAATCCGTTTTATCAAATGATTTTTAAATTATTGTAGATTTAGTCAGGTGAAATTTAGTCAATTATTCTTCACATCAGAACGAATTGATTGACCTATATTTTATCCCGGTGACAACTTTTGTTAATTAATTTTTTTTAAATTTACTTATCGGGACTGTCTGTTACGTCTGTCAGCTAGCGTCAATGTCATCTGTCGGCTAGCTATGACACTACACTTAGTAGATGGACAAGACGCCGAAGCTAGCAGACAGACTCGTGCACAATGAGTACGAGATGAATTGTTTATAAGTAAATAGTGTTTGAACGCGCACGACGGTCAACCATTGACAATTTAGTCAATTATTCTCCACATCGAGACGAATCGCTTGACCTATAGTTTATCCCGGTGACAACTTTGGCTATATAATTACAAAAAGCTTTTGTACGTGGCGCTCGATTACGAGATAAATTGTATATATGTTAATGGTGTGTGAACATGCATGCCAATAAACCATTGACAATTTAGTCAATTATTCTCCACTTCGAGACGAATCGATTGACCCATAGTTTATCCTGGTGATGACTTTTGTTGACCGCTGAAAAATACCATATGCTTATAAAACTCTGCCGGCCTCAACCGTATACGTGGAAACATCGTCCAGCCGTTTATGGCGTCCTATACTGCACTATAGCAAAGCGCTCACAGGCACGCTACACCATCTCCCGCCGGACGGCCGCGTCTGTTAGATCTGTCTGCTAGCTTCAGCGTCATGTCCCGCTCCCGGTATAACCTCTCATGGGCCTTCTCTTGTGTGTTGCTCAATCCATTCAGTCAAAGCATTCCACTCGGTATCATCCATTGTACTCTTGCTGTTGAATAATTCATTTGTGAGTACAGTTGAATTTTAATTATACCTGGAGCTGTACTTCGAGTCTGGTTAGCTGGACACAAGTATGGCCAGACTGAAACGAGCAGTTGCATATGTCATCCGAACGCAAAACCACACATACATCCACTATAGTGATTCGGGCAGTAACTTAATGCACAGCACCCATCACTCCCCAAGACACCCGCGATAGTCTGCAAGACTGATTCATAATAACTTTCCAATATTCAGGTGGATTTAATTTAAGTCAGTTCGACTAATATTGTGGGGACGATTCAATTCTAGAAACTCCTTCAATTCTAAAAACACACGTGCTTGGTATGGTTCATTTCGCATCTCCACATGAAACTGCACTGTTTCTCCGCTGATCCTCAGTGCAACTTTTTCACCAGGATGGTTAGTGTCGAAACGAAAAATTTGTCTGTATCTTTCGACAAAATTCACAAATATTTGCCTCATCCCGAATTTCTGCAAAAATTTTATAGATATACAAATTTTATCTTATAATTCTAACTAGTCGCATCTTTGTTCTCTCCTTTTCATGCGCTTGATGGACCAATCTAATTATTTTTCTTTTCACGCAGAAACTATAATAACGCATTGGTGCGTGCGCTAGTCGAGCCAGCCTCATGGAGTATTCGACGCGCTTTTGTCCTTTGTGTCTAAGGAAACACCAGACAATCTTTGACACGTCTCTCTTTTTATATATATATTTTTTAAAATTATTTCATTCTATCTGGTCCATACCTATTTCCCTCATCTCAATATTCACGTCTAAAAGGCCTATTCACACGCATCTCAAATTTTATTTTATTTTCTTACGTTGATTCTGTTCAGGATAACTAATTCGACCTTTATCCGATTCTCTGTGGTCATTCATTTTCTTGAGTCTTTTTACCAGCACTTTTCTCACTCCACTTTCACTTAATAACTTGCGCAGTGGGAGCAGTGTGGGCCCATAACCGTTTGGAGATTTTTTCTCTTAGGAATAAATCAATAACACAGACACGATACGGAGTAACGATATTTATTTATCACGACACACAACCGACTGACTGTCTCAGAGGACTAGACGACAAGTGAGTAGCGGCTCGTTCAGAGTGAGTCGGAGTGAGCGAAGGGGAACTTCAATGTAAAGTATATAGATCACACGTAGATTATAATTATGTCAAGTTGATTGTTATTATGTTCTTCAAAGTTTTCATTATCAATCCTAACCAATCTGTGTACCAACTTCAATTATGCCTACTATTGCGACGCTGTGCATGACAGAAATGATTTTTGCGTGGTTTGGAATTTTCTCATAACATTTACCAACGTTGTCGGGTTATGGAGTTGGAACGATGCGGCGTTTACTGAAGAGGACCGTCCGGTCCTCTTGAAAGAACGCCAAATGGTTCGATAGTCGAATGTGTTCTACATGGCAGAAATTTGATAAGAACAATTGAATCTTAGTTACATACATTATAGATATTTAATTATTACCTGTCGGATTCAGGACCTGGAGTACAGATTAGCGTTCCCACTGGCGAGTGCATCATCCTCTGGTTCACTGAGAGATGAGATTGACAACGGTAAATAATGAACTTAGAGGGAATTGGAAAAAATTCGCTTTTTCCTATCGGTCATGAGATACAACAACTGTATGTTTGAAACTTAAAAAATGAATAACAATGAAGAAAGAGGAACTTTCGTTTAAGCTTTCCTTATGGGATTACAAACAAAAGAAATTTTTGGACAGCCATAACTACCGTGTTTTTTATTATACAGACTTCGATCACGATAATTATGTTTGTGTGAAGTTCTCTAGATACGTAATTTAAAAAAATTATGTATCGACTTCCCTAAGAGGTTACATCGAAACGAGATACTCCTGAACAAAACTCTCAAAAAGTGGGGTATAATAAAAATTATAATATATTAAAATAGTAATGATAAAAAAACAATGCAAAAAAAAAGTTTAAATACCTTACCAACCATAGATAGCAGAGTTCCACACGGGATCTCGTAGGTAGCAGACGGGGCCATACCCCAAGGTGATAATTCATTATATGAATGTCTCGAGCTGATTATATGGTTTTCCATCTACCTTCGTTTTCTCGATTAACATTAACATAAATACTAACGGACGGAATTTTTACTCTTTCCATACTATTAACTGGCTAATGCTACACTTTTTGAGAGTTTTGTTGAGATGTATCTCTTTTTGGTGTAACGTCTTACGGAAGGTGAGAAGTAATTTTTTAAAAATGCGTACCTAGAGAATTTCACAACGAACATAATGATCTGGGAGTGGATTCTGTGCGATAAAAAACACGGTAGTCATAGCTGTCAAAATTTTCTTTTCATTATATCTCCTTCTAGTTAGCCCTGAGCAAAGTCTGTACGATGAAAAACACGGTAGTTATAGCTATCGAAGCTTTCTCTTTATCATATAGCCTTAAGGAAAGCTTGAATAAAAAACAAATCAATATAAAAATTAATAACAATTAATTCATAATAAGAGCGGGTCTCCCTGCGATTAATTGCTTAATCGATTCCACAAGGGTAAATAGTGAACTTAGAGGGAATTGGAAAAAAATCGCTTTTTCCTGTGGTTTATGAGATACAACATCTGTATATTTGAAGCTTGTGAGATGCGTCAGCAGCTTGTTCAAGAAACAGCGCGTGCAAACGGACTAAAGATATGCTCACACGAAGTCTCGAGCCTACCTTTGCGCGTCTGCTCCGTAACAAATTGAGGAGTCGCGCTTATACGACTGTTGAAGACGATATCTTCCGTACGGTCGCTTCGCTCACCGATTGTCTCAACGAAAGATTCAGGGGGTCGAAATCGGTAAACGAATATAAGGGCGAACTAGGGAATATAACGAAAAGTAGTACAGAACATAAGTAGTCGCATAAAAGACTTACACCCGGCTATCTTAGAGGGGGAAACTCGAACGATGGGGCGGCTAACGCGAAACGAGTGGGAGACTCTCGAACACGAAACGATGGAGTGCTTCGTTGCAGGACTTTGCTCTGACTTCCGTCTGTGATTTAAAATTTCAGGGTTACGGAGACCTCGTTACGGTCTTCCAGGTAGCGATAAAAGTCGAAAAGGAAATAGAGCGCGATACAACGCGTTTTCGCGAAACATCAAAAACGTCGAAAACCCCTACGAACACCCCGCGGACCTAAGGCAGTGCCGGTAAAACTGTCACGCTTACTTGCAACCATTGTCAAAAATCGGGCCACATCGAAGCGGAATGTTGGGCAAAGAACCCCGATAAACGACCGCGAAAATCGAACAGTCCTGATAACAGCGGTGTACAAGTCAGGTACCAGTGCGCCCGTCGGTAACAACGAGGACCAGGTAGTGTGCACTTACTGCAATCGTCCTAATCATACAGAAGATCTCAGCCGAAGAAAAATATTCTGTAATTGAAAAGGAATTTTTATCCAGCGTGTACTGTGTTAATTATTTTAGACTTCATGTTTACGGTAGGGACTTTATGTTTACGGGGGTCTAACTGGTGACAGACCATAAACCATTGGTTTGGCTGCATTCAGTGAGGGGGTCGCGTGGCGCTTTAAACTAAAAAATTGCCAGTACAAAATTATTTACAAACCAGGTAGGGCTAACAGCACCGCTGATGCTCTTTCTCGTAATCCCCCTGAAACTAACAAATACGCAATGGTCGTGACGCCGGTTCGCAGGAGAGCCCAAGCAGATGTATCAGACGACGAAGATACACCTGATCTTTACTAGTCTTAAGGCCGTTGTGGAGGCTCTTTTTTACGCTTGTTTAGGGATTTTTTTTGGTGAACTAAATAAAGATACAACTGCGAAATTTTTACCACATACCAGGGGTGTTAGTTGAAGTTTGCCGGTTTTACCAGTAGATGTCGCTAGCAATATGTATACATTTCTATGATTTGGCATGTATGTCATTTTTTTCTATTGACATTAACCTACAAAAATATGCAAGTCACATTCTGCCACAATAATAGCGTCATATTTGTTTACCTCAGTGAATATGTCGAGTTTCGTTCCAAGTAAATCGCATTTGCGGCGTTCGTTGCTTTTCTTATTTCATCAAAAGAAAAAAGCAGCTGAAGCTCACCGGTTGCTGGTAGAAACTTATGGTGAACATGCTCCAGTGATTAGAACATGTGAAACATGGTTTCGTCAATTTAAAAGTGGAGATTTCGATTTGACAGACAATAAACATCCTGGTGCAGCGAAAAAGTTCGAAGACGAGGAATTGCAGGTGTTATTGGATGTTGATCCAACCCAATCGCAACAAAAATTGGCAGAAACACTAAATGTGACTCGAGGAGCAATTTGCCAATGTTTAAAAGCCATGGGAAAGATCCAAAAGTATCGAAAATGGGTGCCACACCAGCTGAACGATAGACAAATGGAAAATCGAAAAACCGTTTGTGAAATGCTGCTTCAACGATTCGAAAGGAAATCTTTTCTGCATCGAATTGTCACGGGTGACGAAAAGTGGATGTATTTTGAGAACCCGAAGCGAAAAAAATCATGGCTTTCACCTGGTGAAGCCGGCCCATCGACTGCAAGGCCAAATCGCTTCGGCCGTAAGACAATGCTCTGTGTTTGGTGGGACCAGTGTGGTGTGGTGTACTACGGCTTGTTAAAACCTGGTGAAACGGTGAACAAGGATCGCTACCGACAAAAAATGATTAATTTGAATTATGCGTTGATCGAAAAACGGCCGGAATGGGCCCGAAGACATGGCAAAGTTATCTTGCAACATGACAACGCGCCGTCTCATACCGCTAAACTGGTGAAAGACACATTAAAAACACTTAATTGGGAAATATTATCACACCCGCCGTACTCTCCAGACCTCGCCCCGTCCGACTATCACCTTTTCGCATCGATGGGACACTCCCTTGCAGAGCAGTGCTTCGCTAATTTTGAAGAAGTCGAAAAATGGCTCGTCGAATGGTTTACCTCGAAAGAGAAAAAGTTTTTTTGGGATGGTATCCATATTTTGCCTGAGAGATGGGCGAAATGTGTAGAAACCAATGGTCAATACTTTGAATAAAAAAACTTTGAGATTCCTCTGAAAATTAAGTCTTTTCTTTATCGAAAAACCCGGCAAATTTCAACTAACACCCCTGGAATTTATTCACATTTTGACCACACTTTACAATTTTTTCAGCCCGAAATCGTCGTTCATTACTGAGGTACACGGCAACTTAGCCACTCATTTTCACAAAACGGTTTTTTGGGGTTTTCATGATTGCGGGCGTTCTGCTTATCTGAAACAAAAAATGAAACGGCGTTTAATCTCTGAAGTTTTAACTAGTCTTGGAACTAGGGTTATCAAGAAATATTGAAAAGTAAGTTTTTGGCAACTTGTTAAACTCTTATCGTCAATTTTGGTGTTGTTCACGACTTTTTCAGCATGACAAAAAAAACGGCTTGATGAGTCACAATTATTCTAGTTTGTAGTGTCTACATGAGTACTGAACAAGTTCACCGAATTTCAACGGAGTTAGTTCGATAGATTTCGAGATATCGTGTCTACCGATTTGAAAAATACCGTTTTGCGAAAAACGCGTTTAAAGGTTCAAATACGATTATCACCAAAATATGTTGACTCACCCTCAATCTGCTATGCCTGGTCCATAAAGGGATCCTTCACTTTCCTCGAAAAAGATCTACAGGGCCGATTCATCAGTTTTGGCCTTTTTAGCTAAGTCACTTGAGCGTCGTTCGGAGCGGCAGATACGCGCTTTATTACGGCGATGGGCGCAAGCTTGAGTTACATGGCCAATTTGACACCCCATTGTAACTAAAACTTTAAAAATGCCATCAAATACTTCATTAAAGATAATCTCGCCAAAAAAGTTGCTATTTCAACGATCTTTTGTGTTTGTGCTCCTAAACATCTGGTTAACATCTCATCTCGTGATAAATCTTCGTAGATTGGTTTGATAACTTTTTGGACTTCTGCAGTCAGAGGTGGCTTATCGTGGTGGAAGTTATTGAGTTCTCCTTTAGATTCAGCCTTGCGCCATTTTTTACACTAGCTGCCTTCGCCCGTTGACAATTTTGATGTTGAGGATTTGCGACTGTAGAGCATTTGTGGTAGAAAGTTGCGCAAATTTCTTCTCTCATTTCTTCCACGGAGTTTGCGTATCGGCGAATGGGTAAATCGTAAAATTAAGTAAGCTCATTAATCAGCTTATAGGTAAGTTTTGTTTTGTTTTCCACCAATTCCTTTATTATTTTTCTTAGCATTCTGGAGTCGCTCTTCCATTCTCTTCTCGACATGTCCTGGATATTCTTTTTTTACCGGTAAATCATTTTTTCTGTATGGTTCGCTTTTCAAAATCCCACTAAATATTTTGCTGTCGCCGTCGTTGACGTATGTGAGGTATTTCACACTATGTTTTTCTATTGATCGCGAAAACATTTGCACAATGGCATCGACCTCCATTTTTCCAGAGCTTCCTGTATGATTTATGGTACATTCAGCTGCGTGAGATTTATACCATAGATCGTAGGCCACTGGATCACTAGTTTTTTTGCTTTTCTAACCTCATAACCTCATAAACTGCATCAACCACAAAAGCTGCTCATCACTGACGAGTCAACAACTTTACCGCAATATATGGCAATTAACAACAAAACACCAAACAAAGATGAAAAGCCTCGCTTCTTCTATGACCATCACCGGAAACTGTGAATTCGTCTTCTGGCTTGCCAGCGTCTTTATTCTTTTCTCTCTCCTGAGTGACGGCAGATGAAAGAACAGTTTCATAAACAGCAGGTGCAGCTGTGTGAATATTCTGTAAGATTGCTGCGTATGTTAACTGCCGATGCGAGGGCATATTAAATTGCAGGAAAGATTTATTCCTTCATCCCCGATTCTCAATAATTGTTTTGAGATGGAAATTCCCGAGTTGCCGGTTTTGGGATGGCGAGTTAGGCAAGCATAAATAACGAAGCACGATGTTTAACAAAAGACAAAACACGGTTTATTTCTAGGAACACGTAACAACGTTTGCAAAGAATGTTAAATTGATTCAATTAAATTGGTTGGATTCACTGAAGTTAGATGAGTAGTAAAGATGGTTGTGAATAACTGATTGATTAACCGTCACTGAATTGAATTGAGCGATGGAATGTTTATAAGCGTCTTTGAGTTTGATGATGAGTTGATATCCCGTGTACGCGCAAGGCACGTACGCTATGAGTTCAGTGATGAGGCGGCTATAGCCGGCACCGCAATATACGCTATGCACCACGAGGGATACAGTCAATGTCTCGAAAGACAAAATCTCGAAAATTTTTGTGACGTCACATCCTGTTTCGTCGAGATAAATCGTCATCTGAGATACACATGGGCGTAGCCGCAAATTCACGGTTTGCTTTGCTGTCAGTGTCAATGGTGGGACATAACCTAAATCATGAACACTAAAAGTCTTGTCTCAAAAATAAAAGTTTTATAATATAAATTGAACACTATGTACCAACAGATTAATCAATAAGCTTCTGTGATTTGTGAAAGGATGAAATAAAAATATGAATTGCATATAGAATTTGTTGTCTGAGTGTTTATTATTTGTTTATCAATTTCCTTTTCGCTATAATTGGCTACCTGCGTATATTTACAAAATTACGATATCAGGAATTGTAATATGCAATGATGAGACAAAAAAAACACTTTATGTCCCCGTCTGCTATAATTTCTTTTTGATTAACCTTGAGTGAATTATTACGTTAACGGTGATGGCAGCGATTGATGGTCCATGATTGTTTTTTTTGCTCAGAATTGCTTTAGGATTTCCTTTTGAAGACATATGGCCTTGTATGTGCTCTATAATATTGAAACTCCCAAAGGAAGAGCCAGCTACGCCAGGAGAATGGCAAGCTTTGTTCTATTCCGTTCGTTCGGTGAGACTGAGGGACGAGAAAGGGCCGCCAAAGTTGAGATGCCCTGAAACAGGATATCATGAATTTTATGAAACAGGCTCAACGGGTAAAAGCAAAAAATATACTTCGAAATCTAATATATTAAATCGAATACTTGTTCTTTATCTCTATTATTCATAATAATACATCGTCTATGTGCGTGTTTTGGTTCCTAACGAGGACGAGCATTGCTCAAAGCTTACATAGCAGAATGAAGGAAATTCTCTATTTGATGTGATTACCTGCCGTCACCCATTCGAGGATTGCAAACTTCTCTCACCGGTGAAGTAAATATCCGTAAGAGAAATCAACAGGATGAGTGTATGGTCGTCAAAGTTAGTGCATGTGAAATCGTAAAAATATTTGATAGCCCGTGTTAGGTACTTGGAGTCAAAGTATACTCAGCGAAATTAAAAAACGATTCTCCGTTGGTTATTGAAATTCGTGAATCGTACGGTACTGTATTTTTATCTATTCAATTCGTTATTTACTGGACTGAAAAGTAATGATAATAATAATAACTAACCGTCTTAAAATTTGAGTAACTCTATGTTCAAACATCACTGACAAGCTGCAAATTCATCGGGAAAATATTGCAGCTGCTTACATAGGAGGGGGAGCTACTAAAACTTTTTACTCGATAAATTGTCCTGAAGAATTATCAATGCACAGCGTTAAGAATTGCATGCGTTACACTGAAGTTAAACTTCAGGAGGAAGAGCTCGGAGGGCAAAAATATTTTGAGCCAAATAGCACGAGCATTCAATTATTGAACGATTATTACGTTGTTCAACCGGCGATATGTCTTGGATAATGCGCATACAGAATACAATGCCATTAGAGGTTCCATTGGATTTTCTGGTACACGACCTTACGACGCATTATAGGCCGACACTGGAACTAACGATGAACACAAGCCAAGAAATTATCATTGATTTCCAAGCGAGCGACGATATTACAGTAGTACGAATAATTTTCAGTACAAAAAAATTATTCGTACTACTGTAATATCGTCGTTCGCTTGAAAATTGTACTCAAAATTATTTTTACCGGCGCCGTTCCACGGATCACCCAGTATTGAGTTCTGAGTTGAGCTAGGGTGAGTTGAGTTCCTCCGTGAAGCGTCGCGAGGTGCGGCTGACGGACGATGAGTTCGGTGAGTAGTGAGTGACGAGGCAGAATGATGGAATGCTTGCTCTCGTAGCTAACTTCTGAGTTCTCCAATCTTCTTCCGACCCGGAGTATTCCCTTATGACAATAAGGGAATACTCCGGGTCAGCCTGTTAAACCCGCGAGAGGCGGGAAACTTCACCTGAGAGTGGATACACTTGAGTTCGTACGGAAACTATGCGGCTTGAGTTTCCGCCACCCAGAACTCCCGTTCTGCTTCCGTTTCCCTAGGCGTGATGGAACTGCCCTGTGTTTGATCGATGTTGCCTCGGCACCTGGCAATGAATCGTAAGCAGAGAGCGGTGAGGTTGATGAGTGTTGAGAGTGAGGAGAACTTCTCGATGAGATCCCAACGGTACCCAACCCGTTGAGTTGTGAGAGCGGTTGAGTTCCCAGGACGTGCCTCTATGGCGCCTGAGGTGTCCTGGATTAATAGCTGAGTGGGCCATTCGCTCCTTGGTTGAGTGATCCATGGTGGTCCCGTCCACCATAGTGGGTGATGTTCAAGCTGACCGGCTGTGATTTCTCGCGAGGCACAGCCAGCTGGGTTCGAGGTGCCTGGCACATAACCCCAATCTGCGACAGGGGTCAGCTCCTAAATAGCTGATACATAATTGCTCACGTAAGTTTTTCATCGTCAGGGGTGAGTTCCAATCTATGCAAGTGTAACCTGTGAGTCCGTCCACGCGTGAGTGTGCACACAGTTGAGTCTGAGGTTCGCTTGAACATACTTGGTGAGTTTTGCAAGCATAAGTGCGGCTGAGAGCTCCAGCCGTGGGATTATGAGCCTCTTGAGTGGTGCAACTCGTGTTTTCGAGCACACTAATGACGTCGTTGTGAGTTGTGCGGTAGTAGTAATGTACACTCCCGCTGCCATGATTTGTTGAGATGCATCTGAGAACCCATGGAGTTCCACGATCGATTCTGCGTGAGTGCCGAACCACCGAGGTATAGTGAGTTTGGTCAACCGAGTGAGGTCCCCTCTAAGCGACCTCCAATGAGTCGTGAGTTGGTCAGGTAGTGCGTCGTTCCATCCCAGTGCGCAGCCACAATTCTTGCATTGGGATCTTCGAGCGAATTGTGACTGGGGACAAAAGCCAAGCGGATCAAAGAGTTGGGCGACTTCTGACAGCACCCCCCTTCTGGTGCTAGTCGTCGCTGGTGAGGTTGAGTGCGACGAGACCCGGATTGCATCGGTGTTCGAATCCCAACGCATCCCGGGTAACTCGAGTTGCAGTCATCTTCATGTGAGTTCTGTGAGTGCACTGGTCCCAAGATTAACTAGCCAAACGATGGTGAGTTGAGCTATCGGCATTGTTCCATCGTCCTTCTTGATGTTCGCTCTAATGATTTGCCCGTAGGCATCTGAAGACGATGTCGCCGCTCTGTGAGTGACTATACTCCGGATCGGCTAGCTTGAGTCCTCGGATATGAAGCAACTGCCTCTGTTGCACGTCGAATGAAGGCAAGTCGGCAGTGACTGTGCGTGCACGTGCGTTCAAGGCGCACTGCTTTTTTGAAATGTAATGATCGTGACGAAATATTTACTCTGCCTTGAGTGCTGGAAACCTTGCCTCCACGGATCCCGATAATCTTGAGTGTTGATTGCGAGGGCAGTAGATTCATTTGCTCTACCAGTCCTCCCCCCACAAAAGTGGGTTCTGACCCGGCGTCAACTAGCACGCGCATTAATCAAGTCACAGTTCGTATAATGAGTTGCGCCATCGCTGTTGCTAGCAACGTGCCGCGGTGAGATGCGGAATAAAACGCCCTTGGGTTTGATGAGTTATTTCCCGTATGAGTGCTTGAGAACGTGTTGAGTGTTTTCCCTTGTGAGTTTCGACCGGATTCGATGACTGCTTCTTCTCCTCATTGTGAGTTGGCCGAAGCCGCTTTCGTTGATTCGGATGAGACTGTCGGCGTTGAGTTCGAGTTCAAGCTCGACGGTCGATGAAGCATCGTGTGGTGGTGCCCTTGGCACTTACGGCACCGCGCTGTCGATCGGTAACTCCTCTCAGAGTGTCGACCGCAACAGTTTGAACACACTCGCTTCCGGTCAACGAGTTTCCATCGATCGTTCACACTGACTTGACGAAACCCGTCACACATCACTATAAAGTGCGCTCCGGCGCAACAATCGCACACGCAAAAGTTGTTGAGTCGTCGACGCAGAGTGCTTACTCTCTTGCGAGTTCTCTTACGAGGGTCTGCTTGAGTGCTGAGTCCGCGACGACCTTGGCCGCCGCTTAGCGTGAGAGCGAGCCTGTTGCTTCCACTTGAGTTGAGTCTCCGAACCACTCACCGTGGTAAGTTCTGAACCTTGTTTGCGGATGATAACGTCTCACGCACACACGCGCGAAACTCTCGTCGAACTTGAAAACACGCGATCAATGTCAACGCATACCGCGCAACGAGATCGAGATCGAATTTGAGAAAAAACACGAATAAATGCGCAACCCGCAAAAATCGAGAAATTCGAGAGAATAACGCGGACAAGTACCAAGAGTGCACACAGCAAAAACTTACTTGGAATTCAAGAAAATTTTCAAGAGCGCATCCCGTAAAACCTCGATCGAAATTCGGGAGAAAAACGCGAGAAAATGTCGACGTGCACACCGCAAAAACTTGATCGAACTTCGAGAGAAAAAACACGAAAAATATCAACGCGCACACCCCGAAAAACTCGATCAAATTTCGAGAGAACACGCGAAAAATGTCGAGTGCACATGCCGCAAAAAATCGATCGAACTCGAGAAAAAAATCGAAAAAATGTCACGCGCGCACACTGCAGCAACTCTATCGAAATTTGAGAGAGAACACGAAAGAATGTCGAGCGCACGCACACGAAAAACTCAATATCGAAATTGAGAAAACACGAGAAAATGTCAAGCACACGCACACGCAAAAATCGATATCGTAATTGAAAACCACGAGAAAATGTCGAGCGCACGCACACGCAAAAAGACAGATCGAATTTGAAAACACGCGGGAAATGTCTAAATGTCACGCAAAAACGTGATCAAATTCGAATAAATGGGAACAAATGTCTTGCGCACGCACACGCACAAGGCCGCAATTGAAATCGGATGAAAAGGTTTAACACCTGCACACGTAACGCGCGATTGAAGTCGAATGAGATAAAATGTCTCTTGCGCACGCATACGCAACACGATCGAAATTGAATGACATAAAAGGTCTCTTGCGCACGCATACGCAACGCGATTGAAATCGAATGAAATAAAATCTCTTGCGCACGCACACGCAACGCGATTGAAATCGAGTGAAATAAAAAGTCTCTTGCGTACGCACACACAACGCGATTCAACTTCAATGAAATACAAGGTCTCTTGCGCACGCACACGCAACGCGATTGAAATCGAGTAAAGCAAAAAAATGTTTAGCGCACGGACACGCAACGTCGCGATTTATATTGAATGAATAAAAGGCCTGTTGCGCACGCACAAGCACAAGGAGGCAATTGAAATCGAATGAAATAAAAATGTTTAACGTCCGCACACGCAATGTAGCGACTGAAACTGAGTGAAATGAACAATGTATAGTGTATGCACACGCAACGTCACGATCGAAGTCGAATGAAATAAAAATCTGTTGAGCACGCACACGCACACACGATTGAAATCGAGTAAAGTAAAAAACGTCTAGCGCACGCACACGCAACGTCGCGATTGAAACGACTGAATAACAAAAACGTCCAGCGCACACAGACGCAACATCGTGATTAAAATCGAGTAAATAAAAAATGTCTAGCGCAACCACACGCAACGTCGCGATTGAAATCGAGTAAATAAAAAATGTCTAGCTCAAACACACGCAAAGTCGCGATTGAAATCGAGTAAATAAAAAATGTTTAGCGCAAACACACGCAACGCCGCGATTGAAGTCGAGTAAAGTAAAAAATAAAAAATGTCTAGCGCACGCACACGCAACGCCGCGATTGAATAAGATGAGACAAAATAACTTGCGCACTCACGCTCGAAACTCACGAAAGAATCGAGGAAAAAACGAAAAAAACAATGGTGATTTGCGCATTCACGTTCGAAATTCACGCACGAATCGAAAAAAAAAACGAAAAACAGGTCTAAGTGTCTTGCGCACTCACTCTCGAAACTCACGAACGGATCGGAAAGAAAAACGAAAAAATGTCAAAGTCTGAACTCGCGAAAAACAAGAAGAATTAGGTTGAGTAATACTGCACCACGATGGTGCTAAAGTCGCATGAGCGTCACTGATTCGTAACGTCACAGAGAGTCGCGCGAAAATTCAAACACGATGAGTTGCTTGACGACGTCGTTGAGCTCCACATATAGTTCACTCGATGTTCTAAGATGAGACCAACTGCCGGAATAATAATAATTCCGAAATAATTTCCGAAATATTAATATTTCGAAAATTATTCCGTGTTAAATTTTAACCGAGATAATTCGAGACAGTCGGCGAGAACTTCGTCGATGTCGGCTCAAGGTTTGTTGATGTTTTCGGGCGCGAAGGTCTTCAACGAGAGAGACACCACGCTCGCGGACACGATTCAATTGGTTGGATTCGCCGAAGTTAGATGAGTAGTAAAGATGGTTGTGAATAACCGATTGATTAACTGTCACTGGATTGAATTGAGTGATGGAATGTTTATGAGTGTCTTTGAGTTTGATGATGAGGCGTAGAACACTGTGAGTTATCCCGTGTACGTGCGAAGCACGTACGCTATGAGTTGAGTGCTGAGGCGGCTATAGCAGGCACCGCAATATACGCGATGCACCACGATCGGATAGCATGAATGCCCCCGTGGTGTTTTACCGAAATGAGATTTGTAACACGGAATGAGAGTAGACACGTTCGGTACAGATGAGTGTGGAAAGTGCTGAGAGTACACATTGAGTATAGCTGAGTGTAGACCCGTTGAGTAAGTGCTGAGAGTAAACACGGTGAGTATAGATGAGTGTAGACACATTGAGTGAATTGATAAGAAAAAGTTCAAAGACGGTGAGAATTAGAGAGTACACGTGGAACGCGTCTGAGTTTACACAATGCTGAACGGACACTGCCGGTGAACCACCTGTTATCGGGCGCGCAAGCGTAGTTGAAGCGAATGGGGAGAGAATGAGAGAACGCCGCGAGCCCGAGAGGTGCTGCCCTCGAGCTTACACTCATTCCCAAACAATAATCTCGTCACAAAAACAAAATGTCGATTGATTTCGCACGAATTTTGTATCATCGAACATGAAACCATTTGGGTTTTTCACATTTGCATGGTATACTAATTTTAAAAGCCAAACCTCGTAAAGAGCACTGGGAAAAAGTCACGTCACTCTTACATTTTTCATACTACTGTAACGGAACGGAGCCGGAGGCCTCGTCATGAGAGAGCATGGGGCAAAGGAGGTGGTTCGCCGGGCCACCGACCGAGCGGTGCGACGGCCATTAGGGCGCACCATAGAGGCCATAGAGTGAGGGAGCACGCCCGACTGGCGCGCGGATGATGCTCGCATCGTGCGACGTGTTGTCTGCTGCGGCCAGCCGAACCCACGACACGCCTCCTCATACTTCCTGCTCACCGGATATACGACGGGCAACACTATCCCATTTTGCCTCACTTGACGACGATTTAACAAATATACATAACCATTTAACGGACAAACAGAAACTGTAGCGACTTTTGCACCGGACACCACCGACGGACGAGACAGTGACCAGGTAGGGAAAACTCAGTAAGAACATCCTCACCTGGCTACTCGTAACCAATCAAATTTTCGATATTCCTAAAGGAGAAGATTTCGAAATAGTATAAAAGAGCGATACTTTTCCAGTCTCACTCTCTATTGTGACAATTATCTTGAAACTTTAGAGAATCCACGTTGTTGACAATTTGTCAATCAATATACAACATTCGCCAACCCGGAGAAGACGCGAAACCACGAGCCGACGATCCGGACGATCACGCCTTGCCACAGAATCTTCAGGCACAACTCTTTTCGCATTCGACTCCTTTCTCAAGGCGGTGGACGCATACAACGAAAGGTTAACTACCAATAAAATAACCCTCAAATAATATCAGTACGGAGCCGACTTTGGCGAGACGCCGGTCATCGCGACCGGACGCTCGAGCCTTAGAAGGTGTAAAGCCGCAGAATCCCATACACTAAACCCGTGGGTAGGAACCTCCTTAGTTCAGAACGACGAGCGTTATTGTAACGTGAACTCGTCTTCGTCCAACGAGAGCGTATGCGGCGACACCCAGGTGACACCGAAGAAGCATTCCGCAGTACACCGGCCCGCGAAGTCTCATCAAAACGATATACGACGCCCAGCAACCAAACGCAACGAAAAACAAACCTGACGAATTAACCAACCCAAAAACACACCAACCAACGTAATACGAGACATTCTTGTAAAAAAATTCAAGTCAAAACTCCGTACGGACCATACCTTCCGTTTAACGTAGCTTCCCGTTAGTACAGGGTATCACTTCGATAGCAAAGTATTTATTCGCAACATCGTGGGCACACGCTCAAGGACTTACATACGTCCAGCGGTACCGAAAACGTACCAAAAGAAAAACTGTTTTTAGGAGGGATAGAAATAGAAATTGATGACAAAATTCTTACACATTGTTTATTACTGTGTTAAGTTTGTGAAAAAAATTTATTTCAATTTTTTTTTTCAAAAATTACAACATGAAAAATCACATTTTTTGAAGCACTGTAAAAAAAAAGTTGCTCCACGGTCGGCAGTATTTCTTCCTCAAATGTTGACGGATCTGCAAAATGTAAAGAAATTCTTGTAAAATAAGGTAGTAGTTATAGTCTGTCGAGCCGGATTTTTGAAATTCGAAAAATTAAACAATTTACGGTAATTTAAAAAAAAATGTTAAGTTTGTGTCAAAAAAGTCACACTTTAATTGTTTTTATAAAATGTTCTAATTATAATTTAAAAAATCCGGCTCGACAGACTATAGAAAAAACAATTCCGAATATTTAAAAAAAAAATCATCAAAAAATATTAAAAACCGTACGAGTTATCATGCCGACCGTGTCAGAAAAAGTAGTTTTGAGAAAAACACGTTTAAAGTTTCAAGCGCGTTTCGCTCGAAGTCGCGCGCGGCTGGAGCAAGAACTTTATGAATTTTTTAAATTTATTTAGTTAACTTACGTCTAATCTCCCATTCCAGCTTCATATTGTACGCCTTCCTTGTCAGTAAAAAAATGTTGTTGTTTATTTTTTTCTAATCGACGAATTGTTCTGGCCTCTTTTGTTGCTTTGGTAGCGTTGATTCGAGCGTGTTTCACATTATCAGGCAGTCACATTATCTACAATAACTTTTGAACTATGGGGAATTTTTACAATCAGCTTACACAGAAATACGCCTAAGACTATAAGGAATAATAATCTGCAAGGAAAAAAAATCGATTTTTTGAAAATTCTCGACGTATGTAAGGCCTTAATAGTGCACCACGAGTTCCTACGGCCTAACTGAAAGCGCTCCAAGGCGCGCCGGTGATGAAATGTCGTATCTCGACAGCAGCCCGTCTACCTGAGAGAGTGAACCAAATCTGAGGCATTTATAAAATAATTATTAAATTACCGAAAATCGGAAAATCACCGCAAACGGAGCGGAATTGAAATCGAGTAAACACGCTCCCTCGATACATCCAGCGGCCACTCGAGTCCGAGACCGAACTCTTCTTCACACACTACCGACACAGACAGAAAAACGTTCGTTCTAAATTCAACGTTTCTCCACCCAGTCACGACGATGTAATGCACACCGAATTCCTCCGGTACGGTGCGCGGAAAAAGACAGAAACTTTTCACTACATTTATAGAAATAGCAGAAAAAAACGGAAGCAAATTCTAGTATACAATACACAAAACAACAGGCCTCCTAAAAGTTTCTTCGCCGACGTTGATGCAAATTCTGTTCCCTGCTCTAATGTGTGGCGATTCCCATGAAATGTTCGTTTTTTACTGCAATATATACGTACAGAATTAGAACGACTTCCTTTCATGCCATTCATTTAAAAAATCACTCACGACACGTACAACAAAATATTTTAGCAGAGTTCGATACGAACGCTTTGGGTGCGCAGTTGAGACTAAACTAACCGTTATATTCGAACCAGCAAATGAGTTTAGAGAATACAACGGCTTTTCTATTGTGCATTTATACCTGTATTTGTATTAATAGGGCTTAGGTAAGAAATCGGAGCGCAATAGGAGGGTCCGACGCTCTGCCGCATTGAGTGTTCAAACGCGCGCTTCAAACACCTGGCCTGTTCAGACCTGTAACTTCCGAACGGTTTCGAATGTCGGAAAATCACTTGGCCCACATATTCTACAATATATTTGGATGCAATCTATGCAAAAAATTGATTTTTTGAACCAGTCACACGGGATGACGCCCTCAAAAACGGAAGGTCGCGAACACCGGGTCGGAAGATGTGACGCGACGGCGGTCGGCAAGCGCCGTAGACGAACCCTTAGCGGTCGATACCGAGGACGAAAATGATTCGCGAATCGTAACCGATTCAACGAATGAGGTATCACTATCAAAAGCAAACTGGAAATACACGTCGCTTGGCAACCTAACCAGTAGCAGCATTTATTCAGAGGCCGACATCAACAACCTGCGGGAATGTATCATGTTTCCGGCAGGAAAAGCGGCTTTACTAAATAACATCGCACGAGGAACAATTGGCTACCGAGTCGCATCTGGTAGCGTATCCATTCGCGGGTTCCTCGATGAAGAAACCCCGAACCACATCGCCGAGAACACCGCTTCCAAGTTCTGGAAGGGGTTCATGATATTCGAATCAGCTAGTGGTGGCATCATCGGTCTTGTATCAGTTTTAATAGTAAGAAAAGTTATTACCGATACGTGCATTCACGGATATGCTATCCACGCGCTATACGGATGGACCATCCATTTCTTTAGAGCGGCATGGAGCTCAATCATCGGACTCCTGCTCGCATTGACGCACCGACGAAACAACGAGCCACGCACCGACATCGAGACGGGACAACGAGCGGAAGATATTCAACTCGAGCCGCCATCGTAACCAAGGCCTGCTCCGCGAAATACTTACCCTACACTCCCGCCATAGGAATCAACAATAAGCCTACATGGTGTCGATCCCGAACTGTCAGTGCGATTGCTCACTTCCCGCATGCAGAGCCACGGTACCGAATCTAACGAAAAGGGGGGGAGGTGTTACGTCCGGGCTCGACACCGAAGTTAATTTCAATTTTATACATTTTATCTTTTCATTTTACACAAAGCTACGTTCAATTTAATATAGATTGTAGGTATAGTTGCGATTGCGAAATGAACGCACGAGTTATATATATGACGACTCGTGCGTTCATTTAATTAGCATATAAATTTTTGCTAAACCGACCGAAAGCGACCCGATGGGAAAGCATTACTCGCGCGGATCCCACGGTTCACCTGCAATTCAAGTAGTGATAAGACAATCCCAGGGTCGTCCGCAGTTAGCCCGAAAAGAGAGAAAAGTACGCAGTCTCTTTCGTAGAATAAACTCTGTGCATGGGAACTGCAGTTCAGCAATTCACCCCACTGCGACCCAAGGGTCTAGATCAGAGCTCGGGATAAGCTGCATAGTTGGGCACCGGTAGGAAGGCGACGCCTCCGCTACCTCCTCTGCCACGTAACGCGCGGCGGCCACGGCGACGCATCTAAAATTTTGAGGAAATCAATCCCTCTTTCTGGCCGTGCTTTTAACGAAATATCACTTTCCAAATCGCACAATTCAGCCAGAAAATGTAGGCTCTGTTCCTCGATTTGCACAGTGAGAGGATTTTCAAAAAGTATCAAATCTTTCCGCAGCGTTTCAAAATCACGCGTATCAAATTGACTTATCAAAGAATCAATTATATTTAAACATTGTATAAAAGTACAACCTGCGCCATCATCGCAATCATGTTCTTCAAAGATAATTTGACAACAAGGGAAAAAATGAAGACTGTTATTGTCTAAATGATTTTTAAAAAGTACTAACTTTCTGCGGAAAGAATCGATGTGACCTGTGAGATGATTTGGTCGGTTTTTTGCAGCTTCAAATTTAAAATATTTAATTTCTGAATGTTTGAAAAAATTTAAATTTTGAATATTTTAAATTTGAAGCTGCAAAAATTACTAAATATTTAAAATATTTAAATTTTGAATATTTTAAATTTAAAGCTGCAAAAAACTGACTAAATCATCTCACAGTCACATCGATTCTTTCCGCAGAAAGTTAGTACTTTTTAAAAATCATTTAGAAAATAACAGTCTTCATTTTTTCCCTTGTTGTCAAATTATCTTTGAAGAACATGATTGCGATGATGGTGCAGGTTGTACTTTTATACAATTTTTAAATATAATTGATTCTTTGATAAGTCAATTTGATACGCGTGATTTTGAAACGCCGCGGAAAGATTTGATACTTTTCGAAAATCCTCTCACTGTGCAAATCGAGGAACAGAGCCTACATTTTCTGGCTGAATTGTGCGATTTGTAATGTGATATTTCGTTAAAAGCACGGCCAGAAAGAGGGATTGATTTCTTCAAAATTTTAGATGCGTCGAGTTATTCACGTCTTAGGGATTTCAGTCTTCGAATTTTCTCTATTTTTGGGTCCGAATATTTATGCGAATGCTCGTTCTCAAAAATCAAATTGACGAAAACAGACAAACGTTCTTCCATGAACGATGCATCATTGACCTCCTTAATGCGAGCAAGTTCTTCAAAAATGTCTGTGGATGTAGCGTCCCTAGTTGAATCTTTTATAAAAAAAAACCCAGACAATCCAATTAATATTTGTCGGAAAATTGGTTGCTATACTTTCTTCGTTTTTTCCCACTGAGCCCGGTTTCATCATTGCATTAATTTTTAGTGGAATAGGCCTCCTGGGGAAACCACTCTAAAAAAACCGCATCTGCGAAAGTACCTCACGGGTGATGTGGAAAATTATTGTTAAAATCATTTAATAATTATGCGATGTTAATTGAAAAATGAGGTCAATAATTATATTTTTAATGATTAATTAATATAATATTACGGAACGATACAATATTTTTATGACAATTTGTCGCGGGTGCCATGTATTTTTATGATCGAAACGCTCCTGAGACTGTGCGCTCGCCGCCGTGACCGCCGCGCGTTTCGTGGTAGAGGGGGTAGCGGAGGCGTCGCCTTCCAACTGGTGCCCAACTGTGCAGCTTATTCCGAGCTCTGAGTTAAACAATTGACCGAGTAACGTTCTTATCAGACTACCAATCGCCACCAAACGATTCTACTTCGATTGAAACCTTACAGAAGAAAATCCGTTGAAACATAACAGATTTATTGATAATAACGTGTCTCGATTCCCTTGTAACCATTCCTCGGCCAATCGCAGGCCTCACGACCTCAAAGAATGTACGGTTATGATATTTCTTGTCTAGCAAGTTAAACAATCGACCGCCTATCATTCTTATCAGACTACCAATCGCCACCAAACGATTCTAGTTCGATTGAGACCGTACAGAAGAATATCCGTTGAAAAATAACAGATTTATTGATAATAACGTGTCTCGATCCCCTTGTAACCATTCCTCGGCCAATCCTTACAGAAGAAAATCAGTTGAAACATAATAGATTTATTGATAACAACGTGCCTGGATTCTCTTGTAACCATTCCCCGGCCAATCGTAGCCCTCACGAGCTCGAGGCATTCTTATCTACAGCCAATCACGATGCGGCCGGTAATCTGCCCATGAAACGATTGCGTATATCTTCAGTGTTTGAAGAACAATTGTTTTTTAGGTTTTGCCCTAATATGATTGACTACCAAACCATTTAATTAGCATATTCGTGACCACCTAACGATTGCGCATCGATTAAGCACCTTATCAAGCAAAATATATGATTACAAAAAATTGACCTGGCTAACTTCACACCAAAATTTGTTTTTAACATTACAAAAAAACTATTGACTACCAACGTTTTTATTACGCTACCAATCACCACCAAACGACCACCAAACGATTGATTAGATCAAAAATTAGTAAAGCCTAAGTTGCCCAGCTATCTTCACATAGGTATGTCTTTTGGCACGTGAAATGTAGAACGTTTTTCTTTCTTTTGCTGCTGGTTTTGCAATGTGGGACTGTGTGGGACCACACACTGATACCTCATTTTCAATATGATTATTACTAATACACGCGATATACACCAAATAAACGTAATGTGCAAGGATAGAAGTATCGAGGGGATCTCAGGTTACGCCTGTTGGCATTGTAAGTTTGCAACTGTTACAACTGGTTACAACCACGGTCTTGTATACAGGTTTGGAAACTCCTCCGCTGAAAGTGACCTCCATGGAGCCTAGAGTGAAGGAGTCCAATCTTCGTACTCTGAAGCGGCATAAAAAATTCAGCAAAAAAGGTGTCGCTGCGGTCGCAAGTTGATCCGAGTAAAGTGAGCAAGGAATAAACTGTACGTGGAACCTGGCTGAAGCTAGGCACCTACGGTCAATACACACATGACCCTTTGGTGTAATTGAGTGTAATCACGCGTCATCGTTAATATAACAGTTTTATGAAACTTTTAATTACTGCCAATCTGTAAAATTAAGAACATAGAATACCATTATATCGACTTTATAATATACTAACAAAAAGAAATGAAATAGTTTCGTAAAGATTACAAAAAAAACCAATGTGATTTATATTTAACGAAATTTAAAGTACAATAGGTGAGGAGATTGTGTATTGATTATTCCAGGATTAATAAATAACTATAAAGACATCCCAGTAAAAAAATACAGACGATGAGCGTGTAATAAATAATGAAGTAAACATCGGGTTTGAGCGACCCCCCTCCGATTCCTTTCGTAATAGGCTCATCCGACGCGCTTTCGCACGCGAAACAACTTTTTCCTCTATCAAAATTGGGGAACGATATTTATTAAAAAGTTATTAACAAATGAAGTTAAGAATTCATACAGCTATTTTCCTTATACCAGCCAGTCCCAATCATCTTGTCCTTCACATGTGTTGTTTAGAATACCGCCTGAGTACATAAAAAAAGTTTTATCCGTCGCTCATTGTTTGTTAAAAAGTTATTAACAAAGGAAGTTTCATAAATCAAAAATGAAATACTTATACTAGTGTATGGTGAACAGTACACGTATGAGCGGGTTCGCTGCACCCCCTACACCCAAAAACAACCAAAAAACAAACCAAACAACCCAAAAACAATCCAAACAACCCGTAAGTATAGTAAATAGCACATATATCCCTTGTTTATACGTATGCTGCTCATCATACGAATACAAATATACATGAGTAAATGAGGGTGGGAAGGTGAGGTGTCGGTGGGTCGCGTATGGGGTGGAGGGTTGTTTAATTTGTTGTTTGTTATTTTTGGTTTGTTTGTGGTTTGTTTTTGGGTTGTTTTTGGTTTGGTTTGGTTGTTTTGGGTTGTTTTTGGTTTGTTTTTTGTTTTTTGTTTGTTTTTGGTTTGTTTTTGTGTTGTTTTTGGGCTGGTATGTACGGGGTGCAGCGAACCCGCTCATACGTGTACTGTTCACCATACGCTAGTATAAGTATTTCATTTTTGATTTATAAAACTTCTTTTGTTAATAACCTTTTATCAAACAATGAGCGACGGATAAAACTTTTTGTATGTACTCAGGGGGTATCCTTAACAACACATGTGAAGGACAAGATGATTGGGACTAGCTGGTATAAGGAAAATAGCTGTATGAATTATTAGCTTTATTTGTGAATAACTTTTTAATAAATAACGTTCCCCAATTTTGTCTAAGGAAAAAGTTGTTTCACGTGCGAAAGCGCGTCGGATGAGCCTATTACGAAAGGAATCAGAGGGGGGTCGCTTAAACACGATGTTTACCTCATTATTTATTACACGCTCATCGTCTGTATTTTTTAACTGGGATGTCTTTATAGTTATTTATTGATCCTGGAATAATCAATGCACAATCTCCTTATCTATTGTACTTTAAATTTCGTTAAATATAAATCACATTGGTTTTTTTGTAACCTTTACGAAACTATTTCATTTCTCTTTGTTAGTATATTATAAAGTCAATATAATGCTATTCTATGTTCTTACTTTTACAAATTGGCAGTAATTAAAAGTTTCATAAAACTGTTATATTAACGATGGCGCGTGATTACACTCAGATACACTGAAGGGTCATGTGTATATTGACCATAGGTGCCTAGCTTCAGCAAGGTTCCACGTACAGTTTATTTCGTGCTCACTTCACTCGGATCAACTTGCGACCGCAGCGACACCTTTTTTGCTGAATTTTTGAGGTCGCTTTTTTCCGCCGTTCCCCATTAGAGATTGGACTCCTTTACTCTAGGCTCCATGGTGACCTGCTCAACGAAGTCAAGTTTAATTGCTGTAGCAACCACTAGGGGCGTTCCGATCTTAGTTGCGAACTTATAATGCCAACAGGCATAACCTGAAAACCCCTCGATATTGCTATCCTTGCATATTACGTTTATTTCGTTTATATCGCGACTATTAGTGATAATTATATTAAAAATGAGATATCAGTGTGTAGTCCCAAATTGCAAAACCGGCAGTAAAAGAAGGAAGAAATGTTCTACATTTCACGTGCCCAACGACATTGATATGCGGAAAAAGTGGAAAGATTCTATTCCAGGCATTGTAAAATGTTGTAAAATTTCAAAAGACGGATCGGGTAAATGAACAGCATTTTAATCATGACGACAGAGTTCACGAATGGGTCAAGTTCACAAGCTCGACGCAAATGGCCAAGTAATTGCACGGGTAACTTTGATGAAAAGATTTTACACATAGTTTAAGAAGATAGTTATTCATATAAAGTATTTTTCAATATGTAAGGTCACGTACAAAAGAATGCAACTCAACGAGTTTGCTGTGCCAACAAGGTTCAATGACGTCTCAATAGAAAAGGAAAATTGTGTGCCAGAGCATGGTTATGCGAAACTAGTTTCGAATTTTGAAATAAATTATCCAAGCCGTGTTCCGTCCTTTAGAGTCACGAAACCGTCAATTCAAGGAATCAGTACTTGTATCGGTGAGTTTCCTTAACAGAAAGTACCTATTGCATTGTCAGTATATAAAAGCGATGAAATAAAAGTAATTTAAACATACATAAATTTCTTCTATTGATATTTCAGATATCCTTGAAGTTCCATAAAAAATATGAATCCTGTCCAGTGTATAGAAAAGCTGTGAGATTGAAAACCAGCTGCGGATCTTCAGAGTCGCAACTGGTGCAAATGAAATCATGCGGTGGCCTGATTCACGCAAATCCTCATTTCTTTCATCTGATCCGTCATATCGAAGCATCATTTACAAAATATTCCTCCCGAATTGATGTCTTCGATATGACTCTAAATGAAGTACTTGGTTCTTACACCTTCACTTATCCCTGTATAGAGCATGGATGTGAATTCCTTTCATAAGCGATAATTTACTATGTAAGATTAAGAATGAGGCAATATTGCCATCAGGAAAATGAAAAACTGAAAAAGAAATTTGTTGTTAAAAAAAAGTGTCTAAATTGACTAATGAATAAATCTTATGTTAAGTTTTTGTAAGCGTCCCAGCTGTCAACATCAAGGAAGTATGAATAAAAATAAAGTCTTTAATTTTTCTCTCTATTTGAGTTTTGTCAATATTCCGAAATAGATTATTTAGCAGCATGCCAAAAAATAGTAGATTAAGGTAAGGAAAAATCAGCTTTTCCATTTTTTTATACTTCATTTTTTAAGTTTTTGCAAGTTTTCCAATTTTCAAAATCAAGTAAGTATGAATAAAAATAAATACTTTAATTTTTCGCTTTATTCGAGTACCTGTAATTTTCACGAAAATATAATGAAAAAGGATCAAATTAAATATATAAAACGGTTTGATATATTTCTATTCTTGAAAATGAAAACTTTTCTTTATTTTATAGGATTTAATAAAAAATCTAACGGAGATCGATCCATCAAGAGGTAGACAACTATTTCGCCTAATATATGTTCTGTGACGCCGGATTTTAGCGACACATAAAATAGTTGCACACGACATGCGAGAGCACCGTCTCTTCGCGTCAGGAGTCCTTCCCGAGCGAAAACCAACAGGGCCAAGGGTTAACGTACCGATACAGTTCTAATTTATTTTGTATTATTTTTTCCCGTTTCAAATTCATCAGAACACGTCAGCGTCGTCGACGAGAGCGTCGAATCTCCGTTCACGAGAACGTTCACCCAGTACCACAGCCGTGTTGCTATGTCAGCGACGCCTGCGTACCGAGAGCCTGGAAGAACCATTGCCGCCTCGAAACTCATTGTCGAGATTGAGAGCGGCCCATAATCCGTCATCGAAGGATTTTCCAGGATCCAGTACCATCGTTGGCCGCAGTGCAAATTGGGCACTGTATCAAGGTCCGATAGCTCTAACGCAGCGCGTCGTCCGCCGGCACATCTCATGCCAACCACTGTCTACCGAACGTCCAACGTCGAATTTGAATCGACGCGCACCGGCCCAAAATCTTGCCGAGTCATAATCGTAATCGAGAAGTGGGGGGTAATCGAGGTAACGAGAGTGAACGAGAGACGCGTCTCGAGGACTCCGTTTTGCGTTGTTAACGAGAAGAGACGTGGTTCCATGTCGTGGATGAATTACCGTTAACAAGAAAAGCGACGCTATCGAATATCTCAAAGTACGAGACGGTAGAAAGACCTGCTCTCGTTCTGCTGAAAATAAACCGGTAGGGCTGTCGTTTCGTTCAGTTTTGTCGTGAGATTTTGGTAATAGAATTGTGTGTTGAGTAGACGGAGAACTGTAGCGATATTGTCGCGACGGTACGTTCACGCGCGACGCCATAGAGTCTTTTTGATCGCGAGTAAAATCGATCGCGTGTCCGTTAACTTGTAGTGTGAAATAGAATCGCCGAGAGGGATTCCGAATTTATTGTACGCGCGGAGGTCCATGGCGTAATTGTTTGTAATTGTATTCGTTCCTCGGCCCGCGGTTATTAATTGTGAGAATATTGGGAATTGTGAATTGAGGATTTATTGGCCGAGATCGGAGATACTGAGTCATTGTGTGAAAGCCAGAAAGCGGTTGGCGTGTCGGCCATTTTGGGGAGTTTGAGTATCGTCCGATTCGGGAGAGCGTAGCGCGGCCGAGGGTATTGAGAGATTGTTTATTGGGAAGTAACCCGTAACATTTGGTCTGTATCGAGTTGCGAACCAACCAACGTATTGTGAAATAGGAAATAAGGATCGTGTGATTTTCTGTGGAACTTTGTATTACCTGAGATTGTTGCTCCCGGTCACCTTCTGTGTCCGGCGAAGGTTGTTTAAATAAAATTCTGTGCGTTCCAGGATTTGGTAAATTAGTTTATTTCATGGAAACCCTTGGGACCCCACCCCTCTACCATTGAACGAGGCTGCGGCTAAGTCGGGAAGAGGAACCGCGAGTATTCGGTGTTGGGAATAAAAATCTTTTGTCGTGAGAGCTTCTCTCTCACCCCCTCCATCACCGACCTACTCGCTCCCATACAACGTTCCAAGCGATCATCGCGCAAAGACAGTCCGGGAACTGACCGACGAGATTTCCGGGACGATTCTCGCGATAACCGCCCACATTACGAGCGACGAGATTACCGACGCGTCGACTCCCCGCGTTACGACCGACGTGATTACAGACGCGACGACTCCCCGCATTACGATCGACGGAGTTACCGACGCGATAACTCGCCGCGCTACGAACGACGGGATTATCGATACGATGTCAATCCGCGACGCGACCGACGGAATTATCGCGATGATTACCGGGATAACTACCGCGATTCACGGTCGAATTACACCCGGCCAAGCTACTCACGTTTCCCGTCAAGACCGCGGTCGCCATCTCCGCATCGAGACAAAAGCCCTTCTCGACGGGTACATTTCGAGGAGGCATCGAAGCCGAATACCCAGCCCGACGGAGAAAAAGGGACGCCCGAGTCCACAAACCCGTTTTTCCGGTCGCCATCGCCTAGCAGCGAGGCGACCGAATCGAGATCCCGGTATTCCGAGCGATTTAGGGAGGTCCGCTGTTGGAATTGCGGGCAAGAGGGACACGTGTCCGACGGTTGCCGTAGACCGAGCGCTTCGCGTTCGGGAAACGGTTACAGGGGCCGCCGTTAAGGGCTAAGGAGACCCCGGTTACCCAAAAGGCCCAAGACACCGATATAAAATTACCTCCGAATCTCCCCGACTACTTCTGTAGTCCGCTAAATAGCTCCCATTCTCGCACGATTTTGATAGTAAAGGTCGCGATCCGAGGCCACATGCTGCCGGCCATTTTCGACAATGGCTCAACGAATACGTTTGTTGGCGATGAAGGATTACTCCTTGCAGCACGACTGGGTTTTGCGCGACATCCTACACCCCCGCGCCCGAGTACGATCGCGAACGGCGACAAAATATCGTGCGACGAAGAGATCGAGCTTCCATTAAAGCTCGAGGACCGAGAATGTGCGATTTCGGTCAGGGTATTCCCTTCATTACCGGTACCTTTGTTACTCGGACTAGATGCCCTAGAGGCCTTCGGAATAGTCGTCGACCACCGACGACGTGAGTGGTATTTCTCTGACGGTCCTACAAACGTCTATAAATTTCTGAATTGCGACAGTCCCGAACACGCGAACGTGGTACTCGGGATATCGGACCTCGAACGAAGCGAGAGTGCTCGTCTCTCGGAATTCCTTGAGAGAGAACTCGCAGACCTCAGTAAGGCTCCCGGCGTGACCAATTTAATCGAACATCGTATCGATGTCGGAGCCAATCTTCCGATTAAACAACGGTATTATCCGGTCACCCCAGTCATTCGCGAGGCGACCAATGCCCAAGTAGACCGAATGCTCGACGCAGGGATTATCGAGCCTTCGCGTAGTGATTGGTCGAGCCCGATCGTGATGATCAAGAAACCGAACAACACGTATAGATTTTGTCTCGACTTTCGGAAAGTGAACGAGGTTTCGAAAAAGGATGCGTATCCACTACCATACATGACGCAAATCCTCGATCGTTTACGTTCGGCTCGTTACATCTCGACCATTGACCTCAGTCAAGCCTTTCATCAAATACGTCTCGAGGAATCCTCGAAGGAAGTTACCGCCTTTACCGTCCCGTATCGCGGATTATTCCAATTCACCCGAATGCCGTACGGACTTACGGGTGCTCCCGCGACATTCCAACGTCTACTAGACCGCGTTATAGGACCCGAAATGGAACCCCATGCATTCGCTTATCTGGACGACATAATTGTTGTCACCGAGACCTTTGACGAGCATCTGGTTTGGCTCAAGGGAGTCTTCGAACGAATAGTCGAAGCCGGCTTGAGCATAAACCCCGAAAAACGCGAATTTTGTTGTCCAGAAGTGAAGTACTTGGGTTTCCTCGTGAATCGAGAGGGGTTACAGGTTGATCCGGCCAAGACAGCGCCGATCCAAGAGTTCCCGGTTCCCAAAGATCTCAAACCTTTGAGACGTTTCTTGGGAATGGCGTCGTGGTACCGCCGATTTATCCCGCATTTCACGGAGGTCGCGGATCCGCTCACGCGCCTTACTAAAAAGAAACAAGCATGGGATTGGGGACCGGCTCAGCAAAAAGCGTTCAAACAACTTAAGAACGCTCTCGTCAACCCGCCCACGCTCACGTGTCCCGATTTCACGAATAAATTCGTCCTCCAAACGGACGCGAGTATGACTGGTATCGGCGCAGTCCTAACGCAAGAAATCGACGGAGCCGAACATCCTATCGCGTACGCGAGTCGGACGCTCTCGCCCCCCGAAAGGAACTATTCCACGACGGAGCAAGAGTGTCTCGCAATTCTCTGGGCGATACGAAAATTTCGAGCGTATCTTGAGGGTTGCCGCTTCACGGTAATAACCGACCATCACAGTCTGAGGTGGTTACAGACACTTAAAGAACCGTCTGGTCGGCTAGCGCGTTGGGCCTTACAGCTTGCCCAATATGACTTCGAGATCGTGTATCGCAAGGGCGCGCTAAATCACGTTCCCGATGCACTTTCTCGAATGTTCGAGCATTTACCGCCGACACGCGAGAAACCACCGAATGAATTCCCGGAATTTAACTTCTTGCTCGTTCCCGATAACAACGGAAATCCCGGAGTTGCGCGCGAACCGCTCGCAGGTGAGCGAGATCCATGGTACGCGAAAAGGCTTACGGACGTACTGACCGATCCAAAACGTTTTCCCCATTGGAAAGTTATGCAGAACCGTCTCTATATTTACCGGCGCACTACGAGACGTGCCCTACCAGTCGGAGACGATTCCGAATGGAAACTCGTGATCCCACGCTACGGTCGTACCGAGGTACTACGCGAATGTCACGACGAAGCCCAAGCCAGCCATCTGGGGATCCAGAAAACATACGAGCGAATCTTCCATTCGTATTTCTGGCCTCGGATGTTCGGCGACGTAGCTCGACATGTACGATACTGCGGCGTTTGCCAACGAGCGAAAGTCGAACAACGACCGCCGCTCGGTCTCATGGCTCGACGCGTTGTCGAGCAGCCATGCACTGTGGTCGCGGCCGACATTATGGGACCGTTCCCACCGAGCCGCTCCGGTTTCGCATATATTCTCGTGATACAGGACTTGTTCACGAAGTGGATCGAGTGCTGCCCGTTGCGAAAAGCAAACGGCAAAAAGATCTCGGAAGCGCTAGAAGAGTTAGTCTTCTCACGCTGGGGCACTCCCCAAGTCCTGCTCACGGATAACGGGACCGAATTCCAAAATCAGAGCATTCGAGCTCTCGCTGCCGAACGCGGAATTTTCCACACGACCACGCCGCCGTACCATCCGCAGGCAAATCCGGTAGAACGCGTCAATCGCGTCTTAAAGACTATGATCGTCTCGTTTCTCGAGAACGACCATCGCGCCTGGGACGCGCACTTGGCCGAGTTTCGTTTCGCGTACAATACCGCGTACCATTCGTCCATCCGTAATACTCCGGCGTACCTCAATTTCGGACGTGTACCGACTCCGCATAATTTCTATCGGAGACGCGAGGAGGGGGAAACCGAAATTACCCCATTACGACCGGAAAAGTGGTCAGCGCGTATGAGAGAGCTCGCGAGCTTACACGAGAAAGTGTCTCACGACCTCGAAGAGGCGTATCAACAGCAAGCCGCTCAGTACAATCGCCATCGTCGCAAGCGTGTGTTCCGAGCGGGGGATCTCGTCCTGAAAAGGCAACGGATATTGTCCTCCGCGACGCAAAATGTCGCCGCGAAATTAGCGACTAAATTTCACGGGCCTTTTCAGGGTCGTTCGAGTCCTCTCTCCAGTAGTCTATGAGGTCGAGGATGTCGACGGGGGTCGATTGATCAAGGTATCGATCGAGGATCTAAAATCGTATCTCGCGCCCACGCCTGACGGGATTCCCGATAGAGAGCCCGAATAAAGCACGAATAAAACACGAAGCACGAATAAACGGCTTATTCCTGGAAACGACGGGCATTGATGGCGTTTCTCGTTCTTTTTTTTTTGAAGCGTCCCCACCATTGTTCCCTTCTCCTCTAAATGTTTAATTTATGTTCAGCGTGGTGGTGGGTAAGATTCTGTCCGAGGTGAGTTGCGTCCAACACACTTGGAATTATATATTATTTGTTTATTTTATTTTCCCTCGTGATCATTTAATGTTTCTTTTTTTTTTAAATACGATATTCTTTCTACACGCTCTGTTGGTCTCGCCTGCGAAGGAATCTGTCGTCGCGACGGAAATAAAGTCAAATACCCTTAAAGATCGCACAGACGAGACGACGGTCTTGGACGGTCGGGACGACCTTGTCGTGGGTGGGGGGGGGGGGGGGGGGAGAGTTGTGACTCCGGATTTTAGCGACACATAAAATAGTTGCACACGAC
Organism: Oxytorus armatus; assembly: GCA_958009045.1. Classification (NCBI taxonomy): domain Eukaryota; kingdom Metazoa; phylum Arthropoda; class Insecta; order Hymenoptera; family Ichneumonidae; genus Oxytorus; species Oxytorus armatus. The sequence continues at coordinate 27,983,313 of OY253745.1, forward strand.
ATGCGAGAGCACCGTCTCTTCGCGTCAGGAGTCCTTCCCGAGCGAAAACCAACAGGGCCAAGCGTTAACGTACCGATACAGTTCTAATTTATTTTGTATTATTTTTTCCCGTTTCAAATTCATGAGAACACGTCAGCGTCGTCGACGAGAGCGTCGAATCTCCGTTCACGAGAACGTTCACCCAGTACCACAGCCGTGTTGCTATGTCAGCGACGCCTGCGTACTGAGAGCCTGGAAGAACCATTGCCGCCTCGAAACTCATTGTCGAGATTGAGAGTGGCCCATAATCCGTCATCGAAGGATTTTCCAGGATCCAGTACCATCGTTGGCCGCAGTGCAAATTGGGCACTGTATCAAGGGCCGATAGCTCTAACGCAGCGCGTCGTCCGCCGGCACATCTCATGCCAACCACTGTCTACCGAACGTCCAACGTCGAATTTGAATCGACGCGCACCGGCCCAAAATCTTGCCGAGTCATAATCGTAATCGAGAAGTGGGGGGTAATCGAGGTAACGAGAGTGAACGAGAGACGCGTCTCGAGGACTCCGTTTTGCGTTGTTAACGAGAAGAGACGTGGTTCCGTGTCGTGGATAAATTACCGTTAACAAGAAAAGCGACGCTATCGAATATCTCAAAGTACGAGACGGTAGAAAGACCTGCTCTCGTTCTGCTGAAAATAAACCGGTAGGGCTGTCGTTTCGCTCAGTTTTGTCGTGAGATTTTGGTAATAGAATTGTGTGTTGAGTAGACGGAGAACTGTAGCGATATTGTCGCGACGGTACGTTCACGCGCGACGCCATAGAGTCTTTTTGATCGCGAGTAAAATCGATCGCGTGTCCGTTAACTTGTAGTGTGAAATAGAATCGCCGAGAGGGATTCCGAATTTATTGTACGCGCGGAGGTCCATGGCGTAATTGTTTGTAATTGTATTCGTTCGTCGGCCCGCGGTTATTAATTGTGAGAATATTGGGAATTGTGAATTGAGGATTTATTGGCCGAGATCGGAGATACTGAGTCATTGTGTGAAAGCCAGAAAGCGGTTGGCGTGTCGGCCATTTTGGGGAGTTTGAGTATCGTCCGATTCGGGAGAGCGTAGCGCGGCCGAGGGTATCGAGAGATTGTTTATTGGGAAGTAACCCGTAACATTTGGTCTGTATCGAGTTGCGAACCAACCAACGTATTGTGAAATAGGAAATAAGGATCGTGTGATTTTCTGTGGAACTTTGTATTACCTGAGATTGTTGCTCCCGGTCACCTTCTGTGTCCGGCGAAGGTTGTTTAAATAAAATTCTGTGCGTTCCAGGATTTGGTAAATTAGTTTATTTCATGGAAACCCTTGGGACCCCGCCCCTCTACCATTGAACGAGGCTGCGGCTAAGTCGGGAAGAGGAACCGCGAGTATTCGGTGTTGGGAATAAAAATCTTTTGTCGTGAGAGCTTCTCTCTCACGGCTGGCGCCCAACCGACACCGAGTGCACGCGGGTATTTTGTGCGCCGATAAACCATCGCCGGGAATCGGCGTTACAGTTCATGTGACAGATATTTACAAATAGTTTATATTTATCATGCTCGGTTAACAGTTAGAATATTTAAAACCCGATTCAAATTAAAAGCATATTTATTCAGTATATTCATTAAAGATGGCGGGATTAATAACTTATAATTACATCTAATAAATATGTGTAACGCGGTGTCCGTTAGTGGAACAGAGACAGACAACCGCGAGAACTATCGAGGGGTTTTCAGGTTATGTCTATCGGCATTATCCGATCGCAACGCCTTTAGTGGCTTCTACAGACATTAAAATCAGCTTCGTTAACGGGCTGTCCCCCATCACTGAAATTTGAGGGAGTTTCCAGACCTGTATACAAGACCGTGGTTTCGCGTGTCCTCGTTATTGTCGGAGACCGGCTGGGGGCTCTGGTAGTCTCATGGCCCGCTGCCCGCGTCTGCTCGTATCCCTTGTCGCGACTATAAATGTGCGATAGATTTGCACAAGTCCGCACAAATCCAATTATGAGGGCGAAATAATGTTTTTATTATGGTGTTTTATTCTTATAATCAATATAACTATTAAAATACAAATATTGCAATACATATATATAGGGTTCATGTTCTTAAATAAATGACAGTGAAATACACAAATAAATGAATAGTCTTTATTTTATGTACAAAAAAATTTCGATTGTTTTCTTTTCAATCCACTGTTTTTCTTTTTATCCCTATTAGATCGTTTCGCATATTGACGCATACGCATTTCAATATAAAAACATATAATAAATGATAATATTTCTCCCGCATGGTTAATACATGGAAATGTCATAAGTTTTTTTGCAGAATGTCTGTAATGACAGACATTCTGCAAAAAAACTATATATATGTATTGCAATATTTGTATTTTAATAGTTATATTGATTATAAGAATAAAACACCATAATAAAAACATTATTCCGCCCTCATAATTGGATTTGTGCGGACTTGTGCAAATCTATCGCACATTTATAGTCGAACTAGTAATGACTAGTTCTAAGACATTACTAGAAGTATGATGAGTTCGAAAGGATTGTTCTGCTTGTCGTAAAAATGTATAGACTTTGGTGTTCGGATTAGGTAACTGATTGTCTCCTGTCATTTCGAAAAATAATGAAGCAGGTTTAGCGTGATATGTTGAATTGCTAAATGCTTTTTTACAATCTTCGCATTTGGACAATTTCAAAACTTTTTTTGTTATAATACCAGTGCTATAATAAATTAGACAGCCCACAACTTCTGGCAGAGCGTAATCGTGTTCAACTAATTTGTTTAAATCCCACTCCTCATGTTCAATTATTAAATTTAGTCGTTTTCTGATTAATTCTTGAACTGCAACTTTTTTACTCGAATCTGTATAAATAGCTTTAATATCTGATAAAGAAATTAGATGATTGCGAGGTAAATCTTGGCTAGAGATTGAGCAATTTCCACAGGTGGGTCGTTGCAGGATGCTAAACATGGATAGGATTTTATATAGTTGCAGGGCAGTTGGAGTCGCAGGATGATCATTTGATCCTCCCGCTTGTCGTATCGTACCAACAAATTTCTAAAAAAAATAAATAAATGTTGAAATAAAGGTTATTGAAAACTGAATTATAAATAACATATTATTACTCACATAGCAAGGAATATTACAAATTCCACAGAAATATTACTGTAATACTACTATACAAATATTACTAATATCGCCACATATATTGCCAAAAAATTACAATACCATGAATTATCATCCCGATAGCAGTGAGTGTAATTTCAGCAAAACTCTAGCGATATGGCGAATCATCTTAGAGGTATATTTGCAAAATTAAATGCGGAAATAAAATTGCCCAGTGATTGTTAAAGTTTATTTCAGAATATATTGCACAATTACTTCTAAATTAAAATTTTGAAATATCACAACATGAATTATTACACAATCAGTATGGCAAAATTTTGAAATAAAAGATTTCAAATTGATAATGTTTTCACAAATATTCCGTAATATTATTCCGAATTATATTTAAGCAAAAACTGCTGCGTTATGGCGAATCATCTTGGCACAATAATTGCGAAATCCTTTGCATTTCATGATGCAATTATTGGGCAATGTTTGCACAATTGTGCTATTGGGGCACTGATTATCACATTACGTTATACACCCACAGACTTCTATATAATACATTAGACTGCTAACTCTTTATATAGTATCCTAATGTACGTGTACCTGAACGGGATCAGGTATACCTCAGAGGCAGAAGTTAGCAGTCTAGTGTATTATATAGAAGTCTGTGTATACACCACAACTCAAAAACAAAATGATAAAAAATTCTGGGTATTGCACGTTTTTCTTTGGCATTATGTATAGATATGTTTATGAAATATAGATAAAATAAGTATAGATAAACTAAATAAATTGAAAAAATCAATCAGCATAACCAATCAGAAAGAAGAAAATAGAAATAGTGGAAAAATGTGTTCAATGATTTGAAAATCAAATCTATGTTCATAGTTGATATGAATAATTGATATTATGAATTTATTCGACCCTTTTGTTTATGAATAATTGAAATATGAATTTATTCGACCCTTTTGTTTACAAACTTACATTCGGAACTCAAGGCGAAGACAGTTAATTAAACCAAGACAACAATATAAATTCCTAGGTACGGGCGCTGATACCGCGTGAGCGGGTTACTCGCGATAACATTAGCGAGTTTGCCAGAAATTAACAGCAACTAAATAAACTACGAGAGGAACCCCGAAATCTCTTCGGCGAGACCCGGGAAATCATACACTATAAGCGCAAATAACACGGTAGCTAATCCGGCGGTCGATGAGGCCGACGAGGTATATGAAATTATACGAAAGAGCTAAGGAAATTAGGTAATTAGCTCGTGTACAGATAAAATCAGCGAGAGAAGAAATTATAAATTCGGCAAAGATGTGGAATTATACGCGGGGAAAAAATGACTAGGTAACTAACCGATTACAGATAAATTCAGCCAAAGATATGAAATGGTACGAAAGAGAGAAGGTAATTAGGTAACTACCCGTTTATAGAGAAATTCGGTTAAAGATACGAAATTATACAAAAGAGAAAAGGTAATGAGGTAACTACCCGATCGCAGTGAAATTCAGTTAAAGATACGAAATTATACAAAAGAGAAAAGGTGATTAGGTAACTACCCGTTTACAGAGAAATTCAGCTAAAAATATGAAACTATACGTAAGAGAAAAGGTAATGAGGGAACTACCCGTTTACAGAGGAATTCGGTTAAAGATACGAAATTATACGATAGAGAAAAGCTAATTAGGTAACTACTCGATCGCAGAGAAATTCAGTTGAAGATAACTAGGAATATATTGTAACGGTATCAATACGTTAACTATTTTTTTTATAGGTTCGGACTCGAAAGAAAATAAAGACGTTGAGTCACGATAGGGTTATCAGTAATTACTATTTATTTTCATACAATTTCCGTAGCCTATCGATATTAATAATTATGTTCTAATTGTTGTATATTGTGTGTATAGCCTTTTGATATTAATAATTATTTTCTAATTGTTGTGTACTGCGTGTATATTTTCATTTAATAATCGATATGTCGTGGGTGTCAGTAATCCTTGTGGTGAATTTGCTGTCCATAAGGTGCTGCCCTCGAGTGTCCTCCCTCTAAGGCTTATCTATGCATACCGCTGCTAGCGTACGGGCGAGCCTTAGCGCCGTTCTCGCGAGGACGGTAGAGCCGCTCGTGCGTTGCCGTGGCCGCTCGGGGATCCTCGTCGTACGGTCGATGGTCCTCAGTGTAGCGACAGCTCACGGTTGATCAGCTGTGATCGTTCGCGTTTCGTTTTTAATTTTTCTCGTATTTTGTCGTTTTTGCAACCGGGAATGGTGATGTCCGCGGTGCTCTTTGTGTTCTTTGTGGTTTTCCGGATGTGGTGTATGGTGAATTTCCGTTTACTTTTCCCCGGATACCCGCAGGTGAGTGGTTTGTTTTCTGTGTGCGTGTAGTATCTGTGTGTGTGTGTGTGTGGGTACACGGACGTTCACCCGCGTGACGTCACACCCTTCCTATAGGTCCTTTTCTTTTTCTCTCGCTCTCCCTCTTATCAATGTATTTTTCTGTGGCGAATTTTGTGTCTATTATCATTCAATTTTATAATTTCTATTTCTTTCTCACTCTCCCTCTCTCGTTGGTGAATTTTGTTTATATTTTTTATTATTATTTAATTTTACAATTTCTTTTTCTTTTTCACTCTCCCTCTCTCGTTGGTGATTTTTGTTTCTATTTTTAATTATTATTTAATTTTACAATTTCTTTTTCTTTCTCACTCTCCCTCTCTCGTTGGTGAATTTTGTTTCTATTTTTAATTATTATTCAATTTTACAATTTCTTTTTCTTTCTCACTCTCCCTCTCTCGTTGGTGAATTTTGTTTCTATTTTTAATTATTATTTAATTTTCTAGTTTCTTTTTCTTTCTCTCTCTCCCTCTCTTGTGGATGTATTCTCCCTGGTGAATTTTGTTTCAATTTTTAATTGTTATTTAATTTTATAATGTCTTTTTCTTTCTCTCTCTCCTATAGGGATCCCGTGACTCTAGAGGACACGGATGACGTTATTCGTTTTCTAAACTCCACTCCGTCACCGCTCTCTCTCTCTTCGAATAACCTGAGGTAAGTTTCTCTTTCAAAATATGTCTCTCAAGTCCTCTTCCTCTCAGCGCCTCTCCCTCATCCCAATAATCATCAAACTTTTGGTTCTAGGCTGAGATTCAGTTTTCCCGATCCCCTCACACTTTCCTACGACAAAGGACAGTAGTCATGTGAGTTTCACAGTACTGGCCTTCCTTCTTCCTTTTGCCAAACCTCTTTTAACCCTTTTCCTCCTTTATTAGTCTCTTTCCCAAAATCTCCACTTCCCTTACGACAGAGGACAAGTAGTCATGGAGACCGGTAGTCAAGCTTCCTTTAGGACTCAAGAGGGCTCAAGAGTGCCGTTCCTGGGCAAAACCGGCCTTTTTATACCCTGGTTGCGGACCTTCCCTTCCTCGTTCCTTTACCCTTTCTCTTCTCCCTTTTTGTCGCATTGCGGTATTTCGTGTCTTTTGTTTTCTTGATTTCTAATTGGCTGATTTTTCTGTTGACAGGTTTGCAGTTGTTGCTCCTCTTCCGGATTGGCGGTCCTCTTCATCGGCGTTTGGGGATTCGCCCAGGAGTTGGGACTGGTGGCGCCCCCTGTCCCTGGTGCGTGGCAGGAAGTGTCACTACCCCGAAGGACGTGTGACGTCATTGCGGAGACCGGGACCGTCTCATTATACTTGTCTGCCGCGGACACCCGGTACGTGCGACGTTTCGGACACCCGGTATACAGGCAACAGATTCGCTCGGAAATATAAGTGAGTAAGACAGCGACAATGAAATAATAATTTTACGAATTCGCATACGAATATCGCCTGAGAATTCGCCAAGGTCCGATAGTCCGAACAAAAGAAGGTACCAGGGGTGTTAGTTGAAGTTTGCCGGTTTTTCCAGTAGATGTCGCTAGCAATATGTATACATTTCTATGATTTGGCATGTATGTCATTTTTTTCTATTGACATTAACCTACAAAAATATGCAAGTCACATTCCGCTAAAATAATAGCGTCATATTTGTTTACCTCAGTGAATATGTCGAGTTTCGTTCCAAGTAAATCGCATTTGCGGCATTCGTTGCTTTTCTTATTTCATCAAAAGAAAAAAGCAGCTGAAGCTCACCGGTTGCTGGTAGAAACTTATGGTGAACATGCTCCAGTGATTAGAACATGTGAGACATGGTTTCGTCAATTTAAAAGTGGAGATTTCGATTTGACAGACAATGAACATCCTGGTGCAGCGAAAAAGTTCGAAGACGAGGAATTGCAGGCGTTATTGGATGTTGATCCAACCCAATCGCAACAAAAATTGGCAGAAACACTAAATGTGACTCGAGGAGCAATTTGCCAACGTTTAAAAGCCATGGGAAAGGTCCAAAAGTATGGAAAATGGGTGCCACACCAGCTGAACGACAGACAAATGGAAAATCGAAAAACCGTTTGTGAAATGCTGCTTCAACGATTCGAAAGGAAATCTTTTCTGCATCGAATTGTCACGGGGGACGAAAAGTGGATTTATTTTGAGAACCCGAAGCGAAAAAAATCATGGCTTTCACCTGGTGAAGCCGGCCCATCGACTGCAAGGCCAAATCGCTTTGGCCGTAAGACAATGCTCTGTGTTTGGTGGGACCAGTTGTTGAGAAATAGAGTTTTCGTACTCTCCCGCTCTCTCGTATATCGTGCGCCTGCGTGCGCAACCGATAGGGGGCCGAGTTAGAAAAGCGTCGAGCGCGCCACGGACGGAAGTATCGTCGGTTGTCTTCTTCCGTCTACTCTGTGAGCACGTTGCTGTTATAATAAAAACATATATTATATCTATCCTTAAACATTCTCGCGTTCTTTCATTTTCCATACCTTTGACGAGCAAACAAAAAGTCTTTATCCCAAAAGGTTATGGGCCCAGTCATTCTGGCTGCGGGAAATTAATCGAACGAAGCGAGAAGCTCGATCGCGAAACGCGTGTTTTTCCGACGGCTCGGCCACGTGGCAGCCAACTTGTGCAACAGGTGCCTAAATAAAAAAAATAAAATTCTCTATTGCGGAAGCAAGTGTTTCGTTCGACGGAAAAATGACGTCGGAAGTGACGGCACAAATTTTCTCACGTGGAAGTTCGAAGTGGGAGCGGTGTTCGTCGCAGCGGGCGTGGACGATATTGTCGATGGGACGAGGGTGTTGGCGGAAGATGCAGAAGTGGCGGACAGGACGGCCTGGAAAAAGGATAATGCGAAGGCGATGGTACTGATCTCGACGTCGATCGAGAGGGCTCAACTGCAGCCGTTAGTGACGTGTACCACGGCCAAGCAGATGTGGGATTCTCTGTGTGTGATACACGAACAAAAATCAGCATCGAACAAGCTGTTTTTAACGCAGAAATTTCATGAGTACAGGATGGTCCCCGGAGATTCGATGGTGCAACATGTATCTAAAGTGAAAAACATGGCACAGCAGTTGCGTGATCTCGGCGGTGCAGTGGACGATACAACTGTGATGGCAAAAATTCTAGCCAGTTTGTCGGCGAGATATAGTGCATTTCGTACTGTGTGGGACAATATGGACGAAACGAGACAGACAGTCGATAATTTGACTGAGCGACTCATCCGTGAAGAAGCTCGTTTCGAGAGTGGGGATGATGCCGCGGAGGCGTTAGCTGTGACGAAAAACAGTGCTGAAAAGAACATGGAGAAGGACGGAAATAAAAATCGACGTCCAAAGAAGCCGGTGGATCTGCAAACCGTGACGTGCTACAAGTGCAAAGAAAAAGGTCACATGGCGCGTACGTGTTCATCGAAGAAGAACAATTATAGTGAGCACGATGGAAGTGGTTCGCGTGATTATGCATTTGTCGTTTCGAGTAAAGAATCGCGAGGACGATCGGACGTTCACGAGAAAAGCGATGAACCCTTCCGCGAGATAGTCGAGAGAGTGTTGGCTGCCGATAAAGAAGAGGCGTGGCTGACCGACAGCGGAGCGTCGAGACACATCTCGTACAGACGCGAGTGGTTCGACGAATTCACGTCGAGTAGTGGCGGCGCAGTAGTGCTCGGGAACGATGGACAATGCGAAGTGAAGGGCGAAGGCGTAATACGAATCGTGAAGTTTGTCGACGGTCGATGGCTCGAATCGCGAATCGAAGGAGTGCCGAGTCTCAGGAAAAATTTATTTTCGGTCGGTATGTGTACCAAAAAGGGGTTCGACGTGAAGTTTAGCAAACAGCGAGTAACAATTACGCGGGACAATCAAATTGTGGCGACCGGCGCAAAGCAAAACAATGAGATATACCGAATGCTCTTTCGAGTGATAAAGCCGGTCGAAAAGACGGAAGTAAACGTCTCGTCGGTTGATTTAAAAGTGTGGCACGAGCGTCTCGGCCATGTAGGAGCTCGAGCTTTGTGCGATATGGTGCGCGGCGGCCTCGTCGAAGGGGTCAAATTGAAGAACGCCGAGAAATTCGTGTGTGAGCCGTGTCAGTTCGGGAAGTTGCACCGGTAGTCGTTTCGAGACAGACCGAGAAAAAGAAGTACCGAGCCGGGAGAGTGCGTACATACGGACGTGTGCGGACCGATACAGGTTGATTCTCTCGGTGGCGCGAGGTATTACGTGACATTCATAGACGACGCGTCGGGTTTTAGTTACGTATATTTTGTGCGTCACAAGGACGAAGTGCTCGAGAAATTCAAGTTGTACGAGAAAATCGTGTCGAATAAATTCGGGAAGTCGATAAAGATCGTACGTTCGGACAACGGCGGCGAATACAAGAACACGGAGATGGCGACATATCTCGGAGAAAAAGGCATCGTCACGGAGAACACGGCGCCGCACACGACACAACAAAATGGAAAGGCGGAGAGGGCAAATCGGACGATCTTCGAGTGCGCGCGAACAATGCTTCGAGCGAAGGAACTGCCGAAAAGTTTATGGGCAGAAGCGGTGAGTACTGCGGTTTACGTGCTGAATCGCACGACGCATTCGAGCCGGAAAAATTTAAAAACGGCGTACGAGGCGTGGACAAACAGAAAGCCGAATCTGGAACATGTGCGTGTCTTCGGATCAACGGCATATATGCACGTACCAAAGCAATTCCGAAGAAAGCTCGACGATAAAGCAAAGAAGTTGATACTGGTGGGTTATCAAGGGGAATCTTCGAACTATCGGCTTTACGATCCGGAAAAGAGGAAAGTAAGCGTGTCGAGAGACGTCGTTTTCAAAGAAAAGTCAAACACGCGAGATCCGAGCGATGTAGAATCGAGTGAAAGAGAGCTCGTTTTGCCGAATACAACTCGAGACAAAGACGAAGTTATCGAGATCAACGACAACGACGAGCCGGACGAGGCGGATGCTGAGGGCAGAGACAACTAACGAGTAAAAGCCGAAGAAATACGTCGAAGAGCGCAGGGAACTCCAGGAGTCGAACGAGATGGACTACGAGATCGTGCACTGCTGAGAGAGCCGCGACGGTATCTCGCGGAAATCGATTTCAGTGAGTATAAACCGCCGGAAACTTATCGCGAAGCGGTCAACGGGCCGGAAAGCGAGAAATGGGAGCGAGCGGTCCACGACGAGCTACGAGCACACGAGAAAAACGAGACGTGGACAATAGTGACGAAGAAAAAAGACATGAAGATCATCGATTCCAAATGGGTCTTCAAGGTCGTGCGCGAGAAAACAAGTGATAAACCGAGGTACAAAGCGCGACTGTGCGCGAGAGGTTTTTGTCAGCAGTACGGAATCGACTATAATGAGACATTTGCCCCGGTGATACGGTATGACTCGCTGAGGATGTTCCTGGCTCGAGTAACGCAGGACGATGCACGGGTCTGCACGGCATTCCTGTACGGTGAACTCGAAGAAGAGATTTACATGAAGATACCGGAGGGACTGATCGTCGAGAAGAATAGTGCGAGTGCTGTGTGCCGCTTGAAAAAGTCACTATACGGACTAAAACAAGCGCCTCGGTGTTGGAATGCTAGATTCAGTGAGTTCCTAAGAAAGTACGATCTAGAGCAATCCGACGTGGATCCATGTGTGTATGGAGGAATGATCGAGCGTGAAAGCGTGTTTTTGGCGTTGTTCGTCGACGATGGACTAATTGCTTGCAAATCGTCGAGAGTAATCGAGAAAGTAGTCGAGTTTCTAAGAGAGGTGTTCGAGATAACGATTGGGGACGCGAGCAGATTTGTGGGACTTCAAATCTCGAGAAACCGAGGGGAAAAGTCGATGATGATTCATCAAAGCGACTACGCGGAGAAAATACTCGAGAAATTCAAAATGGCCGATGCGAAAGCAGTGAGCGTTCCTGCCGATCCTCATGCGACGTTAAAACCGTGGAAAAAGGGGAAGAGGGCGAGAATAGGTCGCCGTACCGAGAGGCAGTCGGCTCACTCATGTTTTTGTCAGTAGTGTCGCGTCCGGACATTTCGAATGCGGTAAATACGGTTGCGAAGTTTTTGAACAAACATAACGAGACGCATTGGAGAGCTGTGAAGCGAATTTTCGCATATCTCAACGGAACGAGAGATCTCGGAATAGTTTATAAAACTGAAGGAAAAGAGTCGAGTCTCGTGGGATATTGCGATGCAGATTACGCAGGCGATCTAGAGACGCGTCGGTCGACTACGGGGTATGCGTTTAATTTTGCGAACAGTCTAGTCACGTGGTCGAGTCAGCGGCAGAAAATGGTAACGCTGAGTACTACCGAATCCGAGTATGTAGCGGCAGCAACGGCCGCAAGAGAGAATATATGGTTACGAAATCTGTTGAAGGATCTCGACGCGAGCTGTGATAAATCGACGGTGTTGTATGTCGACAACCAAAGCGCGATTAGGTTAGCAAAGAACCCCGAGTTTCACAAAAGAACGAAACATATAGACGTAAGATTTCATTTCATACGCGAAAAAATGGCTAGTCAGGAAGTCCTGGTGAAATATATCCCTACCGAGAGCCAAAAGGCTGACATTTTTACGAAGGCTGTGCCTAGAGAGAGATTCAATGCTCTACGAGATAACCTAGGCCTGAGAAGTTTCGGCGAGTATTCAAACAGTGAGCGTGTTGAGAAATAGAGTTTTCGTACTCTCCCGCTCTCTTATATATCGTGCGCCTGCGTGCGCAACCGATAGGGGGCCGAGTTAGAAAAGCGTCGAGCGCGCCATGGACGGAAGTATCGTCGGTTGTCTTCTTCCGTCTACTCTGTGAGCACGTTGCTGTTATAATAAAAACATATATTATATCTATCCTTAAACATCCTCGCGTTCTTTCATTTTCCATACCTTTGACGAGCGAACAAAAAGTCTTTATCCCAAAACCAGTGTGGTGTGGTGTACTACGAGTTGTTAAAACCTGGTGAAACGGTGAACAAGGATCGCTACCGACAACAAATGATCAATTTGAATTATGCGTTGATCGAAAAACGACCGGAATGGGCCCGAAGACATGGCAAAGTTATCTTGCAACATGACAACGCGCCGTCTCATACCGCTAAACTGGTGAAAGACACATTAAACACACTTAATTGGGAAATATTATCACACCCGCCGTACTCTCCAGACCTCGCCCCGTCCGACTATCATCTTTTCGCATCGATGGGACACTCCCTTGCAGAGCAGTTCTTCGCTAATTTTGAAGAAGTCGAAAAATGGCTCGTCGAATGGTTTACCTCGAAAGAGAAAAAGTGTTTTTGGGATGGTATCCATAATTTGCCTGAGAGATGGGCGAAATGTGTAGAAACCAATGGTCAATACTTTGAATAAAAAAATTTTGAGATTCCTCTGAAAATTAAGTGTTTTCTTTATCGAAAAACCCGGCAAATTTAAACTAACCCCCTGGTAAATAAGATAAGGCGAGACAATGAAAGACGCTCGCACGAGTCGAACTCTCTCTCCTCGCACCAGCCTTCGAAGTAATTTTGTAACCGAAACAGTTTACACAGGAAAGACTATTTCTTAAAACCGTGAATAATTTTCCCCAAATCTAATCGGTAACGACAAAATCATGAACGCAACAAGATACCGACCTAAAAATGTATAGAAAAATCAAGTTCGATTATGCGACGACCAGAGAGAGGTGAGAGGATTTTTGCCAATAATTAACAATTAAAACAAATAATTCTATAATAGCCGACAGACTATCGCAAAAGAGTATGATCCAGAGGAAACTCAATAATGAACGCGAGACTATCACAAGATCATTAACCGGGACCGATTCCCGAAACACATTTACGTCATTAAATCAAAAAGAAAAGATTGGATTACTATAAGAGATAAAACAAAAATCCTCTCACCAGTACAGGAAAATGTGCAGAGTTTCGAGCTCACCGATCCGTAGAGTTCAGCCGAGGAAATTCAACGCCCCACACGACTCTTTACAATACTTGCTATGCTCTTGATAATATTTTTGGTTTCCCGCACGCGTCGATCTCTGGACTTCCCAAATCCGCAACTCACTCGTTCACCGGCGAGCTCGCTCCCGGGACCTCGCACGCCCTATTCCCCCACCCCTTTTCGGATGGTGTCCGTGCTCCCGTCGTTCTTATCTTCCCTACTCCTTATCGTTATTCGTAACGAGAGACACCGATTTGCAACTCGGTGCCTCTCTATTACTCGGACGCCGCTACCGGTGTCCCCCCCACCAGTCCCCACTCTGCGCGCGCGAGCTTCTCCTCGCAGCGATTATTCTCGCTACATCGCGAACGTCCTCTTCCCTGGATCCGGTGGCGGAATTCGGACGCGGGAGAGGCCTCCCTCGCGGACTCAAAGCGTCCTTTGAGACGGCGGCGGGCCCACTAACGCCACCAGGCGAACAGCATCCGCTGTCCGGTTCCGCTCCGTAATCCCACCAAAGGAGGCGCCGGGATTAGCGGGCCACTACGTCCGGGACGCAGCAGGGGAGGTGTAGCGCCAGGCTACGAAGTCAGGGGGAGCGGGCGACGCGTTTTGTTGGTCCTAATCCAGCGTCCCCCCCATGGCATCCTTCTCCACGAGCGCCGATAGTAGGCGCTCGCCTGCGATAGAGGAAAAGCTCGCGACGGTCCCCGAGGCCTAAGATACGCGTGGCGGAGACCCGTCGGGAGAAATCCTTTGGCGGAACGTCCTGTGCGGTAAGGGAGTCACTTTTCCCGTCCTGAAGGAAGCAGAGCAGGCAACGCGCGGATTCTCATCCCTGGTCGTTATTCCACTAATTTTGACTGGAAAGGATAGAGAAGATACGGCAGCAAAAAGGTACTTTTTCCCGACAGAGAGAGAGAGCGAGAGGTACACCAGGAATTGAAGAGGCAGTTGCTACTTCAGGTACGCCTCGAGTTAGGTACTACACCGTCAAGTATTAATTTTTCAGATACAACGCTTCGCGCAAGATGCTCCGGTAATAGGTAACTCGAGGTACGACTCTTCGGCAAGTATTTAGGTAATCCAATCTCTCCCCTGGTAAAATCGAGATCGAAGTTTCCCTCGGGTGATTAATTCATGCGTTCTTCCCTGGACTGTCACAGCGTTGCGTTGCGATAACGCTACGCGTGGCGACTCAGTGAAGGCCCTACCTATAGGTTTTTTAGGGTGTCTGAGACGTACACCTTCTGTGGTTTGAGCATCCAAGCGCAATGCAAGGGGTCGCGCCACAGTCGGCTCCCTAATGGGTGGCAGAAAACTTTATTAAAAAAATCGTCGATTCCAGGTTAATGTAGTAATGTCTTGAAGAGACAATACTACGAAGCACGAAGTTAAATTTAAGTTAAAACTCTCTTGACCAACACGTCGTGGAGAGAATAGAATAGACTTGGAACGGCAAAATAATTACTTGAAACGATGTCCGCGTAGCGCGATGAATAATTAAATTCGTCGATGAAGCTACACGTGAACTCGCGTACAGTAATTAATTACTTGTTTCTAAATGAAACAAGCACGAGGTGACTCTAATTACTTATGCTTGAAGAGCAGACCGTTTTGTAAAAAACCGGACAAAACCGAAGATTTAGAAATTTACTCGAAGAGTAAATTAGAAGAGAATGACCAGCACGATATGGTGTTCAGGACTGATATTAAACTCTCTCTTAACAGAAGGTTGTGAGAGAGAATAGAATAGTCTAGAAGAGGCTATTCTATTTGTTTTATAATAATTATTGAGGTGATGTCCGCATAGTGCGAGGAATATTTAAATTCATCGATGAAGCTATGCTTGAACTCGTTTACAGTAATTATTACTCGTCTCAAAGTGAGACGAGCACGTGGTGACTCTAATGATAAATGCTAGAAGGGCTGTTCATTTCGAGAAAATGAACAAAATGGAAGTTAAAAAATTACTCGGAGAGTAATTCGACGAAAATTATGACCAGCACGAAATGGTGTTCAGGACTGATAAATGTGCTCGCAAAAGCTCAGCTTTTGTAGACAAACGAGCACAACCGCCGCACTCGTTTCCCAAATTGTTATTGGCTTTGGGTTCGCGAGTGGGGCAAAACGTGCGATTCCCTGCTCTTTCCGAAGTGGGGAATTCCTGGTATAAAATGTTAATAAATTTATTTCAATTATTTATCTGTCACGTCACGTCATTGTTGAATTTATATTATCCATTGCCTCATGGGGCAAAATGGATAACAAATCTGATGGTGGTATTGGGGTATGAAGAGGTGCGAGTTGGTATCTCGCGAGCCCGGTTCGAGGCAGACGACCCGGGACGCGATGCCCACGTCGCCGGCCGCGCGGCGCTCGGATCGTATACCTCCTCGCTCACTCATGTTTCCCTGTGACGGGGGACTCCGGATCCGTCCCGTTACATAGCCCTCCCAAAGGTTAGAGGCGATGCATCGTCCTCGAACCTTTTGTTCTTATGATATTATATTTGGGGTGACATGAGTAATATTCTTTCATACACGTTTTTTTTTCTTAATTTTGTTTGTCGGCGCTCGGCACGCTCCTTTTCCCGGTCGGAATCCGCGTCCGTATTCGCTTGCGAATCGTTACCTCGCAGATTTCGTCCGGTTCTGGGATCTGCTAATATGGTGGCGTCTGCTAACGTCGCTCACGGTTTCCGTGTGGTCATACGTGGCAAAAAATGCCACCTCGGGGATTCGTGACGGAATCGTTTTTAATAATATTTTGGTGGTCGCCCCCATGTATTCCGTTGGCTCTCCGGGGAGCAGGCCTAGTGACGCATACTGGTTTTTCTCGTCTTCCCTAAGGTAGTCGAAATAAGCCCCGTGTGTTTCAGTCTGCTTATTTCTCCTAGTTCTCCGGGGAGCTCGGTTCCTCACGGGAACACACACACTCACGTATACCCCCGCACACGCGACTCCGCGCCCCTGATCGCAATTACCGGTTTGCGAGCTCGCGTCTGGCATCGTTCACAGAATGCTCACGACTGAAATCATCGAGGAGATATTATTTCAGTGGTTGTTTGATTTCGCTAAGCGAGGGGCTTTCTGTAAGGAGAAGTTCCGAATAATAAGGACGGGGGTCACTTGCGTGATATATTCCTCTCTCTCTCTTGCTATCGGGATACATCAGAATGTACGTTGTGTTGTTAATTTTTGTTGTGGGATTGGACACTCGTAACGCCTTGGCTAATACCTGATTGCCTACTTGCCTTGGCTAATACCTGATTGCCTATGTAGTTCGAAGGGGTTACAGCTAGTTGATTCATGGAGGGTAACATTGATGCAATCTTCGACTGTGCTAAGCCAACTGTGCCAGGTTGCATGTTTATTTGCCACTAGCGTCCTAAAAATCCTCGCTAATACCCTATTAGTTCGTTCAACAGGATTGGCCTGGGGATGTCGAATTTCTGTAAAGATTCTTTAAATATTTGCCGCGGTAAGTAATGGGTCCCATTTTTCTAAGTAAACTGGGTGCCTTAATCACTCAGGACAGACTCGGGTTTACCTATTTTCGGAAAACATCATCGATTAAACATGCCCATGTACTTTCTGTTGTGGCCTTTCGAAGACCGTATAATAATTTCGTGATTTTGGAAAAGACATCCACGATTGCGAGAATGAATTTGTGTCCATATTTGCTTGCGGAGAGAGGCCTATAAAAATCGAGGGATACCAACTCATTTGGTTTGCTTGGTATTATCATCTGTTGTTCCGCGAAGCTACCTGGGGTATAAACTTGTTTGTTTTTGGCATTCGTCGCATGTGGACCGCAACTTTCGGATGGCCCTGTATAAGTTCGGATAATAGAAATCCTCTCGTAAAACGTAATAACATTTACGCGAACCCGCGTGCCCGTAGAGGTCGTGGCAGGCCCGCACGAGTGCTCGTACCTCGCTAGCTGACACAACAAGTCGCTCGTGTCCGTGCGAGTTGTGGTACAGTTGAGTACCTCTTATTATAAAATGAATATTTTTCGGATCCTCATTGAATCGTTCTTTAATTGCCACGCATCGGGGATCTTCTTTTTGTTGTTCCATTATCCTATTTATTAATTCCCGGAATTCTAGGGGTAACTCATTATCGATTTGAAACAGCGTGATGTCCTCTTCGCGCGGAGCCCTTTCCGGCCTACTTAATAAATCTGCGACTATATTTTTCTTTCCGAGACAGTGCTCGATTTCAGGATGATAATCTTGTATTGCTAATGCCCATCGAATAAGTCGCGCTTGCACCAGACGGCATTGTTTGAGAAATGTTAAAGCCGCGTGGTCGGTGACGATTTTGATTTGACTCCCTAATAGGTAGGTACGAAATTTACCCAACGCCCATACTATCGCGAGTAGTTCTTTCTCGGTCGTTGTGTACCGTAATTCCGCCCCTTTTAAAGCCCGGCTTGCAAAATGTAGTACCCGATCTTCTTTATTGTCATCTTTTTGGAATAAGACCGCGCCAAATGCCGATCGCTTGCGTCTGTTTGTAAGTAGAATATTTTTTCGCGGAGGGGTAATAAAGCATCACGCTCTCGCAGAATTTCCCTTTAACGCATTCAAACGCGGCTTGCTCGGTGTTTCCCCACTCCCAGGCTTGTCCCTTCCTGAGAAGGTGGAGCAAAGGCGTGGTTGACTCCCCGTGCTGTCGCCTGAATTTACTATAGTAATTTATGAATCCCAAAAAACCTCTAAGCTGTTTGATGTTTTTGGGGGCCGGGTATTCCTTGATTGCAACTATTTTTTGTGGATCCGGCTTGATTCCTTCTGTTGTAAGAATATGCCCAAGGAATTTTGCTTCTTGGCAAAAAAATGGGATTTTTCTAGACTCAGAGTGGTGAGTCCGTGCTCCCTAAATTTGGTAAAAAGATCGTCAAGGTTTTCAATATATTCTTCGAACGTCTCTGACATACACAAGATGTCGTCTATAAAATTAAACACGTTCCCCATTCCCGCAAGGACTTTTTCTAACCCCAGTACCAAACTCGCGGTACTTGTTTGTAGAGCGAAGGGAGTTACATTGAATTTATAGCATCTTCCGCGATGCGTAAATGCCGTATATTTCTTCGATGCCTCGGTCAAGGGAATTTGCCAAAAACTGGCGCGCATGTCGAGAGTTGAAATGTATCGCGCTGCAAGACACTCTGAGAAGATCTCATCAGTTGTCTGCATTTGTTCGTTATCCAGTAATAAGATCTCATTTATCCTTCGCGCCTCGAACCACATACGCACGCCGCCGTCCTTCTTTGGAGTAATAAGCAAGGGGCTACTGTATGGGCTCTTCGAGCGTTAGATAATCCCTAGGTTTAAGAGGTTTTTTATTTCTTCATCTACGGCTTCCCGGTATGCTATAGGTACTGGGTAACTCATTGCTTTAAAAGGTTTATGTTCTATCACCTTGAGCTCGTGCTCATATGAGTTTAATTTTCCGGGATTCGGTTTAAATTCCTGATTATGTTTTTCTATTAAGGGGGGGGGGGGGGGGGTAGGGTTTTAAAATTATTTTTTTTGCATTTAAAAAATTTTTTTTTTCGGAACGAACAATATGTCGAGAATATTGTGTATACATTTTAAGTCAATCGTAGTGAAACTAACGGAGTTACAGCATTTCAAACGACCGGCCGTGATACCTGATTTCTATACCTGCTCGGTATAAAAATTTCACGTATACAAAACTTTAAATCGATTTTCCCGAAAACGTCATTTTTGAAGTTTGTGAACATTAGAATTCAAAATCTACTGAACCGATCCTTTTGAAAATTTAAACATTACTTCTTCACATAAATCAACAGGTAATCAGGAGGAGTTTTTTCTTTTTTTCAATTTTTTCTATTTTTTAATAACAAATTAAGCGCGCTTTTTTTAGCTAAAATTGCGTTTTTCACTTCCAAGTGCTGCAAAAAATGAAAAAAAAAAAAAAAACTCTTCCTGATTACCTCGAGAAATACATCACCTTTAAAATGCATATCAATTTTTTTGTTTCAGATGATCCGGTAACGAGTTATAATGTTCACCGCAAAACCACCTTTTTTCAAGGCGCCTCTGGAGATTCAACGTCACCGGCTTATTTATCAATATTTTTCATTGAAAATTTTTTCTGAGATACTTCAATAGTTGTACAATAATATGTAATTCTATTTAATAAAATTATATTACTCATGTCGCCGCAAAAAAATCATAAAAATATGCTTTTTTTTCGCCTTTAAAACCCTACCCCCCCCCACGTACGGAGTACGTCCCCAAGGCGTTCCTTTTGAATTTCACTTAGCGCTGTCGCTTCCTCTACTTTTTTGTTTGTCTCTTCCAGGCTTGCCCCCCCCCCCCTTACCTCATTCCCTTGACTGCTAACGCTGTTAGTTGGAAATGGAGCAGTAGAAGGCTCCTGGAGGAGCGGTATCACTCTCGTAATGGGAGGATCCTTCGCTTGGGTGATAATGATCTGGTACCTATCTAAATTGATGTTTGATTTAAGTTTTGTTAGTAAGCCCACGCCCACAATACAGGCGTGGTTTAATTTCGGTACAACTAACAATGTAGCATGAGCCGATACGTCATTAATGGATATGGGCGCGAATATCTGTTTACCTACTCGCACCGCCCTCCCGGCCATCGCCCCTCTCACCGATAATCCGGTGATTGGCAGTGTCGGGCAGGCGTCGAGCACTAGTTTGTTTACGTCGTAAAAGTCTTGCGAGATTACGCTTACCTCGCTACCGGTATCCACCAGAGCTTTCACCGCGATGGAGTTGATTGAAATTGGATTGAGGAGGGGGCACCGAGCACGTTCTTTTTCGGAATGTGCTGTTCTCTCTTCTAAGAGTCCCCCCCCGTGTATCCTCTCCGAGACCCAGCGTCACCGCGCAAAGACTTATTCTTCGAGCGGTGACGCCTCCCCATTTCCTTCGTCCTCGAGAATTTCGATTGACGGGGATTCCGGTGGCTCGTCGTCTATTTGAATTGTTCGGATACTTTTATTTTTCTCCGGGATTTTTCTTTTCTCTTCTCTTTTATCGTTCGTCGTTTTCCTCTCTTGCGAGTACTGTGGGAACGCATTGTTTTTTACTACCTCTTCTTTCGGAGGTCTTTTTGAAAAATTGAATCGGTCCCGGAAATCCGAAAGTGGACGGTCACGGTTTCCCGGTCCTTCCTCGTCATATGACGACAATAAATCCAGCAGTCGGGATACATCCTCGATCGCTAGAGTTCTTATCGTCGCTCGGATATCTTCCGGGAAATGTCGCATCGGGAAGTTTCCCGATAATTTCTTTTTCAGATAATACGGGCCGTAATTCTTTTGCCGCGCTTATCATATTAATCGCATATGCCATTCTCGTTTGTTCTTTGCTCGGGTCGTACCAATCAAATTCTAATTGACATTTTATCGATTCTTGTTTTTCCTCTCCCCAGAATCTCCGCATGAAATGATTTTCAAAATCCCCCCAATTATGTACAATAACTCGAGTGATTCTCCACCATTGGAGAGTCACTCCTTGGAGATATTGTGAAATTATTTTTTTTAAATGATACCGAGGAACGTGTACATCGCGGTAGTACCTTAGATCGTCCAAGAATTGAAGCGGCAACTCGTTCCCGCCCCCTCGAAAGATGGGAGGTTCCAATTTGAGGTTCACACCTGTTATTGGGAAGTAACACGGGGGCGTGGCTTAAAAAACATGGCGGAAAAGAGTTAACACTTTTACCAATATAATCCATGTGATAGTAGTGCTAATAAATTAAATGTTATTAAAATTAAGTGATATACTATCTTGGACGGGTGAAAACCGAAATCAAAAAAATTTAAATGATGCCGAACGAATTTTATCAGTCGGACATTTAATTAAGTGCGGAATAAACCGCGAAACGAGCGATGATAATGTGACAGCAATCACCGCGCTGTGTATACAAACATCCCGGTTGAAAGAAAAACCGCATGAAATAAATGCAATAATATCGAAAAGTGGAAAAATCAGTTCAATCATTTGCTCGTGCAAGGCAGGATTGGGAGAAAAGTGTAAACATGCAGTGGCAACATTATTTTATTGTTATCGGTGAGTTAAAAATTCCTAACCTCTAATGTTTTTAGATATCGATATCCAAGATACATATAAATAAAAGAAAAAACTTTTTTTTTTTGTAGAAAAGGAGATCAGCTAGAAGTCCTTTCATGTACGGATCAAAAGTGTAAATGGAAGGACTTACAAACTAATGCTCTTAAACAATATGCACCAGCTCCCATCACAGAACATCCGTGTTTTTCAAAATAAAAAAAAACAAAAATTGATTGACGGTTCGAGGAAAAATTCTTCAAGCAGTAATTTAGTTGAGGATCAACCAGAGGGTGTAGGTACTAATTCAGAGACTGATGAAGACGACACGCCAATTGTTAAAGAAGCAAATGCTGTGAAAATTCCTAGTCAACGCAAGTGCTCTAGATACTTATTGAAAGATCCAACGGCTGAAGAACATGAACGAATGCATGCAAAAATAAGGGAGGAAATTGTAAAATCAGCTTTCACAAAGCACATGTAAGGACTTGAAGAAATTGTTGTATTACAATAAAATAAAAAATACATGGTAATTCTAAATTAAACTATTTTCTTTTATTATAGATTAGGGCGGCATGAACCAATAGTCATAGATAAAAATAATAATTGTGACATCAGTGATGGAGATAAAACTACTACAAATGCAATATTTGTTAACCAAAGAAGCGAGCTGATGGAAGAGATAAAAAATATGAAAGTCAATTATTCAGAAGACTGCTGTCGAGAAATGATAAAAGAATTAGATGAAGATTTTAAAGTTATTAGTGCTAAAACTAAATCAAATTATGCTGATTGGCATAAAACCCGAAAATTCCGAATAACAGGTTCTGTGTGTTATAACATTTTTACGTACACGAAAAACAAAAATCCTGATTGGAAAAAACAAGCCAAGGAATTATTTGATCCACCAAGTTTTACAACGGAATTTACAGAATATGGGAAAAAAACTGAAAAGGAAGCTCGAGAAGCCTTTGTTAAAGTGTCTAAGAGAACTGTCGTGGAATCAGGATTAATAATTTCAAAACAAAATCCTTGGTTGGCTTATTCGCCGGATGGCATAATTATGACGGATAATGTTCCTACTGCATTATTAGAAATTAAGTGTCCTTTTAAAGGAAAATCTAAAGGAATAATTGACACCGTGCAATCTGAAATTAAAAAGAGTTTAAACCAAAAAGGTGAGAATGTTGTCTTAAAAGAAAAACATAAATTTTATGGACAAATACAACTTGGGATGGCTGTGCTGAATGTGAAAAAAACATTCTTCGTTTTCTACTCATCTTTCGATAAACAATTATTGATACTTACAGTTGATTTTAATGAAAAGTACGCAAAGACAATGTTGGAAGCGTTAAAGAAAGCATATTATGAAAGATTATTACACGAGGTGTGTTTGATCCAAAGAAAAGCTCCAAATACTCCGAGTGCTTTATAATATAAAGTTATTATGCGACCGTAACATTGTATGTTATGAAAGCTGAAAAACTATAAAATGTTAATGTTTAATTAGCATGCACTTTAATAACGGTTAATAAGAAATTATTTTTATATTTTTACTACAAATCTAAGTATTTGAAGACTGTGAAAAGAAAAATTATATAAATGTTACTCAAGAGTAATATTATTATTTAGCTTTTATTATTTAAATTTAGCTTCACAGCTTACATATTTTATTGAAAGTAAAGAAATGTTTATGTTATTAATAATAAATTACCGATTATTCAAAATGTTCAATTGTTGAAATGATTCACTTTCTCAAAACAATACTCCATATTTATTTCTTCATAAATTTATCATCTTTAAAAATAGGTGCGCTTAAATTTACCGTACCACAAACAACTGTGAAAATTTCATCTAGGACTGGTACGAGTTTCAGAGACATTGTTCCACCTAAAACTGCAAAAGCTTTTATTCGTTGGTTAGACCTTTCAACGTGAGCTCTAGCATTTGCGATTTTCGAAGTTAATATCGCTTCATTCTTGCTTAATTGTTTTTTATCTTTCATAAACGGTGGTCTTATGAGTTTCCAGTTGTTTCGGGCGCAAAGTTCTTCAATTAAAAATCCTCTATCAGTCATAACAGCATCACCAGGTTCTAATAATTTTGTTAGATCGCTTTGTTGAAATATTTCTGTATCAGTATGTCTACCTCCGTAAGGCTTACTGAAGTAAAAAATTAAACCCCCAGGAGTAACTCCAGTCATTATTTTACATGTTGCAGAACTTTTATAGTTCGAATATGTCAACTCTTGGCAACAAAGTTTATTTGGAGCCTGAATATATATTTCAGTGCAATCGATAACAACTCTGGTGTCTTCAAAATCCTTAAAACATTCTGGTAAATTTCTAGATATTTCTTCTTTTGACGGCCACGGAATCGCGACTTTTAAGCACTTGGATAACATTTCCAAAGTTGTGTAAAATAAACGCCGATAGCGCATAGCACTATATTTCTTAAAAATTAAAGCTAAAAACTTATATAATATATTTTGTTTCAATTTTACATACGTCATGATGATTTGTTCTCTTAAAGACATCTTGCAATTTGATAAGCTTTCCCCATACCCTATTTTCACAATCTCAACAATAGTTTCAAGAATTTTATACGATTGCATTCCAGTCGCAGTTGAAAAATCATTTTCAGTTGTCATTATATCCATGAATGTTGGGACAAAAAACATTGTTTCCACTTGTACACCAATCTCATTTTTTCCAGAACTTGAAGCGCTTTGAGCAACGTCAAAACTCACTGTAGATTTAGCATTTTCAATACCTTCATTATTTTCCACACCAACGTCATCAATATCACTTATTGAAGCTACGCTAACTGATTTGTCCATTTCAATATCTGATTGATCGGGTCGAATATTTTGTTTTTCAGCTAATTTTACCCTGTTATTTCTTACCAGTCGTCTTTGTAGCCGACCAGGTTCACTTTCAACGGTATTTGTTCCTCCAAATGATTTAAGGAAATTACAAGATGGAACAGCAGTCTTTTTTAAAAATCTTTTTCCTGAATTGTAATCTAAAAAATAATATAATTAAGAGAAAATTATTATAAACATTTATTTACTTGGAATAACACAAATAATACTTTCACTTTTACATTTTTAGGTTAAGCTCTACAAACGTACCTGGTAATATATAATCATTTTTTTCAAAATGTAGGGAGCACACTTTCATTCCGGGAGTTACTTTATTTATTTTCAATACATTTTTCCACGATTTAAATTTATCGACTTTTTCCAAATTACCAAAATAATTTTTTATGACCACTGAACGATCACCAGGCTTTGGAAAATTATGAAAAACCAAGTTAAAATTTTGATTTGCTTTGCTCTGACAGTCTCTTACTGCACAACACACTCTACTTGTTGATTTTTGACGCGCTGGAAATATTCCAACGCTCATATTAATTTTTATTTATTAATTATCCGTTTTATAATCTTTCTAACAGTGAAAACAACATATACTGACGCGACTGTTGTGTACTTTTATTGGTTTGATTTCTTACCACCAGACGGCGTGACTCAATTGGTTGCTTCCCAATTGTCAGATTGCTTGGCCCGAGCAGCCCTGTGGCTTCTGCCTGACCTATATTTCTCTCCGTTTGTACGCTCGTGTGGGGATTACCTTGGACTAGTAACGGAATGTTATGATCAGCTGCGGATTCCCCCCGATATGTGTTTTGATAGGAGAGATCATATGTCTCATCGCGCTGGGATTGTTCATCCTCAAAAAACGTGATATTTCGATGCTCTTTCCGCTGACCTAATGAGCTACGTTGTACTCTCGTAGAGTGTGCGCGCCTATCCTCACCTGTATCGAGCGATTGATCGAATTGATCCGCTCTTTGATTTTCTAAAGACATGGATAGAAATTGCTGCATAGTCTCAAAACGACGCGAGATACTTTTGTTCATTTTCATTAAATTTTACTTGGTGATATCGCGATTTATTTCATTTTGTCTTTCCATTTGCTGGATTATATCTACGATACTGCTTAGCGTTATATTTTGTTCCGATAGCTCGCTCAGGAGTGGGGGCTCCCTTGGGTCAGTGCCACGGGACGCTTCCCCTTCTGCTCTGGCGCTCTCTCCGCGGATCGCGTTATTGCTTACCTTATCCATGTTTACGTTTATCGAATTTTCGGGGTAATTTATGATATTTACTTCCTGTTTGCGCAATTCTCTGGATAGCGTGAGCGAGAGGTGTTTATATCGCTTTCTTTTGTTCTCTCTCGGGAGAATGATACTATTTCGAGACGTGTCGTTTCCAGAGTTCTTATTTTCTGTAATTTTATTTTATTTGCCTCGTCTTCGTTGAGCGTTTCAACTCTTTTTTCTTTTGTTCGATTGTTTCGATCTCGTGTATTTACGAAAATAAATCTGTCGCGTTCTTCATCGATAAGCGACGAATTATTATTTTCGGTCTTTACTACCGTGAATTTATTGCTGTAAATGCTTGCTGAGGGATTTATTTCGTTTAACGGAGAACACCACTGTGACCCCCTGTTTTTTTTCACATTTTTCAAGAATTTTTTTTTGTGGGAAAAAAAAGAGATATTCGAAATTTTTTTTTGGGTTTTGTTCCTTGTTTATTAATGTATCAAAAAACATTTTTTTCACATTTTTCACGCCGCATGGTGGCGCTGGGGAAGCTCTCGCGTCAGGTGCTGTCATTTCCGCGGCACGCAGCAGAACTCTCTTCAACGTCGCTCTGAAAAAAATACCAAGTGTTTTCGTTAATAATATGATATTTTGAAGAGAAGTACACAGGGATTTGGAAAAATATTGTTTTAAAAAAAATAGGCACGCTTCTGAAATTAACTTTAATTTCAAAGGCGTGCCTATTTTTTTTTTTAAATAAAAAAAAAACCGAGTGTTTTCGTTAATAATATGATATTTTGAAGAGAAGTACACAGGAATTTGGAAAAATAATGTTTACAAAAAAATGGGCACGCCTTTGAAATTAACTTCAATTTCAAAGGCGTGCCTATTTTTTTTTAAACCATATTTTTCCAAATCCCTGTGTACTTCTCTTCAAAATATCATATTATTAACGAAAACACTCGGTACTTTTTTTCAGATCGACGTTGAAGAGAGTTCTGCTGCGTGCCGCGTAAATGACAGCACCAGACGCGAGAGTTTCCCCAGCGCCACCATGCGGCGTGAAAAATGTGAAAAAAATGTTTTTTGATACATTAATAAACAAAGAACAATACCCAAAAAATTTTTCGAATATCTCTTTTTTCCCACAAAAAAAAATTCTTGAAAAATGTGAAAAAAAAAACAGGGGGTCACAGTGGTGTTCTCCCTTAAATTCTCCCGAGAACTTATTAATTGTTCTGCCCGTGTTTGCTCGATATTTTGATCCTGTGGGGAAATTTCTCGATCTCGATCAGACAAAGGGCTGCTTAAAATTTCAATTAACTCGGGAATAAAATCCCAACTGTGAAAGTATGAGCGAGTATTATTTCGCCTGTCCAGTTTAACTATTGTTAACTCTTATCAAGAGTTTTATTGCTTCGAGTCCCTGTTCGGGTGCCAATGAAACGTTTCACGCATGTGGTACGATCGAATGATCGTCTCAGAACATTTTATTTAATTGACTATGATTTTTAATTAAATGGTGAAACTTGTTTGCTTATGAAATCTGTTTTCTTGTAAGGAGTTCTAAGGATAGAGTTCGTGTCGTGGACTCGAAGGTAAACTGGAGGTTCGGGGAGGCGATGTGATACGGATTCTTTTTGATAATAACAATTTTATTATATTAAAAAGATGCCTCAGATTCGGAAGAATTCGTCATCACATATTTTATGCGTTTCAGAGTCAACC
Organism: Oxytorus armatus; assembly: GCA_958009045.1. Taxonomy (NCBI): domain Eukaryota; kingdom Metazoa; phylum Arthropoda; class Insecta; order Hymenoptera; family Ichneumonidae; genus Oxytorus; species Oxytorus armatus. The sequence goes on from OY253745.1 coordinate 28,010,689, forward strand.
TCTCATCATCGGCACTCAATAGAGCGATATTGTAGGTTGTATTGAAAATTACTGTGTCTCGAGAAGCGATGACCAGTAAGCACAAAATAAATTTCGCAATGCTATTTTCAAATATAGCTGACTTTTAATGGATTATGATTTTACTTTTGGAGAGCTTATTTTAGTTGGTGTGATTTATTTAATTAACTTGCTGGAAGAGCAAGCTTGCTTTGTTAATGAAATTAGAAGTTTGGAAGGAGTAAATTTCGTCAGGAAAAACGTGTGTAATGTGACTGTCGAGAATTTACGAATTGTTTTATTATTTCGGAATTTAGAATTCGTTTTTGATCTTTGGAATTTCGAAATGATTGAAAATTTTGTTTTGTTATAATTTTAAATTGTTTTAATATTTCGGATATGAAATTGTGTTTATTCGAAGTTGTTCTTCCCTGGTAAAATCGAGATCGAAGTTCCCCTCGGGTAATTCATGCATGCGTTCTTCCCTATACTCTCACAGCGTTGCGTTGCGATAACGCTCCGCGTGGCGACTCAGTGAAGGCCCTACCTATAGGTTTTTTAGGGTGGCTGAGACGTACACCTTCTGTGGTTTGAGCATGTAAGCGCAATGCAAGGGGTCTCGCCACAGTCGGCTCCCTAATGGATGGCTGAAAACTTTATTTAAAAAATCGTCGATTCTCAGGTTAACGTAGTAATGTCTTGAAGAAACAATACTACGAAGCACGAAGTTAAATTTAAGTTAAAACTCTCTTGACCAACACGTTGTGGAGAAAATAGAAAAGATTTGGAACGGCAAAATAATTACTTGCAACGATGTCCGCGTAGTGTGATGAATAATTAAATTCGTCGATGAAGTTACACGTGAACTCGCATACAGTAATTAATTACTTGTTTCTAAATGAAACAAGCACGAGGTGACTCTAATTACTTATGCTTGAAGAGCAGACCGTTTTGTAAAAAACCGGACAAAACCGAAGATTTAGAAATTTACTCGAAGAGTAAATTCGAACAGAATGCCCAGTACGATATGGTGCTCAGGACCGATATTAAACTCTCTCTTAACAAAAGGTTGTGAGAGAGAATAGAATAGTCTAGAAGAGGCTATTCTATTTTTTTTATGATAATTACTTGAGGCGATGTCCGTATAGTGCGAGGAATATTTCAATTCATCGATGAAGCTATGCTCGAACTCGTTTACAGTAATTATTACTCGTCTCAAAGTGAGACGAGCGGAAGTTAAAAAATTACTCGGAGAGTAACTCGACAAAAATTATGACCAGCACGAAATGGTGTTCAGGACTGATAAATGTGCTCACAAAAGCTCAGCTTTTATAGACAAACGAGCACAACCGCTGCACTCGTTTCCCAAATTCTTATTGGCTTTGGGTTCGCGAGTGGGGCAAAACGTGCGATTCCCTGCTCTTGCCGGAGTGGGGAATTTCTGGTATAGAAAGTTAATAAATTTATTTTAATTATTTATCTGTCACGTCACGTCATTGTTGATTTTATATTATCCATTGCCTCATGGGGTAAAATGGATCACAAATCTGTCGGTGGTACTGGGGTATGAAGAGGTACGAGTTGGTATCTCGCGAGTCCGGTTCGAGGCAGACGACACGGGACACGATGCCCACGTCGCCGGCCGCGCGGCGCTCGGAGCGTATACCTCCTCGCTCACTCATGTTTCCCTGTGACGGGGGGCTCCGGATCTGTCCCGTTACAATATATATATTGTTACGCCGCTCCGTGCGAGCATATATTTAAAAAAAAAATTGTTATTCACCAACTTAATATTACAATATTACAAGATCTTTTTCACTTCTGATTTAACGGAGATTGAGATTGAATGACTGGATTACGTATGTCGAATGTCTTGAGCACGAATGTCGATTGCTCATTAGCGATTCTTATATACTCTCTTAATTCGTCATTTCGATATTTCTAGAACGTCCTATACTTTGTTGTTGTATCGGTTTGATGTTTCCAGATGCTTACTGACGTACGTTGTTTAGTCTAGTGCTGAGCGTCGGGTTACACTGTTACATTCCTCCCCTCTTTAAGAATTTTGGTCCTCCATAAATTTTAAATTATTTATTTAGGTTTAAAGAATTTATGATACAATTTAGGGGAGTTTTCTGAACTTTGGATTTCTGAAATATTAACATTTTCTGATCTTGAGGGTTCTTGTAATCTTATGTTTTCAGGTCTATCAATAGTTTGGGAGTTTCGACCAAAATTACAGTGATAAAAGACTATACATGGTCTAATACAGCATAATATGATTTCTTTCATTATTTTTAGGATTCCGAATTTATTAACAATATAGATTATTACTACTGTTAATGCTGTATATCCAAAATAATAAAATTCTTCTTGTATTCTTTCACTTAGAGTTTTTGTTCTTTTTCGTAAGGACAATTCTATAATTTGTTGATTTATTTCTTTAAGAGTCGTTTCCATATTCTGTACACCTCTTGTATCGCCGAAATTTTCGTGTAATGTATTAATAGTTAATTCTTTTTCATTAATATTATGTTTTTGTAATAAACTTTTAATCTGAGATTCATTCATAGTTCTTTGTAAAATCGTGTCATATTCAATCGTCTTAGCTACATTCGAGGCTTTTAATATTGTGTGAGAGCTTAATGCGATACATCCATGATCTAAGTGTAGTTTCGAAGTCTGTGTTATTTTTACAACTCTTGGTATATTGTCTAAGCAAATAGTATGCAAGGTTTCATCATTAATTGGTGTTACGATCCAGTCTTCACCTGTTTTTAATTGAATGTATAATGAATTTTGTAACTGAATATATTTTTGATTGCATCTATTTTCTTGTTTTGTAACTGATTCATAAGAATAGTTGTTTGATTTTTTAATATGTGTGCAATAGGTAAATTATCATTTCTCAATTTATCTATTTCTTCATTAAAATAATGTCCATCAGAGGCAGACAATGTACCAAATAATACTTTGATTCCTTCTCCAATTATATTAAATAATCCTCTCTTATTACTATGTCCAAGTAGATTATACAAGTTTTGTAATTGTGCTTTTAGCTTTTGGTTTCTTAGTATCTGAGTTTCTATTTAGCTTTTGCTTTTACATATAAATCCCGGTGAATATGCAAGACACATACTGAGCAGTTCTTGAGTTTGTTGTTGTAACAGATTGACCTCAGGTGTGATATTCTTGAACCCCAGTCCCACGATCAGTTTCCAGGTTTCGTGATAAATATGAGCCTTTCCGAAGTTTTCGAGATAAACGGGTTTATCGTTTCCAATGGGTTCTACTTGTACCTGGCTGTGGACTGTCGAAATCAACAATAGATATATCATCATTGTTGAAATCATCTTGATTTTTTTCTAAGGGTCTGAAAAATAAGGTTTGACGTAAGAATTATTATATGTTACTAATTCGTTTCCTCTTTTAATGGTTACACTTTGGGGATTTGGTATTTTTTCAATTTGATAAGGATCCCGTAATTTTTTCGTGATTTTTCGGATTTTTCGTAAAAATTCTTTTCTTCTAAATAATTATCATAATTTGGATATGTTTCTTCTAATAATTCTTCCAAGACTTCATCTTCTAGAAGATTTATCCGAGATAGTGCATCAGTGTTTATATGATTTTTACCGTTTCTATGAATTATTTCGAAATCATATTCTTCCAATTTCCACTTCCATCTCATTAATTTTGAAGAAGGATCTTTAAGATTCATGAGCCATTTTAGAGGTTTATGATCTGTAATAATCTTAAATTTTCTTCCATATAGATAGTGACGATAATGTTTAACTGCCCAAATTATAGCAAAAAGTTCTTTTTCTGTGGTGGAATAATTTTGTTCTGCTGGATTTAAGGTTCTTGAAGCATATGAGACTGGTTTGTCTTTTCCTAGTTGTCCTTGAGATAGTATTGCCCCAAGTGCCTTTCCGCTTGCATCAGTTGTTAGAATGAATGGTTTTGTCCAATCTGGATATGTTACAATTGGTTCTTCGCACAGAGAATTTCTCAGATTTTGAAAGGATTCTTCTTCTTCTAAAGTCCATTGCCATGGTGTTTTATTTTTTAATAATCTGGTTAAAGGAAAGCTTTCTTTGAAAAATCTTGTATAAATTTACGGTAATATCCAACGAGCCCAAGAAATTGTTTAATTTCTTTTTGATTTTTAGGTTTTGGATAATTAATAAATTTATCTATTCTATCGGGGTTTGATTTCACTCCTTTTTCTGAAATTATGTGTCCAAGATACGCAAGTTTTGGTTTCAAATATTCACATTTATCTGGTTGTAATTTTAACTCAACATCTTGAAGTCTTTGCAATAACGTTTGTAAATTTTTATTGTGTTCTTTCAATGTTTTTCCGTAGACAATTATGTCATCCATATAAACAAAACAATTGTTTCTAACTAATCCTTGTAATCTGTTAAAGCAGGAAATTATTCTGTGTGAACGGACTGCGAAAATAATGGTGATTACACGATATCAATTATAATATCTTTATTTGATACATTCGTACGCTTTTATATTGATAGATAATAATACTCGACTCGATGTCTCTATGGTTTAGGAAAGACTAGTGCGTAGCATCGCTCGCTACTTCGGCTCGCTTCGTTAAACCGAGAATTCCCGAGGTTTCCCGAATCGTGCGCGACTCGTTCGCGGTACAGTCACAAGGGAAAAGATGCGCCCGTACAGTCATTACAAGAAATGCGCTGAACTTCGCTATTCTTAATTAACACGGTTCGAGCGTTTCTCGTAAATCGCTATCATGTTCAACTTAGAACACAAGTCTCTAAAACGATCTCTCGGTATCGCTTGGTGAATATATCCGCACGTTGATTCTTGGAAGGGATATATTCTACTCTGATCTCTTTCCCAATCACTTTCTCGCGAACAAAATGATAATGGACATCTATATGCTTTGTCCTCTTATGAATTACTGGGTTTTTGACTAGTTGAATTGCGCTTTGATTGTCCACCCGTAAAATCGTCTCTTTATCACAAGGACACCCGATGTTAGACAGTAATTTCCTAATCCAAACGACTTCTCGTGCTGCTGTCGATGCAGCTACGTACTCGGCTTCCGTCGTACTCAGCGTCACTAATCGTTGTCGCTGTGACGACCACATAACAGCTCCGTTTGCCAGACAGAAGACGTATCCTGTCTTCTTCGCGTTTCAATATCTCCGGTGTAGTCAGCATCCGAAAAACCGATTAATGCTGATTCACTACCGCCGCTTGAATATTCGATACCGTATTCGATTGTTCCTTGAAGATATGCGAATATTCGCTTCACCGCTCGCCAGTGCGTCGCGTTATGCTTGCCCAAATATTTGCTCACTGAATTTACCGCGAATGCGATATCCGGTCTCGATACCGCCGCTAAAAACACCAACGACCCGACTGCCTCGCGATACGGCACGTTGATCATTTCGCGGTCGTCTTCCTCGCTTAAAGACAGTGCCGCGTGCGGGTCCGCCGGCACACTAACTGCTTTCGCATTCGACATTCCGAACTTCTCAATTATTTTTTGCGTATACGCGCTTTGATGAATCGTTAACGTTTTACGTTCGCGATCTCGCAGAATTTGCATCCCTGTCGGGATGCAAGACCTCCAAATTCTCAATCGTTATTTCGAATGTTTTACTCAGTGTCTGAGTTACAATTGTTAGTGTCTCTTCGTTTTCCGAGGCAACCAGACCGTCATCTACAAATAGTGCCAATTACACCACATCGTTGTGAATTTTACTGATAAATACGCACTTATCAGCTTCACATTCTTTGAAGTTGAATTCATTCATAAATTCCGTGAACCTACGATTCCAACATCTTGGTGATTGCTTTAGCCCATCGAGAGACCTCTCAAGCTTGCATGCGACGATCCTGGGATTTTTTCCACCTTGAGTCCTTCCGGGATCTCCATATAAATCGTCTCTTCCATTTTTCCGTATAGGAATGCAGTCTGTACGTCGAACTGTGTTGCTTCAAGATTCTTCGCGGCGATCATTGCCAGCAACACTCTCAGTGAGTCATATCTCACTGCAGAAGAGAACGTTTCCTTGAAGTCAATCAATTCTTGTTCAAACAATTCTCGTTGCAGAAAACCTCTCGCGCACAGGCGTGCTTTGGATCGAAGCGAGTCCCCGTCCACGTCCTTCTTCACCCGAAACACCCATTTTGAATCGATGACTCTCATTTCAGGTGTTCTCTTAACAAGTTTCCACGTGTTATTCTTTTCGTGAGCTTGGAGCTTATTTCGTATTCCACCTGCCCACTGCGCGGCTTCGGTGCTATTCGTAGCCTCTTCGTACGTTGTCGGAACGATATACCCGGCAACGTCCGCGTTGTGCTTGTATCTTCTTGGAACCTGGATTGTAGATCGATCTCGTAGGGCTCTTGGCGCGTCTCGCGCTCGCTCGACCTCTCGTTGCTCGTCGTTGTCGACGACATATCGTTGCTCGTCGATCTCGTCCTCGTGTTCGTTTTCGCCTTCCGGTGGTGGAAGAGTTACTCCGTTTTCTTCCTCCCTCTCTTCTTCTTCTATCGGCGTCACACCGACTTTCTCGTTGAACACAATATTGCGAGCTATGCCCACCTTTTTTGATTTCGTATCGTAAACTCGGTAATTCGTCGATTCATTCGTATATCCGACGAAAATTTTCTTGCTTGCTCGCTCGTCGAATTTTTGCACAAATTGTTTCGGAGTGTGCACATACGCGTCTGATTCGAAGATTCCCAAATGTTTTAAATTCGGGACTTTCCCAGTCCACGCTTCGTACGGTGTCACTGCACCGCTCGTCCACACGGTTAGGTTTAGAACGTATACCGCACAATTTATCGCCTGTGCGCGTGCCTCATTGTCTGGGAATATTGTGAAAATTTTGATTATTATTTTGCTCATTATTGCATTGTCTTCTTCGGCATTCTGATATTAGATGTCCGAGTTTCTTGCAATAATTACAGATCTTTTTAGATCTTTCTTGATAAAATCTCTTAAAATCTGTTTTATCTTTTGGTTTTGAATTATAGCTTCATTTTGGATTATAATTTGATTTTGGATTCCATGTATTAAATGTACGACTTTTCAATGTTATTTCCGGCTTCAATGCGGATGTGATTGTGTCTTTTATTGTGTTTGGATGGTCTGTTTTTACGTCGAGACGAATTTCTCTTTCTAATCCTTCGATAAAATCGGTTAGACCCTTTTTTCTTTCTTCGTCTACTAATATTGTCTTATGACTCATTGGCAACGAAGTCTTATTAGGAATTGATTTTATAGCATGATCATGAATTTTTGTGAATCTTTGAGAATATTCGTGAATTGATTTCTTATGTTTTTGTCGACAATTCATTTGAAAGATTGTTAAATCGTCATAAGTTCCGTAGGTGACTCGAAGAGTATTTTTAATTCTTCAAAACGGTCGATATAATCGGCGCGAATATCGATTTTAGCTTGTCCTTTTAATTTTGATCCAAGAATACTTGCCAATAATCGACTTTGTCTATATTTTCCGGTGTTCTTTTTAGCACTTTTTATTTGATAAATGAAGGTTTCTACTGGAATATTATCTCCGTTAAAATCAGAAATGGTTAATAAAAGTTCTTTAAGAGGAATTTGATTTATGCCAGGGTTTTCTTCTTCGTCTTCGGTGAAAACTTCAGAGTCATTCTTATTTTCATTACTTTCTGGTTTATTTTCATTATTTCTCGATTGAAATTTGTTTCAAGTGATTTCAATCTATTCATGATATTTTCAAGAATGTGTTCGAATTTTTCCATGATTCCTACTTTTCTTTTCGAAAAATAGTACTTGAAGAATGAATTTGCTGACCTTGTCAAGATTTAGATTTTTCTTTGTGACGTGCCGCAGTGGTAGAGGTCGATTTTGTTGGAGAATATTCTTGTTTTGCGTTGATAACCGTTGATCTTGACGTTATCGATACTCTGGATTAATTGTTAATCACTCCCTATCGACAATTACGGGATTTCGAAGATTTCGTAGATTCGATGAATTTCGTAAGATACCTCTTCGAAGCTCACAGAGCCCTTTTTCCCAATTCCCTCAGGTAATGTTGGTTTTAAAGTCGGTGATTCCCTCGGGATTGCTTCTTTTTGGTATCCCACCGCTGCCACCAATTTCTGTTACGCCGCTCCGTGCGAACATATATTTAAAAAAAAAGGATTTTATTCACCAATTTAATATTACAATATTACAAGATTTTTTCTACTTCTGATTTAACGGAGATTGAGATTGAATGACTGGATTACGTATGTCGAATGTCTTGAGCACGAATGTCTGTCGATTGCTCATTAGCGGTTCTTATATACTCTCTTTTTTCGTCATTTCGATATGTCTAGAACGTCCTATACTTTGTTGTTGTATCGGTTCGATGTTTCCAATTACTTACTGACATACGTTGTTTAGTCTAGTGCTGAGCGTCGGATTACACTGTTACAATATACTAGGGGGGCTCCGCACCCCTGCGCGCTTCGCGCGCCAACCCCCCGTTCCATCTCGCCCCGGCCTACCCCGGCCGTTCTACCTCGCCCCGGGCTCCCCTCCCGTTCCATCTCGCCCCGGGTTCCCCCCTCAACTCTTGTACACGGCGGCGGTGATGGCGGAGAGATATACAGTCGTTATATTTACGTGATATCTCTCTATATTATATATACTAGGGGGCTCTGCCCCCCTGCGCGCTTCGCGCACCACCCCCCCTCTCGGCTCATTCCATTCGGCGTACCCCCCCCCCCCGTACCATCTTGCCACGGGCTCCCCCCTTAACTCTTGTGCACGGCGGTGGCGGCGGCGGCGAAATATTTATATAATATAGAGAGATATTTCGCCGCCACCGTATACAAGAGTTGAGGCGGTCATTCCATTCACCGTACTCCCGGGAGGGGGGGTACGCTGAATGGAATGACCACCTCAACTCTTGTACACGGCGGCGGCGGCGGCGAAATATTTATATAATATAGAGAGACTAGGGGGGCTCTGCTCCCCTGCGCGCTTCGCGCGCCAGCCCCTCCTCGGGCCATTCCATTCGGCGTACCCCCCTCAGGCCACTCCATTCGGCGTACCGCCCCTCGGGCCAAACACCCCCCCCTTCCACGGGCCATTCCATTCAGCATACCCCTCCGGGTTGGGGGTTCGGTGAAGGGAATGACCGCCTCAACTCTTGTACACGGCGGCGGCGGCGGCGAAATTTTATATAATATAGTATCTCTCTATATTATATTATATAAATATTTCGCCGCCGCCGTCGCCGCCGTGTACAAGAGTTAAGGGGAAGCCCGGGGCGTGATGGAACGGGTGGAGCCCGGGACGAGATGGAACGGGGGGGGTTAGCGCGCGAAGCGCGCAGGGGGGCGAAGCCCCCCTAGTATATATACAGTGTGTCCCAATAACTATTAGCACCTTAGATTCTTCGAAACTATAAGGTTCAGAGAAATATTTGCTGAATCAAAATTGCACAGTCGAAGGGAGCCATCCAATGATACCAAAGTACTCACCCCCACCCCCACCCCCACCCCCTGGGCTGGAGGTGGGGCAACTTTCAAATCTTAAATGGGAACCCCCTTTTTTATTGTAGATTCGGATTCCCCATAAAAAAATACGTAACTTTTGTGCAAAATTTTTTTTTAGATTCGTGATAGATGGCGCTGTAATCGCAAAAAATCCCCGAAAGTACAGAAAGGCGATAATACTTACAGTTTCGGTAGTAAATAAAATTAATACGTTTATAGTACGTGTTTGAAATGACGACCATCAGTATCAATGCAATATTGGATTCTTTTTTCGAGTGATTGACTTGCAAGTTTTACAGCGTCAGAACTTACTGATGCACAGGCTGTAATAATTCTTTGTTGCATGTCGTCAAGTGTAGTTGGTACTTCTTTGTACACTTTATCTTTCAATGTTCCCCATAGAAAGAAGTCTAAAGGTGTTAGGTCTGGGGAACGAGCTGGCCACGATATTGGACCGCCGCGTCCAATCCAACGATTTCGAAATTTTTCGTCGAGTTGCCTTCGTGCAATCAATGAATAATGTGCTGGACATCCGTCATGTTGATACCACATGGTTTGTTGTGTAGGTAAAGGCAACTCTTCTAGCAAAAGTCCCAATGTATCTTTGATAAAATTACTGAAGATGTTGCCATTCAAATTTCGATTGATAAAAAAAGGACCAATAATTTTAGCACCTATGAATCCGCACCATACATTCACAGACCATTGTCTCTGGTGTTCAACCTGCCGCAGCCAATGTGCATTTTCCGTTGCCCATAAATGCATGTTATGCAAATTAACGTTCCCATGATTTGTAAATGTTGCCTCATCAGTAAATTAAACGGTATTAAGAAATGAATCATTGTTTTCGAACTGACGTTGAACCGTTCGACAAAATTCAACGCGATTCATGAAGTCGTTCCCATGCAATTCTTGGTGAAGACTAACATGGTACGGGTGAAATTTGTGACGGTGCAAAATGCGATGTACGCTAGTCCTGCCAATGCCAGATTCATTTTGAATTTGTCGCAAACTAATGTGGGGATCTCGATACACACTTGCGAGCACAGCGATTTTCATTTCTTCATTCGTTATACGTTTCTGGCGTACACTACTACGGACACTTAAACTACCGGTTTGCTTAAGTTTATCACACACATTTTTAAATGTTTGACGCGAAGGCAGAAACCGATGTGGATATCGTTCACCATACAAGGTTTTTGCCCTTACAGAATTTTGTTGGCATTCGCCATAAATGAGAAGCATATTGACTTGCTCTTCAAACGGATACATTGCACTCGATTGACTGATTTATCGATACTAATCGTATCATGTTTATCTTATCCTGCAAACTTATTAGAGTGTCCTTGAAACAGTGTTTATTTTCAGTGAAGTAAACCGTAAGTATTATCGCCGTTCTGTACTTTCTGTACCTTTCTGTCGCAGAAATGTAACAAACATTGTAACATTTGTAACATTTTTGTAACATTGTAACAAAGGTGTCCGTAGTAGTGTACGCCAGAAACGTGTAATGAATGAAGAAATGGAAATCGGTGTGCTCGCAAGTGTACATCGAGATCCTCACATTAGTTTGCGACAAATTCGAATGAATCTGGCAAAACGTGATGGCCGATTGTCGAGAGCAACGCGCGGCTGTGAAATTTTGTTTCCTGTTGGTGAAATCGGCCGCGGAAACTACTGTAATGCTTAAGACTGCTTATGGAGATGCCGCCCTAAGTAAAACCAGAGTCTACGAGTGGTTTTCACGTTATAAAAATGGAGAAATGTCAATTGAAGACCGACCCCGTTCAGGACTCCCCTCAACGTCAACAAGTGACGAAAACGTCGATAAAATCAATGCTCTCATTCATGAAGACCGTCGCCGAACCATTGATCAACTCTGTCAGATGTCTGGGATATCATGTAGTTCAATTCGGAGGATTTTATCCAAAGATTTGCACATGATCAGAGTTGCAGCCAAATTTGTCCCTTGCCTTCTCACAGACGAGCAAAGGGAGCGTCGACTTCAGGCATGTTTTCGAACTTCAAAATCAGCTCGAAAAGGACCCTGAACTTTTTTCCAAGGTGATTACTGGTGTTGAATCGTGGTGCTATGGATACGACCCCGAAACAAAGCAGCAATCAAGCGTTTTGCCACTGTGGAGGAGGTAAAACAAAAATCGCTGGAAGGCCTAAAGAACATCTCGATAAGTGAATTTAAAAAATGTTTTGAACATTAAAGGGATCGTTTGCAGAGGTGCGTTGTGGTCAAATGAGAATACTTTGAAGGTGATCAAAATTTGGTGTAAAAATATTAAAAAATAAAGAAATTATGACGAAATTCCCGTTTTTTTTGGATCCCCCCTCGTATATACACAATAGAATTATATTTGGATTTTTGTTTGTATTTTAAATTACTTAAACAATGCCAAGAAGTTTATTGCTCCCTGATGTATTTTATTTTGTTTATTGTACATCAGGATGACATTACGAAGGAGTTCGACGAAGAAATATGAAAGTTGAAGACGGTAATCTTGACATGCGAAGGCAGAATTCCCAAGCTAGAATCGGCAGTAGCGCTACAAACGAAAGAGGAAGAGAGAAACGGGAAGAAAACATTTCCAAATCCTGACAACTTGCTTCTGACGAAGTCTCATTTACATCAGAGTTGTATTTTTGTAAACGTTATGACGAAAACATAACTCTCCTGCAACAAAAACAAAAGGAACTATTATATTACGATATCTAATATCTTATCTGATCTTTATTATTTATTGTACATCCAATCATCGCCTTTCAATCATATTTTTACTGTACAAATTTTCTATATTATAATACATTGTAATCGCCTGGTCAAAACGAGTTTGGTATATTAACAGGTCCACAAATTCTGTGCAATTTTATTCTTCTCTTCTTTTTTTTCCCTTCGTACGTGACTCTAATTAATATTGTACTTTGTAAGACAACATTCATATAATCTTCGAGTGTCTCAATTTGCAAAGGTAATATCTAGATGTAAGGCAACAAACAATAAGAAATTAATCTATTTCATTATAACCCTTACGTGTTCATTTAATCATCGGAATTGTTTAATGAGAGAGTATTTTGTACTTACGGACATGTTCACAGCCGGTTGCCCAATTCCTTGTCCGCTGGCACCTACTTTAGCTTTACCAACCACGTTAGCTTTTTTATGAATCTTAGGATCATTTTTCGAGGTTCTGGACTGATAGCTATTGCTCAACGTTATGAGTTGAGTGTCGGAGCCCCCAATCTTCTGCGGTGATAGCAGCCGTATCACCCATTGTATCGGGATACAACTCTTCTTGGACAAGTTCCGACTGTCAAAATACAACATTCAACAAACTTTGCTTTGCCATTTGTCTCATCTTTTGAAATTCTTAATTCACATTAACATCAAGTCTCGTTAAAGTCTCACCTTTCTCACCATTGTGCGCTGACGGATCTGTTCAAAACTTTAGCTCGTACCGCCCTGTTGTCATGAGGAATACTTCAAAGATACAATATCGGCAAACTGATTATGCGACAATCGCTAGGGCAAACTTTAAAAAAGTCTGTCACCCTTTGAAAAAGACCTGGATCTTCTACAAGAAGTCAAATCCTAACAGAAGTTGAGGGCACGGTATATGAGAACTATCTGTACATTCTCGAGCCGCTCTCACTGGAAAAAAACAGACGGCGTACCTATTGGACTTTCATAAGCGGCAGTGGGCCATTACAACATTCCGACGAAGGACCTCTTTGCCAGAGCAACCGATGAGTGTGACAGACAACACGGCGACAAACTGTTTCGCAGAAAATCCTGGTAAATATACACATGGCTTACAAACACTGTTTGAATTAGGCTCGTTCACCGATTGTAGTTCTACTCAGGGCAGATATAAGTTTTTAATCACAGTCATAAATACTAATAACAGTCGTCTTTATAAACTCTAAATACTGATAATTATAATTCGAATAAAACTATTGAGAGGAACTTTAAATAAATAAACTGCGTACTTTATTTAACTGACGTATTGTCACAATATACCGATTTTGATATAAATTACGACGTCAAATACACTCTGTTTAACCTATCTGATACTGACGTTTAACTTTTGTAGGTTACTGACAGTTTGCAAGTGTAGATTTGAAAGATTGTGGTTACGGGGCTACCCGCCAATGTAAGACTGTGACCCGCGGTTGCGTCGGCTTTAACCACGAACGCTCTCAGCGGCGACGTGTTCAACTAAAACGATTACCATCGCTTTTTTCGAGAGTTTGAGTTTTCGAGACTTTGCGTTTTCGAGACAATGAGGGACCTCTGTGAACTTGGCGAACCGATTTTGACTTTTTTAAATTCTGTTTAGTTTAAACGTTTGTTGGTCGTTTGTTGGTGTTTGTTAGTTTAATAAAAACGTTTGTTGGTCGATAGTTTTTACAGGGAAGCGCACATAAAATATAGTGTGAACTTGGCAGAAAAATTTGTATTCAGATCGCACTGAGGTTTTATAGGGGCCTAATCGATGCGTAATCGTTTGTTGGTTCCAAATGCACTAAGTAGAACGTTTGTTGGTTCGTCGGTTATCGAGAAAAGCTAAAAAAAACGTATCGGGAACATGTCACTGATTTTACCAGACCCTGTCATATGACCGCAGGAACTTGGCCACACGATAATTATTTTTAATGCGTTTTTGTTCAATGGGGAGCTTGATCGATTCGGAATTGTTTGTAGGTCAATAATAATCTAATTAGAATGTTTGTTGGGCCTCGGTTTGATCGGAATATATAAATGACTACATGCTGTCTCGCGGAGGGTCGTTAGCGAGCGATAGCCAATTGCAAGGAAGATTCTAGCGGAAAGGCGCGACTCTCATAGGCTATCGCTGGCTAACGACACTGATAGTCGTCGGTAGGCAAGTACAGAACCTCACCTCAGTGTTGAGATTGTAGGCGTTTGTTAGTTTAATAAAAACGTTTGTTGGTCGTTTGTAGGTGTTTGTTAATGTAATAAAAACGTTTGTTGGTCATTCGTAGGTGTTTGTTAGTTTAATAAGAAGGTTTGTTGGTCGATAGTTTTTACAGGAAAGCACACATAAAATATGGTGTGAACTTGGCAGGAAAATTTTTATTCAGATCGCACTGAGGTTTTATAGGGACCTAATCGATGCGTAATCGTTTGTAGGTTTCAATTGAACTAAGTAGAACGTTTGTTGGTTCGTCGGTTATCAAAAAAAGCTAAAAAAACGTATCGGGAACATGTCATTGATTTTACCAGACCCGGTCATATGACCGGAGGAACTTGACCGCACGATAATTATTTTAAAGCGTTTTTTTTCAATGGGGAGCTCAATCGATTCGGAATTGTTTGTAGGTCAATAATAATCTAATTAGAATGTTTGTTGGGCCTCGGTTTGATTGGAATATATAAATGACCACATGCTGATTCGCGGAGGGTTGTATAATACGAAAGCGTGAAGTGAACCGGACAATTTTGGCTTTTTAAATTTTGTCTTTATCTAATCCTTTGGTGATCACGATTATTCTATTCAGAAAGTTTTGACGGTTCGTAGTTTAAGTAAAAAAAATGGAAAAAACATTTGCGTCTAGTCAGTGGGGATAAGGTATTTGATAGTGAGGAGTTAGCAGGACAAATATATTTTTTTTGTATCCAATTTTGCTCCAATTAGTTGTAATTGAAGAAGAATCATTTGGTGGTGATTGGTAGTCTATTTGCGACGTTCAGTAGTTAATCATTAGATTAATATGATTAAAAAATAATTGCGATATAGAGATCAGTCAACAAGGTTAGGTTAGCCGATCAAATATATTAAAATTTGTCCAATTCGTTTTTTTGGTCCAAGTGAAACCCTTATAACCATTCCTCGGCCAATCGTAGTCCTCACGAGCTCGAGGAATCTACGTTTATAAAATATTTTTTATCCAGTAAATTAAACACATCCGCGGGTAGCCCAGAGGGGCGATTCTGTACCAGACGCAATATCATAGCGTCCGACGCAAAACCGCGACAGCCAATTACAAGGAAGATTCCAGCGGAAAGGCACAGCTCTCATAGGCTATTTCGGTTTTGCGTCGGACGCTATGATATTGCGCTTGGTACAGAATCGCCCCTTAGAGGGGCGATTGCGAGACAGACGCAATATCATAGCGTCTGACGCAAAACCGCGACAGTCAATTGCAAGAAAGATTCCAGCGGAAAGGCGCGCCTCTCATAGGCTATTTCGGTTTTGCGTCAGACACTATGATATTGCGTCTGGGGCTGAATTCCGTACTTGTCTACCAACAACAATCGGTGTCGTTAGCGAGCCTATGAGAGTCGCGAGCCTATGCGAGCTATGAGAGTCGCGAGCCTATGAGAGTCGCGCCTTTCCGCTGGATTCTTCCCTGCAATTGGCTGTCGCTCGTTAACGACACCGATAGTTGTCGGTAGACAAGTACAGAATATCAGTGCAGGCGCAATATCATAGCGTCTAACGCAAAACCGAAATAGACTATGACATTCGCGCTTTTTCACTGGAATCTTCCTTGCAATTGGCTGTCGCGGTTTTGCGTCGACGCTATGATATTGCGTCTGGTTCAGAATCGCCCCTCTGGGCCCGCAATCACTCAACATATATTTGCCAACAATCAACAGGTTATTGACAATAACCTACAAAAATTGAACGACAGTATGAGGTACATTAAATAGAGTGTGAATTTTGTGTGTTCGACGATTTATGTATCTGACGTCGTTATTTATATGAAAATCGGTGTATTGTGACTATATATAATAAAGAAATATTTATACAACCCGTCAAATAAATTATGCAGTGTATTTAATTAATATTCTTCTCAATAGTTTCATTTTAATTATTATCAGTATTTATAGTCTATATATACGGTTGTTATTGGTATTTACAACTGTGACTAAAAACTTATATCTGCCTTGAGTAGAATTACAGTCGGTAAACGAGTCCTATCTACAACGAGCTCTGTAAGTCATGTCTATATTTTCCAGTACTTTCTGCGCAACAGCTTGTCACCATGTCGTCTTTCGCACTCATCAGTTGCTCTGGCAAAGAGGTCCATCATAGGAATGTTGGAATTAAAAATGGGAAAACTGTGTGTGGTGCCACTTTGCAAAATGGGTAGCAAAAGAAAGAAAAAATGTTCTACATTTCAAGTACCAAAAGACATTGATATGTGGAAAAAGTGGGAAGAATTGATTCTAGGCATTATAAAATTACAAGAGTGGAGGATCGAGTATGTGAGCATCATTTTAATGATTGAGACATAGTTCGCGAATGGGTCAAACTCGACGTAAATAACCATGTAATTATACCAGTAAGTTTAATAAAAAGATTTTACACGTAGTTTGAGAAGTGGTTACTCAGAAATTGGGTTTTTCCACAATTTTCTTTCTACCAGCCACTTTTGGATAAGTGTACATTCGTTTTTTTTTAGATTCTTCTGGTCTCGACATGGTTGGTTAGCATCCGATGAAAAAGTTACAAAAGTGCAACTGCCTAAATTGCGACAGAGGCGTCACAGCATGCAGATTTGCAACGCATCATGAGAAATGTATGGGAATGGGACAAAATAGTTCCAGAATAGATCGTAATGGTATAAAGTGATCGAAGCAATAGAAGAAGTGTCAGAGGAACAGTGATATAACGGGCAATCATGTGCAACCGAGTCACAAGAACTCACCCTCAAACTACGAGAATATGTCTATGGAGGACAAACGAGCTGTGTTGCCGCAAATATACGGTGTTGTGTTGGAACACACGAAAAAATTGTCCACTCGCTCAATGCGATGTGCACAACACATGAAGGATCAGCGAAAAGAGATGAGAGCCAATCTCGAAATTTCGAAAATTTGACGTGTGAACCAGGACAATTTGCACGTCAACGTGGATGCTTACGGCAAGAAAGAGGGACAAAATTTGTGCGAGGCATTGGCTCGTCGAGTAGTAACGGTTTGAATCAGCATGTCCAAAGGAAAGGGCAAAGGTTCGAAAAGAGAGGCTCTCCGATCTCACAGGAAGATTGATCCTTTTTGTTTTTGCTTTTTTTTAGCTCTGTTATAATCCATTTTGTGTTTTCAGCCGTTCAAACGTTCACGACAAGATGTAAACTGTAATGCTACGAATCGTGATATGTTCTTATGTGCTTTGTGTGCAAACGATGAGGATTAACGTGACGTGTAATTTTCGTCCTTTCATTCGTTCTGTTTTTTTTGTAGATTTTTTTATAATTGGCTATGTGTCTCATTATTGTTTGGAGTTTATCTAGTTTATCGATGTACGTTACCTAGATCATTTACTACTTTTTGAGTTGAAAGTGTTGGATGTTACAAAGTTTTTAATATTTTTAAAGATAAGAAAATGAAAAAATTGCTCTAGTGGATTTTCAGATGTATGAGCTCAGAGACGAGTGATTCTAGCGTAATATTTTATATATTTATTCATCTGAATTGAGTGCAATTCAAAAGTTGCCATCTCTTGAAGCAAAAGTTATTCAACTACTTATTAGCAACAAAAAAACAACCATCAATTCAATTGCTCTATTTTCAGAGGCAAAATTACCATGCATTCAATTTTGTTTCAAATTCATTGTTTCTGGTAAATAGTACACGACCAAAAAACTGTTAACATCCAGACATTTTATTCCCAAGCTAATCATAGCCCTCACGACTCGAAGAATCTACGGCTATGATATTTTTCATTTTGCAAGTTAAATAATTTACCACCTAACGTTCTAATTACAGGAATAGCCACTAAACGATTCTACGTCGATTGAGTCCTTGCAGAAGAAAATCTGTTGAAAAATGACAGATTTATTGATAATAAAGTGCCCCGATCCAAAACGACGTTCTTATTTGTGGGATGAAAAGGGAGCCTGAAAGTACGGTCAATATTTTCGACATATATACCACTGTGTTCGAGGAATTTCTCAACTACATGTACTCTAACAACATCAATAATGTGGAACCTATGGTTGAAGAACTTTTTATCATGGCAGACAAATACCAGATCCATAATTGAAAAGAGTCATTAGCAAAAATACATGTCGGCAGGTCTTGATGCTTTTTAGCATACCAAGATACCGAATAATATTTTTAATTCATTCCGTATCCTGTCGCCACGAATACGCCCGGCCGTAGATTCCGTCGCCAAGATATTCACTGCTTGATTAAGCTCATGTTCATCGAGTCAACCATACAATTCTTTGTACCATCATGTACGACGATAAATACATGCATCTATTTAAAAAAAAAAACAGTAGACTACGTACGAAGGCAATTTTTCTACTGAAATTATATACATAGTCCTGTACTTCGTTTAGTTTTAAAGGCTCGATTTTCATTTTATTACATTTATTAAGTATCGAAGATATATATTCAGCAACCTGCTTTTAGTGAAACGAACTGCGATTGGATTATGTAGGACTACGATATTTAACGTATGTTGCCTAGTAATGTTTTCACTCGTTTGTTCTTATAGTGTTTGCAAGTGGCTGCGCTAATATATATTCACTGTATCTCTATATTTTATTTTTATCTGAGAGCAACACAGATACGCGATGTGTACAATAATGCACCCAGATGAAAACCCTTTATCACTCTTATTAGTATTTTAGTTTATCTGAAAGTTAGAAGAAAAAGATTTAAAAAATATTGCGATATACAATCACTATTTTCATTCGTCATTCGTTGCATTTTCCAATGCTTATTTTTATATAGTAGTACCTTTCATTTTTCCATCATATTAATTGAAAGGTGATGCCAAATATTTCTGCCCCCCCCCCGCCGCCGTGCGGCCACGTAGGTCAGGCGCTCCAGTATGACTGGATGAGGCGTACCAGCGTACGAGACGAAAGGCACAATACGCCTAGTACGTGAGTAATGGCCAGCAGGTTGCAGTAGCTGGCAGTAGCTCAATAGCAGTCAGTACGTGAACAGTGCGTACTGTGTGTACAGTGTAAAGTTCAGTGATGTCGGTCGTCACAAATGAAGACGAAGATGCGTTGCAAAACACGCCATTCAGGCCTGGTTGATGGAAATTTCAGGTCTATTAGGTAAAAATTATATTTCTGTCCAACCGTTTGGTTGTAATTTGGAGTAATTTACTTCGGTATTTTTTCGCTCCGAAAATTTCGGAGCACGCTGCTTCGAAAATGAAAACGGAACATGGCGGCCATCCGAGCAGTTTCCGCCCCATTGGTTCGGTTTCATCATCCCATTTGTGTAATTAATTTTAATCGAGTTAACGCCATTAATATGAATTCCAAAAACATGATGAAATAATTTTGATGTAGCGGGCGCAACATAGCTGATGAGTGCAAAATATAATTTCGATCTCTCAACAATTTGATAACATACGAATTAAACAAACGTTTTCTGTGTTATCCAACAACGTGCTCCTGAAACAAATTTTGTTATTAATTCAGATTTTTTCTTGATTCGCTTTAAAGCTTTACAGGCTCATGCTTTATTCCCCTTTACCCAGGATGTCAGATGTTCATCAAATGATTTATGAAACACAACTGCAAATTGTTCAAAGCGTTCGCATATGCGGGATACTCTGATCCTGTAGGCATTATGTAATCTTCTCCTATAATTACTTTTCCATCGATTCACACTGCACACATTGCTCCATTTTGTACATTGTCATTGTGATTCATCGTGGAGCCGAAGACCCAGCGGCATGACAGGACCTGTTGTTATCTGGAATTACAGAGTAAGTACTACCTAATTATGATTTTTAATCAGAATCTATTAATGTTGAATAGCGCGTCTTAAATTATTTTCGACATATGTTCGATTTTTCTTATACTCACCCAATTAATGTGATTCCTCGATAACATGGGGGTCACCTTCTCCATGAGATGATAGGTTTGGCGGCTAAGAACTTTATTTTCAATTAATAAAAGCACTTTTTTTCAATTGCATTATTGCAATTGATTGATTGTATTCTTAATATTTTATTGTATTAGTGTTTTCCACTGCTAGCTCTTTTCAGGTTTTGACGTCTCTTCCTTTTCTTCACATTCCTTGTCCTGACACCCTTTGCAGAATGTTTTCCGCAGCCACTCTTTCCTAATGTACTGCTTGCATTTGCACAAGGACATAGTGAAACTGCGGAAAAGGTGACTGATACAGGTGACTTTTACTGAGTTTCAGTTATATTCCCATTAGACACTCAGTAAAACTGCCTTGCACTCAGTAGCTGGTATGCAAGCCAGTGCATGGCTAAGTGGTCAGAGAACCCAGCATTGGCTACAAGCAATACTGCTTAAGTTTAAAAACTTTAAAGACTGCTACAGCTTCGCACTGACCACGTATACACTGCTATCTACATATTCTTACTAGAAAAGCGGAAAACTCTATTGTGTCACATAATTTTCTTTCCATGGTCTTTTGTTTCTTTAGCGAACTAATGAAAACTTCCTTTCAGATCCTTCAACTGCAGATCTTGACAACTTCCGGAACTCGTGTTACGAATAAAAACCACAGATCCTTCCGATTTACCATAGCATCACTTCTCTGCTTTTGTTTGAACATGTGGCAACAATTAGATTGGGATCAATGGGGTCAATTTTGTCCCAAACATGTCCGGCACAAAGGTACGTAACAAGACATTTACAACTCTAGCGGACCTAGCTGGTAGATACTCTGATTGACGGTTGTTATATAATGTCAAATTTGTGTCGACTGATAACAATTAGTTTTGACTCGTACCAAGTATGGATAGTAAAAGGATTAACTACGTCTGGTAAGGAATTACATAATAAAGGTTAGATTTCCCACAAAACCAACACTAATTTTTCATCACAATGAATGATTCTTATGATTGATGGATGTCTACTTTGTGTTGCCAATTACGATTCTATAACTAGCTTACGGTTTGGAATCAATCTTATAAAAATGTTTTGCTTGATGTCTCAATAGACCAGTTTAAAATTTCCGATTTTGGTTGACAAATTCGGTAGCATTGACATATCTTATTACTGTATTCTTTGTTCGGAAATAATGTGCAAAATTGACGTTGTGTTGATTTTTATTCATTTAGTAATAACATGTATTACTCAATAACTAATTAATGAATAAATTATTTAAAATTAATTATTGACATTTTGCTCTAAGGACTCAAGCATGAAAGTAGAACGTCTTGCAAATAGATGATATAGATTCAATTTTGTTTCGTTGATGCGATCGTCATATTGTGCATATAAAAACCTTTTAACACATAAATATATTGTCGTGTTTGTTAAATTGTTGATCTTTATAGTTCGAGTACCTTATAAATATGAATATGGAGGTCGTTTCTCATTTTATCACCAACGATCGCGCGGGATGCATATATGATCAAAATGTAAAATCCCGTAAGCACAAAAACAATGTAGAATGAAACACGAATTGGATACTCTAAAGTAGCATCAGGGTCCCAGACGATCAGTTTACGTTATGTCTATACTTTTCACTCTAAAGTAATCTCAGGGTGGCTGGCATATTCGCTCGATTAATCAGAACGCTTATCTGCTAATCTGCCATCTAATTTTATCGTCAACTTGATCGTGGATGAAGAAATTGGCCCTTAGGCGAGGTGAAGGTGACGATTGAAAATAGCCGTAATTAATCCACAAATTTTGTGGCACAGGCTTCCACTAGAAGAAAAGCCATTAGTGATATAAAAAAAAAATGCTCAGATTTTAACCATTGTGATCGACCTAGTGAATATAGGAACCCAATCACATTGCTTAAGGTATTCCTGAGCCAATAGACTTTAGAAGTGAGATCAGTGAACTTAAGATCATTTTTATCGTAAACAATTTAGTTGATGACTACTAAACAGATCTAAAAAAATACGCAATCGTTTTTTAATTGATACTACAGAATATTAATCACATCGCTTTGCGTGGTCGTGCATTATAGAATAATTGAAGTATACGTACGTAAATATAGTGATTTCCGAAAATATTCCTAAGAATAATGTAACGTAGTTTCTGATTTTAGGTTATATTTTTTCATTTACAGTAATACGAGCATACGAAAATGCCACCGGCAAGTAAAGTGCTGATTGACGAGGCTGTTGCCGTAATTAAAGCTTTCCGAGTACATTTTTGCACAAAGACGTTACCGGCATATTCGAGCGTAGTTTGGAAAGACATGTCTACCGCACTGAACAAAAGATGGAATGCTAACTGTGTATTCGTAAACGTTACTCAAGATAGAAGACAGATTTTAAGCATTGCGAGGAAAGAAATGGGTATAACTGTTGAGACATGCCAGGATTACAATAATAACTTTGATGACGAGACAAATCAGAGCAATTTGGATGAAACGAACAGCAACAATTCCGGGAGTTGCAGCTTTGGTGATATTAATGAAAATTATATTGACTTTTTTGATGTTGTGTTAACGGAGGCAGAGTGGACAGAAATAAAACCGCTGAGTACAGATGATAAATTAAAACTAAAACCTAAAGTATGGACAAACGTCATAGCCAAAGCACTTTGGCTGCAATTTCGTATGCCCTGTGCATTTGTGTTTAAATGTGCTAACGTACAACAGTCTCCGGACAAGCTGTCATATTCCATTACTTTCTCGGGAGCGTGCAAAAGCAAAATAAAGTGTGGAAATAAGATTAAAGGTCGTGCTGAAAAAAAGATAAGTCAACAAGGAATCACGTTTGCGGTACAAACTCGAGACACTCGTGGTGAGCAGCATGAGCGAGTCAAACGCCCTTTAAATGGTAAAAGAAGGAAAGATGCTTTTAACGACATCAAAGGGAAGGGATGTACCAAATGGAGAAAAGGTGAAGCGTTCAAACTTATGCTACCAGGGGATACGGAACCTCCCATTGTACCGTCTAATGAAGTCATTCGACAGGCAAAAAAGGAAGGTATCAATGAAGAGTTGGGCATCAAAAAAGAAGAGAAACGTGACATCATTGGTTCCATCCAGAATATGCCCTTTGACCCAAAATACAGTGGTTTGATCCACGAGGTATCAGCATTTCCTTTTCTTGTTATTTATGGGTCACCTGTGCAATTTCATGTGTGGAAGGAATTTTGTCGGCTGCACAGAAGCAATGCAACTGTTGCGATTGATGCTACTGGCAGTTTGGTCAAGAGGGTGGAAAGAAAAAATGGTACTCTCTCCAGTCACATATTTCTGTATGCAATTGTATGCAACTTCAGTTCCACTACAGCGTGCGTATATCAAATGCTATCTGAACGTCATGATACAGTGACAATAATGATGTGGCTGTTAAGATGGTTCCAACACGGCGCTCCGAAGCCTAAGGTAGTTGTCTGCGATTACTCTCGTGCCCTTTTAGGGGGTACGTGTATGGCATTCAATAAAAAACCAATCAAAGAATATATTGTTGATCGTTTTAAAGCAGCTTCGAGCACTGCCGGTCTGACAAAAGCGCCAGTCACGTGGATCAGAATTGACGTTGCTCACTTTATTCACATGATATGTCGATGGAATTGTATCAAGACAGTTAAACAAAAAGCGGTGAAGGAATTTTATAAACACTGCGTCGCGTTAATGGTAGAATGTCGGACGTTACAAGTTTTCCAACAAATTTTCGTACTTACCTGCACCGTTGCTCTCCAAGAATACGAAGATTCCACGATTGGTTTGCCGGACACACGATCACCCAAAGAAGCGAGAAAAAAGTTAGAATACTTCATATCCAAAGGTAATTTGAAATGGGCGGATTTGGAGGACGAAAAAACGGATTCTGTATTGCGTCAAAAATTCACGGATGAAGACGGCGACGATGTTAATGCGGACGAGATAGATGCCGACAATGATGCGTGCGTCAACGACTGGATTGAACTCTTACGAAGAAAAGCTCAAAAAACGCGTTCCACTGGCGATAATCTCAATCCGTTTTTTCTGCCGGATTTCATTAACAGATTTTCCAGCGTAGCTAAAGAATTTCCATTATGGACGAAAATTGGAATGCCAATAACCACGGATCGAGCAACATCTAGCTACGTGGAGGGCTATTTCAACGATATAAAAACAAGGGTTAAGAAACCATTATTCCCAGGGCTGATGTCGATCGATTCGTTTTTGCGGGTACATGCCCGGGACATTGCTGAAACCAATTGCATAATTTCTGGTCATATGGTGCAATATAACATTGATCGTCTCCATCTCGTCGAAGCAGATAGTAAAATTTTCGCCGGAAATGCTGGTCAAACTCCGAACTGTGGAACTGTCACGGATTATTTGGGAAAGACTGCGGACTCTGACCTCTTTGCAGTGGAAAACTGGAGGGGAAAAGGCGGTGAATCGGAATTCGAACATAAAAGAAAACAAACATTCGAACACAAAGCCAAAATCGGTCGCGAATTTGACAGCGATGCAGATTTATTGAGTACGCCCCATCAAAACTCGTCTGTTGTGACATATCATCCGACAGATCAAGATACTCCAATAGAGCTAATTTCCAACCAAATAGACGATGGTGGCAACCGTCAATGTTCATTGAAGTCGTCCCTGAGGGATCACAATTACGCACAATCGAGCGACATGCGAAGTGACCCAGTTGAGTTCGATTACCAAGATTTTGCGTCAAACTTGAAGGGGTGTGATAATTTAACATCGACGATAATTCAACCGGTAGACGCAGAGAATAAAATTAATAAATATTTCATACCCCACCCTGAAATCTGCCAACAGAATGCTCTCGTCACAAATAAATCCAGTAGGCAGTTGAGAAAACTCGTCCCGTTACCGAATGGATCGATGTCACCCTTGGTCATTATGGATCACCGACCATATTACGTTTGTAGCACTTGCGGGTTCGACTCCATTGCTCAAGTTTTGGCAACAGCCGCAATCGATGACCTCCATTATCGTAATTACTTGCAGAGTTCTACAAACCCGACGCTTAAATTTGTATACGATTTTATCACTAAGGGATTGTCAAAGGATTTGTTGACTCAAAGGGCTCGAATTCTCGCCAGTTTCCAGAAGCCAACAGCCGTTACTGACACTCAGCCAGTTGTGCATGAGATTAATGCCTTTGGAAATGTCGCAAACCTTGTTGAAAACATTCTATCCTCGACTCCAAGCCTACGTGAATCCGAGGTATGTTCTCATTGTCCCGGACGCACGATTGATCGTCCTACTATCGCACCCAACCACAAGTTCATTGGTAAGAACGGTTTCAACGCCCTCGAGTCGGACCTGAAATTCTGGGCTGTAGTCCATAAAGTACGATGTCGCGGTGGCTGCCCAGGGTCATATACGCGTACCACAACATTGGGTGAACATCTTTTCATCGAATTGGATTTACGTCATGAGGACGATTTGGGAAAAACGATGCGAACCACTCTTTCACAATTTCCGAAAACATTGGACTTAGCGAAAACGGAGACTAGTTCGGAGTATAGGTACGTTTAACTTCAAAATAAATTGGAGGCGACGGATTTTTAGTAGTTTCCTAGTTGTCAGCTCCACATAATCTGATTTCTGATTCCGTTTTAGGCTTGTTGGAGTTGTGGAACGTCTTCCTGGCCATTACATAGCGCACTGTTTGCGGACTGCTGGATTCTGGCAAAAATTTAATGACATGGATGGAAAAGTGGGGAGGTCTACACCAAAAACTCGACTGGAGCCACATCTCGCGATTTATATTAAAAACAATAAAAACATTTAAGGATGTATTTAGGGACGATTTAAAAAGAAATAAAAAATTGGAGCACGTATATAGGAGTGTATAGAGTAAATAAATAGCGGCATTTGTATTTTTTCTTTAATATTTATTTAAAAGACGATGAAACAAACTGAGCACATACAAGAGGCATATAAGGCAAATAAGCAAAGGCAGGGTTGTATTTTTCATTCATTATTTACGTTTTCTTTTTCCTTTCAGAAGTTAAAAAAAATGTTTGTACTGTGTATCAATAAAGGCAAAAACATTTGTCGTATTTACTTTGTGATCATGGAGCCTAGAGGCTCCATGTTTGTGATGTTGAACTTTTTTTTTTTTTTTAGATTTCAACCCCAATGTTTTCACAGTCTGTCAAAACGTCGGAAAATTACGTTGAGGACTAACTTAACGTTGTCGACTAATCTCTATATCGCAATTATTAATCATATTAATCTAATGATTAACTACTGAACGTCGCAAATAGACTACCAATCACCACCAAATGATTCTTCTTCAATTATAACTAATTGGAACAAAATTAGAAACAAAATAATATATTTGTCCTGCTAACTTCACACTATCAAATACCGTATCCCCACTGACTAGACGCAAATGTTTTTTCCATTTTTTTTACTTAAACTACGAACCGTCAAAACTTTCTGAATAGAATGATCGTGATCACCAAACGATTAGAAAAAGACAAAATTAAAAAAGCCAAAATTGTCCGGTTCACTTCACGCTTTCGTATTAAACGACCCTCCGCGCGAGACAGCATGTGGTCATTTATATATTCCAATCAAACCGAGGCCCAACAAACATTGTAATTAGATTCTTATTGACCTACAAACAATTCCGAATTGATTAAGCTCCCCATTGAACAAAAACGCGTTAAAAATAATTATTATCATGCGGTCAAGTTCCTGCGGTTATAGGACCGGGTCTGGTAAAATCGGTGACATGTTCCCGATACGTTTTTTTACCTTTTTTCGATAACCGACGAACCAACAAACGTTCTACTTAGTTCATTAGGAACCCACAAACGATTACGCATCGATTAGGCCCCTATAAAACCTCAGTGCGATCTGAATAAAAATTTTCCTGCCAAGTTCACACTATATTTTATGTGTGCTTTCCTGTAAAAACTATCGACCAACAAACGTTTTTATTAAACTAACAAACACCTACAAACGACCTACAAACGTTTTTATTACACTAACAAACACCTACGAACGACCAACAAACGTTTTTATTAATCTAACAACACCTACAATCCCAGTACTGAGGTGGGGTTCTGTACTTGCCTACCGACGACTATCGGTGTCGTTAGCCAGCGATAGCCTATGAGAGTCGCGCCTTTCCGCTGGAACCTTCCATGTAATTGGCTATCGCTCGCTAACGACCCTCTGCGAGACAGCATGTAGTCATTTATATATTCCAATCAAACCGAGGCCCAACAAACATTCTAATTAGATTATTATTGACCTACAAACAATTCCGAATCGATCAAGCTCCCCATTGAACAAAAACGCATTAAAAACAATTTTCATGCGGCCAAGTTCCTGCGGTCATATGACCGGGTCTGGTCAAATCAGTGACATGTTCCCGATAGGTTTTTTTAGCTTTTTTCGATAATCGACGAACCAACAAACGTTCTACTTAGTTCATTTGGAACCTACAAACGATTACGCATCCATTAGGCCCCTATAAAACCTCAGTGCGATCTGAATAAAAATTTTCCTGCTAAGTTCACAACATATTTTATGTGCGGTTTCCTGTAAAAACTATCGACCAACAAACGTTTTTATTAAACTAACAAACACCAACAAACGACCAACAAACGTTTAAACTAAACAAAATTTCAAAAAGTTAAAATCGGTTCGCCAAGTTACTGCAGCTCAATGAGGGTATCCCATCCCGATACGGCCTTTCGCGCGTGTACCGACTGTTTTTGGAACGTGTCCAGCCGCGAGATGGCAATAACGGTTAAAGCGCAAACACATCGCGGTTAGGCAATGAACGTAGTCCCAAGTGTTGAGGTTCTCAATAAAACCGAGGGACGTGACTGACTAGCAAATTATTTAATCAAATAATACACGTGGAATCCTTTTGGCTATATCGGAGCGAGGAAAACTTGAATAACATACACAACTGTTTTCGGTTGAATTTCTTATAAACAATTTGTTAACAAAGCCAAGAATAAATAGTATTATGATTATTGCCGTTAATTGTTTAATGAACGAATGGCAAATAAATAAATAAACTGTCCAAATAAATTGAAATAATTGTTTTTATTGTCATTGTTATTATTATTAATACATTTCGTCGCAAAGATTTGGCCGGATAATACACGTGGTTTCTTTTGGCTATATCGGCGCGAGAAAAAGTTGAATAACATAAACAACTGTTGTTGGTTGAATTTCTTATAAACAATTTATTGAGAAAACCATGAATAAATAGTATTATGATTGTTGTTGGGTTTCGTTTAATGAACAAATGGAGAATTAATAAATAAACTGTCCAAATAAATCGAAATAATTGTTTTTATTGTCATTCTTATTATTATTAATACATTTCGTCGCACAGATTTGTCCGGATAATACACGTGGGTTCTTTTGGCTATATCGGAGCGAGAAAAAGTTGAATAACATAAAGAACTGTTGTTGGTTGAATTTCTTATAAACGATTTCTTAAAAAAACCAGGAATAATTACTATTATGATTATTGTTCGGTTTCGTTTAATGAACAAATGGCGGATGGATAAATAAACTGTCCAAATAAATTGAAGTGATTGTTTTTATTGTCGGTGTTTTTATTATTCGGTAAAAAAAAGTTAATTTTTGTGTAATCATCGAAAAATCTTCAGGGAACAGAGGTACACATTTTTTGCTACCTCGAGTTTCGAGAAGAGTGGCTTTGAGAGTTCTTGGCTCGGCTGGTTGTGCCGGACGGGAGTCTTCCATCGCCGCTTCGCTGACGTTCTCGGTTGATGTACTAGTCGCTGGTATCGGTCTGCGTTGACGTCTGCTCATTGATTTTGCGATTGTTCCACAGTCAGTCGGTAAATTCGCCAGAGCATGAAAAATTTGACGTTTACGTATAATCGTGTAAACCAAGTTGCTATTATCGTCGAATTGATACTGAAATAATGAATGAATTATTTAGATTAAATGAAAATATTACGATTGTACATTTTCACTCGTCACTCACTTCAATGATATTGTTGGATATTTCAAGGAGGAAGAAAAGAAGGTGATGATTCGTCAGTGCGAAGAACGATGGTGTACTAAATGCCTCGAGTAGATGTAACAATTTTGTACTCACTACTATCGACAGGGCCTTGCGATAGGGCGAAACATTGACCAACATTGTGAGCACACAGTCAAATAGTGGTTGTAATAGTGGTTGAAACTTTTTTTTCACCCCATAACGAAAACGATCTCAATTTTTAAATCGGAACTCACGTCGATCTTACCGTCTTCTACAAAATCATCACAACCGGACATTTTGATGTCCGGTTGTGATGATTTTGTAGAAGACGGTAAGATCGACGTGAGTTCCGATTTAAAAATTGAGATCGTTTTCGTTATGGGGTGAAAAAAAAGTTTCGCCACTCTGCCTTTGAGTACTTGGTAATCAAAAAAATTTCGAATTTATCTCCCAAAATCGATTTTTGCATTTTTCTTTGTATAAGTCAATAAGTTTTTTTTATATGCAATTTTTCTTTGTCCGCTCCCTTTACCCATTACTCTCACGTATCGAAAAAATGTAACATGGTTGATAGAGCTGTTTGTACAAAAAAATGTACCGACGAAATTTTAAACATTTTTTCCGCTACTTTATCAATAACTTTTTGACATGGTTATTATTGAAAATCAATGTTCTTACTATCTTTAATAACGTTCATTTTTTCAGACTCTTACCGTACAACGAATTACTCAGAATTCTCGTCGCGCCTCACTTTTGGCTGGGAATCTATTCCTGGATCTTAAATTACCTGTAAATACGGGAGTGTCCATGGGAACTGTAGCCGTGTAGTGTTTGTTGAATCTAACTTCAAAATTACGTTCACCACCCAATAAAAGCAGAATATATATTCCAATATGCATGAGACCGACTCTCGCTGTGAAAAAAATCAAAGATAAGTAAATTTTCATTTTACCATTGTGACAGAGGGGGAGGTCGAAACACTCACATTGATCGGCTCTGGAATTATTGAGATGATACAAAATCGGCACTAAGACGTCGAGAACGTCGGGACTTTTTAGCACGTAGTACAAACATTTTTTGTTGTAATCGCACATTTTCCACAAAAATACGATAAGTTCCTGATGAAAGTCTACCTTCTTCGTTGAATTTGTCAAATATGTTTGCATCATTGGATTGTTAAGTAATCCGGTGAGTCCCTTCAGAGCGAATTGAAAGTCTGAAATTACAAAAGAAATGAAGTTTTTCTCTTCGAGTTTCTGTTTTTATGCTTCCACATAGAGATTTCATGAACAAAAACGAAAAATCCAATTAGAAAGGCTTCAAAAGATATTTGTACAGATGTCTGTAGTGAAATTAATAAAAGTAACCCTCAAATCTGTATTAGAGAGAACGACTTGAAAAAGATGAATTATGAAGAAGCAATTGTGTAACTGTGTAAATTTTGAATTCTTATCTTTCTCATACCCTCGTCTCTGTGTATACGGTTGAGATTATTGATAAATACGTTATTGGCAACGGGGCCTTCCCTCGTCGTGGCTGTACCAACGTTCGTATCGTGATCCAGGTTTACTATAAAAATTTGGAGAACAACCTCGACCAGAGGCTCTACTGAATCCGTGAATAAATTATTATTATTAATACATTACGTCGCAAAGACTTGACCGGATAGTACAGGTGGGTTTCTTGTAGCATATAACTCCTTAAAATGAATCGACAGACATGCTCATGGGGTTAAGAGACTCGATCAATGCCCATCATACGACCATTGCAAAATATTGTAATGAAATGTTTTAATAAACGAAGATTACTTGTGATAATACCTCGAGCGTGTCCTCAATGTCCTCGGCACGTTCCAAAGTATTTTCTATGGCGTCAGAGTGATATTGATGAATGGAATATCAGTCGGCCATGGCAAGAGTGATAAGCGGAGCATTGTTCACCCAAAGAACATGACTGAACTGTATATCGATGCGACAAAGTATTTCCCATTCGAAGAACGAGAGACCCGAGTTCAATAGTTTTCTTCTCCTCGAAATTCTTGAATACATTGACGGTCGACAAGCTTCCACGAACCACATACTGACTCCAGTCAGACTGAGTCAGACGCTCAAACGAATTCCACATATACCACTTGGAGAGCCTGATGTTCATGAGTAGCGGAGGTCACGCCAGATAGACCAGGTGGGGCAGGAGGAGCGGTCGTGGCAGGAGTTTCTAAAATCATGCACGTATTAATGTAGCATGCGCAAATGTAAATTTAGTATCAACACCAAGCTTTTACTCCGGCACGTGCAATTGACAAATATACAAAAACTTCTCTTCATTGGCTCATTGCTTATTGGAAGTTATGTTCTAATTACTCGTCGTCATTTGTAACTATTAGCAAGAGTAATACCCACGGCGGTATTGCGATAGTTTAAATTAGTTTGATAATCATTTTTTTAAATTCATAAATGAATAACAAGGTCGGTGCACAATATTTGTACAAGTATCGATATGTTTTAGTGAGATAATGAAAATGATGTAGAACACATATAGGCGTGAGAGTGATAGCGTTATTAGTGTCGCTGACGGTGGAGCGAGAGAGGTAAACAAAGAACCTGTTTTGCGCTTCACTTGAAGAAAGAAAGAAATGTTCTGAGATTTCAATATAAATTTAGAAAATCAAAACAACTTAGGAGAATCCGTATAAATTTACAAAAGTATTTCGAAAGAGCCACCTTCGACCATCTTCGTCGTCGTCGCTGCTGAGTTCAATGGTTGATGTCTTCGGAAACTTTTGAATTATGCCCGCTCCTCTGGTCAGAAATTCGTTAATATTCAAAAACCCCGCATCCAACTCAGCCTAGGCTTTGTTTAGCTTGGCTTGTTGCACCAAGTGCGCCATTCGCCTTCGTCTGACGCTTTTGCCTTTTTTTACGGACGGAAATTCCACATGCGTCCTCGCAATAATATCAATGATTTTTCCTAGAAAAAAATGAAGAAGCAATGTGAATTACGCATTATTTTCATCAGTTCTACAAATCCGAAACGTATTATAAAATCGAACCGTATTATATGATCGAGTACATCAACCGAGAACGTCAGCGAATCGGCGATGGAAGACTCCCGTCCGGCACAACCAGCCGTGCCAAGAACTCTCAAAGCCACTCTTCTCGAAACTCGAGGTAGCAAAAAATTTGTACCTCTGTTCCTTGAAGATTTTTCGAAGATTACACAAAAATTAACTTTTTTTTACCTAATAATAAAAACAACGACAATATAAACAATCATTTCAATTTATTTGGACAGTTTATTTATCTATTCGCCATTTGTTCATTAAACGAAATCCAACTATAATCACAATAGTAATTTAAAAAAAAATTGTTTATAAGAAATTCAACCAACAACAGTTCTTTATGTTATTCAACTTTTTCTCGCTCCGATATAGCCAAAAGAACCCACGTGTATTATCCGGACAAATCTTTGCGACGAAATGTAATTAATAATAATAACAATGACAATAAAAACAATTATTTCAATTTATTTGGACAGTTTATTTATTCATTCTCCATTTGTTCATTAAACGAAACCCAACAACAATCATAATACTATTTATTCCTGGTTTTATTAATAAATTGTTTATAAGAAATTCAACCAACAACGGTTGTTTATGTTATTCAACTTTTTCTCGCTCCGATATAGCCAAAAGGAACCCACGTGTATTGTCCGGTCAAATCTTTGCAACGAAATGTATTAATAAAAATAACAACGACAATAAAAACAACTATTTCAATTTATTTGGACAATTTATTTATTTATTTACCATTTGTTCATTAAACAATTAACGGCAACAATCATAATACTATTTATTCTTGGCTTTGTTAACAAATTGTTTATAAGAAATTCAACCAAAACAGTTGTTTATGTTATTCAAGTTTTCCTCGCTCCGATATAGCCAAAAGGATTCCACGTGTATTATTTGATTAAATAATTTGCTAGTCAGTCACGTCCCTCGGTTTTATTGAGAACCCCAACACTTGGGACTACGTTCATTGCCTAACCGCGATGTGTGTGCGCTTGCGGGCGATAGTCTCGGGATCGCAGTGTTTAATTTAAAGAAGAGGGTACACTCGTGGTGGTTTTCAACGTAACAAAAATAGTCTTTTTATTAATATTATTACACAGGTTATGTCGTCGCGTGTCGCAGCAGGTAAAGCTCGTAGCTACTCGTGTGGCCGTTAGGCGAATACTTATTTTTACTAGTTTCTTTCTTATTAACTAGGACGTTCACTGGTCGTGAGCGTCCCGCAGCCTCATTGGTTGTTTCCGTTAGAGTTACTGCGCGAGTGGGGAGAGGAGCGATAGCTACGCCACAATACTCCCCCCCGAGTGACTTAGATATTTCTTTAACGTTATCTATGTTGCGAATCTAATAGTTTTTTTCTTTTTTGCGGGATAAGTTTTAATTCCAGGATTTGGGACTGAGAAGGGGTCCACAAATTGGCTGGTATTTGGCTTGTTAATACTGCTTTCGTCGTTAATGATATATGCTGGTTTCAGTCTTTCAGTTGAAACGTTGACTTCTTTGCCGTTGATGTTGAGAGTAAAAACTCTGTCGTCAATACGATTTGTGATTTCGTACGGTCCCGTATACGGCGGTTGTAACGCCTTTCTGACCGCGTCTTCACGGAGAAACACGTGTGTACACGCATGCATGTCGTTGTGGACAAACATGCTCCTCTTGATGTGATGCGCCGTAGGTGTTGATTTCAGGTTGCGCATGTGCTCCCGAAACTTTTCGACGAATATTTGGGGATCGACGGGTGGGTCTTCCTCTGTGAAGAACTCGCCTGGAACTCTCAGTGGTATTCCGTAGACGAGCTCAGCGGTGGATGCTTTAAGATCTTCTTTGTAGCATGTGCGTAGTCCAAGCATGACCGTAGGCAGTATGTCGATCCACGATACGTCAGCGTGACACATTATTGCCGTTTTAAACGTTCGATGCCACCGTTCTACTATTCCGTTTGAGGCTGGGTGGTAAGCCGTGCTCCTTGTTCGGTTCGCTCCTACGAGGTTCGTGAGAGCTTTGAAAAGAGCGGATTCGAATTGCGATCCTTGGTCAGTTGTGACGGTACGAGGAGATCCAAAGCGGGCGATCCAGTTAGAATAGAAAGCCGCTGCGACTGTGTCCGCCGTCATATCTTTCAATGGAATTGCTTCCGGCCAGCGTGTGAATCTGTCGATCATGGTCAGACAGTAGCGAAAGCCGTTTACCGGAGGCAATGGTCCAACGAGGTCCAGATGAATATGCTCGAAGCGATGATCCGGGACCGTGAATTTATTTGGAGTGTTTTTGGTGTGTCGCTGAATCTTGGCTCTTTGACACGGGATGCACGTTCGAGCCCACTGAAGAATATCCTTCTTCATCGCAGGCCAAACGAATTTTTGGCGAATTAAACGAGACGTGGTGCGACCGCTGGGATGTGCGAGACCGTGCACTGCGTCGAAAACTTTTTTCCTGAGCGTTTCAGGTACGAACGGACGAATCGTTCCGGATGTAATATCACAATATAACGACTCTCCTGAGTCGAGCGTTAGTCTCTGTAATTTGAGAGACGTATCGTTTTTAAGTAAATTGTTTAACTGATTGTCTTCTTGTTGAGCCTCTTGTAGCTCCTGCGTCGTAACGATGACTGGCATCTCGATAGCGTTTAAACGGGAAAATGCGTCTGCTACGACATTTTCTGCCCCGCTTACGTGGATTATTTCCGTGGAAAATTGCGCGATGAAATCCAGATGCCTGAGTTGCCTCGGCGAAGCTTTGTCCGGCTTCTGTAAAAACGCGTAAGTTAATGGTTTGTGGTCAGTTTTTATCACAAAATTTCGACCTTCTACGACGTGTTTAAAATGCTTAATCGACTTGTAAATCGCGAGAAGCTCGCGGTCGTAAGCGCTGTATCGTTGTTCCGTCGGGCTTAGTTTTTGCGAGAAGAAACCCAAAGGTTTCCATCCATCGTTCTCTTGTTGTTCGAGCACTCCGCCAATAGCGAAATCGGATGCGTCGGTAACGAGAGAGAGCGGAGCGTCATTAGCTGGATGAGCTAACAGCGTAGCTTGTGCTAGACTTTCCTTGCAGTCGGTAAAAGCGCGTTCTGCCGTCGGAGTCCAATTAATAGGACGTTTATCGTTTTTTTTTGAATCGTGCAAGTATTCGTGCAAAGGCGCTTGCAATTTCGCCGCTTGTGGCATAAATCTTCGGTAGAAGTTGATGACTCCCAAGAAACGTCGTAATTCGACGAGAGTTTCGGGTTTTTTATAGTTTTTCACGGCTTCGATGCGTGCCGTTAACGGTTTGGTTCCCTCCTTGGATATGAGGTAACCCAGGTACTCGACTTGTTCAACGCCCCAGTGGCATTTCGAAGTGTTGATTTTGAGTCCGTAGTCGCGTAATCGTTCGAAGACTATTCGCAAATGTTCACGATGCTCTTCTGGCGATGATGACGCGATGAGTATGTCGTCGATGTAACAATAGACGAAATCTAGACCGCGGAAAACGGTGTCGATGAATCGTTGAAAGGTTTGCGCAGCGTTGCACAATCCGAATGGCATGACCAAAAACTCGAAGGAGCCAAAAGGTGTAATGACAGCTGTCTTCGGAATGTCCTCTTCGGCCACGGGAATTTGGTGATAAGCGCGCACTAGGTCGAGTGTCGAATAGATAGTTTTTCCGTGTAGTTTGTTTGCGAAGTCTTGAATGTGAGCTATTGGGTAACGATCCGGTACAGTGATAGCATTCAATTGACGATAGTCACCGCACGGACGCCATTCGCCCGTTTCTTTTTTCGGAACGAGATGTAACGGACTGGCCCATGGACTGCTTGACGGTCGACAGTAGCCGAGTTCCATCATATAGCGAAATTCGCGCTCCGCCGATGCGAGCTTCTCACCAGTCAAGCGGCGAGGACGAGCGACCACCGGAGGACCACGGGTTTGGATGTAATGCACGATCGGATGCGATGCAGTTTGTTGAGTGACCGACGGTGTTGCGATGTCGATGAATTCATGCAACAAGTCGCCGTATTCGATATTGCGGTTTACGACAGAGATCCCATACTCGGAGGTTTTTACCACGCCGCCGTGAGACGTGAGACCCGTAGTAGCGTCGATTAGTCGGTTTTTTCGTAGATCGATTAAGAGATTGAAATGTGACAAGAAGTCAGCTCCTGTTAAACCTGATGAGACGTCTGCGATGATAAATTGCCATTTGAATGCACGCCGCAGGTTTAGATCGATCTGCAATAAGTGAGTACCGTAAGTATTAATTTCAGTTTGGTTCGCAGCGAGTAGTTTCAGCGTAGCTCTTGTAAACGACTGCTGAAAAAGTTTACGAGGAACCACAGAAACGTCTGAACCAGAGTCGATGAGAAAACGTATTCCCCGCTCTCGATCAGTGATGTGAAGACGGCACTGTTGTGGTGCACCGTCGCTGGCCGTACAAATTGACGACGGTGGCGTTAGTTTCCCGAGGGCGAATCGGGGGCCTTGAAAGCGCATGGCTCGATGCATTTGTTCGCCTTTAGCCCGAAACGCCTGTGGAAGAAACAAATGTCGACGTCTCGACCACGGCTGGATGAGCGAGAACGACGAGGTGTTTGCGCAGGCTTTTCTTGTTCTCTAGTGTTTGCCCTGCGTAACTCTTTTGCAAGTTCGCTAAATTGCTTCTCTAATTGTTCCATACGTTGATGCAGAGGCGTTGATTCACTGTACCTGTTTGGAGACTGCCGTGTCGCCTCCGTTGCCATGACTTCAGATTGGGTGCCTCTTTCAACGATTTTGTCAGCAATGTCCGCCAACTTTGACAGGTCGCAACCTTCACTCGCGGATAGTATGCAACGCACGCTCGTTGGCATTCGTTTGATCCATAGGCTGTGAAGGAGGTCGTCAGGTACTCGATTTTCGGCAAGGGCGCGCATCTCGCGCAAGAGTTCTGACGGTTTTTTGTCACAGAGTTGCATCTCGGTGAGCAACTTGTGTAACTGTGTCTCTCTAGAGTCTGTAAATCGCTCGATCAAACGTGCTTTGAGACTTTCGTATTTGTCTGTAGCCGGAGGGGTTCGAATCAGGTCTGAAACTTGTAGCAGTGAGTTTGTGTCGAGAGCAGTAATAAGCGTGAAATACCTTGTGTTATCGGATATGACACGATGAGAGTAAAATTGTGCTTCAACTTGAGCGAACCAGAGAGCCGGTTGCTCGCGCCAGAATGATGGTAATTTGATATTCCGGACGTCCGCCACGTGAAAAGCCATTTAGGGATTAATATTTTCCGGAAACGTGGTGTCCGGAGGTGGATCTACGTACGGATTAAATGCGGATGTCCTTTGTGGTGGCTCGTCGTTGCGCGTTCCAGTTTGCCCGGTACCGGTTTCGTTTTTGTTGGGCGTGTGCATCATTGCGCCGTACTCGTTGCGACGAAAAAATACACACACGAAAATGTTTTACTTGTTTTTAAGAATGTTTCGCGTAATTCGCGAAATCGTATTATTCAAGAGTTTGTGCCGATGCGTACGGATGAAATTTGCACGCGGTGTTCGCGATTTCCGTACCGGCGTTTCCACTGAGCACGAGGTGTACCGAATGTTTGCGGAACACAGAAAAATGATTTTCCTGATCACGTCGGGGTCACCAATTTACTGCGGGCGATAGTCTCGGGATCGCAGTGTTTAATTTAAAGAAGAGGGTACACTCGTGGTGGTTTTCAACGTAACAAAAATAGTCTTTTTATTAATATTATTACACAGGTTATGTCGTCGCGTGTCGCAGACAGGTAAAGCTCGTAGCTACTCGTGTGGCCGTTAGGCGAATACTTATTTTTACTAGTTTCTTTCTTATTAACTAGGACGTTCACTGGTCGTGAGCGTCCCGCAGCCTCATTGGTTGTTTCCGTTAGAGTTACTGCGCGAGTGGGGAGAGGAGCGATAGCTACGCCACACGCTTTAACCGTTATTGCCATCTCGCGGCTGTACACGTACCGAAAACAGTCGGTACACGCGCGAAAGGCCGTGTCGGGATTTTGGCGGTCGGGACTTTGACATCCTCCCGAATGGCAGCACCATGCCCTCGCGCCGAGCTCGCGTGAGCGACCGTCGGCTGAGGATGGAGTATAGGAATCTGGGGATTGGTGTGGGCCGCGGCGCGCTGGATGGCGCCAAGGGATATCCTTCGTGCCGTTGACCCAGCCGTCGGACGTTGCCTGCGAATAGATCGGATTTTTCCGATGAAATGTTTTACCGCTCCAGGCCCTTCGTCGCTATAATTCTGCCCCCGGACTGATGACTTTAGACGTCGTCCGGGGTGGCCTTGAGAGGCAAGCACCACGATGGCACGGAGGGCCTGTCCGGTTTGTGGTTCGTATATGACTTGAGCATGGATCAGTCCGATCGGCGTGGGGGTGGCGTAATGCTTTGGCTACAGGGGAAAGTGGGAGAAGGGGTTATGGAGCGGCCAAGCGCGGACGATGGGACGTGGGGTTTGGAGAACAAAGGGGGGGGGGGAGGAATGCGCGGCAGATTTGAACGGCGTCGTAGGCGTGGGGGCAGATGATCCACGGCACGTCGAGTGACCAACGAAAAGAGGGAAGTTAGACTGAAATAAAAATAAAAATACAAAAAACAAATTAAGGGGTCGCGACAGATGCTCATCCAAATCTCCTCAATTATTGTATGGCCGCGTGCCCTGCCTCCTTATGACTAGCTTTATACGCTACTTGTAGTGGTGTGGGGAGACTTCGTGGCACGCGCCGGGGAAAATTGGGACGCAACGTCACAATAAACATTATCGTTTATTATATTTCGATGTGTATAATAAAAATATTGTTCGTAATATTAATGTACTTCCAATGAAATTAGTTCTACAATGTCTAACTACAATGGGATAAATACATATAATTATATTTATGAGTTAATATAATGGCAATGAAATGACTTTGTGTTAAGATAAAGGAGTTTAACTATAATTTGAAATTCAAGTGAATCAAATGTCTATCAAGAAATTATAAACATTCTACTCTCCTAGTTTAAAAAAATCAGTTAATTTTTAAATTTGACTGCAATTGTAGGTAGACGGAATAATTTGCAATTGTTTAAATCTAAAACTCACATCCAATGCATTGCAAACTTCACTAGATAATAAGTCATCCTTCTTCAAGCGATCGAATAATGATTTAAAAGTTTCCACTTTCTCGTTCAGGCGCTTTATTTTTTTATTTAAAACCTTCGCCTGGGATTTCGATGTTTTAACATACTTATTAATCCCGTCGTCTTTAGTGAATATACTGAATAAATATGCTCTTTGAATCGGGTTTTAAACATTCTAACTGTTAACCGAGCATGATAAATATAAACTATTTGTAAATATCTGTCATATGAATTGTGACGGAAATTTTTCCCAAACGTCACCTTCGGCCCCTCGCCTCTGCGCGCACGTCCAACGTGCCGGCGGGCGCCAGTTAATTTTTGTTTCACCGGTATTAACAACCGGTATAAACTGGAAATCGAGGGGGACCGGACTCGATAACGCAAACGATTTTTGTTTCACCGGAAGGACTAACCGGTATCACCCGGTGAGGTTAAGGGGGACTAGGCTCAACCTTCACCACGGACAAAACCAAGACGAAAAACGGGACGAAACAAGACAAAAAGGGACGCACGAGCGAAGGTGGGAGGTTGCGGAAAATGCACGGCCGCTCAGGCTGCGGGTTATGGTAGAGAGGGTCGGGGTGGAATGCCGGAAAAGGGGGTAATTAACGGGATCAAACACGCGAGAACAATCACTAAACTCGAAAAACGCGAACCCACAACACTGTATGTTTTATTTTGAGGTGCGAGAGCTAGACTAAAAATGCCCCGGGAACGTCCAGCGAGATAGATAACTCTACGGGGCACGAGAACGAGCGAGACAAAGACGAAAAGCCTATATCGCGCACAAGCGGGAGCGAGACACGTATATCGCGAGAGAGCACTACCGATGCGAAGCGTCTATACCGCGTACGAGCGAGAGCGAGACACGTATATCGTGAGGGAGCGCGAACGATGCGAAGAGCCTATACCGCGTACGAGCGAGAGCGAGACAACGATGTAACTACCGAAATATCAACACGGGAGCGCGAGCTTGTACGGCCGTCGTCGTCGACGTCCCGAACAAGACTCTTTGTCTTACTCATTTATTTTCGATAGCTCGAACTCTTTCGAATTCCTTAACCGATAACTGCTGCCCTCTTAACCCTTCTTCCTAAACGTTAACGAGAACGATTGGGACACAACCCCGGTAGCTTTTCCTTTGGAGATCCTCCACGATTGCATCCCCTGGAGCACCACGCGAACACAGGGCACTACTCAACAAAAACCAGCGCAGAGGGGTCCCAGCCCTTGCCCGTAACGCAAACATCGCCGCCCGTTCTCCAGCGTGACGCTCCTTCTATGTCGGGGCGCCGGTATTACCGGACCTCCGCTAATTCGTGGAGGAATCTCGTCGGGCGCTCTCCTCTGTCGGGCAACTCGTTACTTTGAGACATTCTCCCCGCGACAGGTTCGAGCGCACCGCCCTTCAACTAATCTCCTTACCTTATCCTCCTTTCTTCAAAACCTAGACGTAACGCGAGAACAAAACTTATCACCGAGAGCGAGTTAATAGGTTAGCAACAGGGAGCGTTAATGTCCGATAGCTAAGTTTTCTTTGTGACCGTGAATTCAAAAAAATCACGTCACAGAATATATATTAGGCGAAATAGTTGTCTACCTCTTGATGGATCGATATCCGTTAGACTTTCTTTTAAATCCTATAAAATGAACAAAAGTTTTCATTTACAATAATCGAAATACATAAAACTGTTTCATATTTTTTATTTTATCCTTTTTTATTATATTGTTGTGAAAATTGCAGGTACTCAAATAAACATAAAAGTTGAAGAATTTATTTTCATTCATACTTACTTGATTTTGAAAACTGAAACACTTTTCCAAAACCTAAAAAATAAAGTGTAAGAAAATGTGAAGAGCTGATTTTTACTTACCTTAATCTACTATTTTTTGGCATGTTACTAAATACTGTCCATTTCGGAATATTGACAAAACTTAAATAAAGATATAAATTCAAGTATTTATTTTTATTCAAACTTCCTTGATTTTGAAAACTCGAACACTTGCAAAAACCTAACATAAGATTTATTCAGTAATTAATTTCGACTATTTTTTATTAACTACAAATTTATTTTTGAGTTTAAAATTTTCCTGGTGCACATATTGCCTCATTTTTAATCTTACATCGTAAATTATGGCGTCTGATAAGATTTCAGATCCATGCTCTTTACAGGGATAAGTGAAGGTGTATGAGTTAAATACTTCATCTAGAATTATATCGAAGACATCAATACGAGAGGAATATTTTGTAAATGATACTTCGATATGACGGATCAGATGAAAGAAATGAGGATTTGCGTGAATCAGGCCACCGCGTGATTTCAATTGCACCAGTTGCGACTCTGAAGATCCGCAGCTGGTTTTCAAACTCACAGCTTCTTGACACACTGGACAGGATTCATATTTTTGACGGAACTTCAGGGATATCTGAAATATCAATAGAAGAAATTTATGTATGTTTAAATTACTTTTATTTCATCTTTTTTATATACTAACAATGCAATAGATACATTCTGTTAAGGAAACTTACCAAGACGAGTACTGATTCCTTGAATTGACGATTTCGTGACTCTGAAGGACGGAACAGTGCTTGTAGAATTTTTTTCAGAATTCGAAACTTGTTTCGTATATCCATGCTCCGGCACACAATTTTCCTTTTCTACTGAGATGTCATCGAATTCTGTTCGCACAGCACACTCTTTGTGTCGCATTGTTTTGTATGGGACCGTACACATTGAAAATACGCGATATGAGTTACTATCTACTTGAACTATGTTTAAAATCCTTTCATTAAACTTACCCGTGCAATTACTTGACCATTTGCATCGAGCTTGACCCATTCGCGAACTATTGTTAAAATATCACATACACAATGCGTGTGTTGTAATTTTATAATGCCTGGAATAGATTGTTCACACTTTTTCCACATATCTTAGGCACTCGGAATGTACAACATTTCTTGTTTATTTTGCTATCAGTTTTACAATGTGGCACCACACATCGATTCATCATTCTTAATATAATAATCACTAAAAGACTGTGCTCACAAGGCCGTGCTGTGATCTACACTAAATAAACATAATATTCAGGCATAGCAGTATCGAAGGGTTTTCAGGTTATGCCTATCAGCATTATCTGATCGCAACGCCTCTAGTGACTGCTACAGAAATTAAAAACAGCTTCGTTAAGGTAGTAGTCTGGTAACTTAAGCCGATTTTCATGTCTTTTTTGGAGGGCGTTTGTTTGTAGGAAAATAAAAATGAATCGTTTTGGATATTTAGGATGTTTTTATTTACATATTAAAGATACAAAAAAAAAAAATTTTGAAAAAATTGAATAGTTTATTATTATTATTATTATTATTGATCGAAGTTGGCACCTCGAAAAAAAAGCGCGTGGGTGGCCCCGATAAATAACAAAATGGCGGACTTTGGAATTTTTTTTTTTTTCCAAAGTCCGCCATTTTGTTATTTATCCATGAAATTTAACTTCAGTAGTTCCGACCAGAATGACATGTCTATAGATTAAGAATTATCAAGAATTTTTTATTTCAGATAACATCAAGAGCCAAAATCACCGGGGCCACCGACGGGCTTTTTTTCGAGGTGCCAACTTCGATCAATAATAATAATAATAATAATCTATTAAATTTTTTCAAACAAATTTTTTTTTGTATTTTTAATATGTAAATAAAAACATCCTAAATATCCAAAACGATTCATTTTTATTTTCCTACAAAAAACGCCCTCCAAAAAAGACATGAAAATCGGCTTAAGTTACCAGACTACTACCTTAAGAGGCCCATTCTCGGCGGAGGAGTTTCCAGACCTGTATACAAAACCATGCTCTCACTATTGCTCTCTCGTTTTAATGTAGTCTTCAGCGCCTCTCGCACGACGCTCGGTCTATGAGTATAAGTCTATGGCAGGGTGTGGAAACTCCCATACAAAAACCACGACTCTATTATTAGTTCCCGTGAGACGGATAGTAGAGAGTGCGCCACTATCGACGCACAGCTAGCGCGACATACATAGTAGGAGCGAACAGTAGAACTAGGCAAGATTTTTACCCGTTACCGACTTACTCACAAGGGGACCTTCCCGACTTGTCATCACCGATTTCGCTCGAATTTATAGGGTATGTTGGGGTTGACGAGGAGTGAAAGTGATCTAAGTGGGAGAGCCAGATGGGCAATATTTAAGAAAATAAAAACTTCGCAAATTTAACAATACATACGAAGTTGTTGTGGCACAATTTTCAATCACCGGTTGGCGCAGCGGTAGGAGCTCGAGTGGAGTTGAGTTCGCGTCGGGCATTGAGCGTGTACAGACCTGTATAGCAAGTGTCCCGCTAAAACTGCAGTAAACAAAGCGTTTTTCTTATCTTTGTATCAAAAGTGATCCGTTCAGAGTGCGCGAGGAGTGGCCTCCCACCCACGCCCCGGCTGAGCCGGAACTTATGTCCCAAACCTAGTAAATCGACCGCGGATTCTGTCAAAACGCCCACCAGCATTGTCGTGACAAACACAATAGACGCGATGAGGCGTCAGCCAGTGCAGGAAGGCGCTAGCGCGAAGCACCACAACGATCAATACGACTCAGATGAACAACAAGCCAGTGCACATAGGCTCACCCTAGCAAGGGAAAAAAAGTGCCCAAATTAAACTCAGTGGACCTGGACAGACTTTACCAACAAGCAATTAAAGACGGTAACATATATAAAAAACCCGCAACTACGGTGGGCCCAAACCTTGCTGCGGCAAGGCCCCGAGGAGAGGGCTCAATCAGCAAAGTGCTGCCATCTACCAGCGGCAGACCCCAACCATCAGGCACCCCTGTACCGACGGATGAGTGGCAACGCGGCAAACAATTCTCGCGTATACTAAAAAAGACGCCGAGTGGCTCTGGGCCAACTATCCCGCTGGACAAAAACGCGTACGAGACCCTATCAGACAACAGCGACATGGAGTTTGGAGAACCTGACAACAACGAGCCAATCGGTTCCGCCCAGTACAACAGAAAGCTGACCAAACCACCGCCAATACACACCCAGAATACAAACATCAACACCATCGCGGAGACTCTAGTAAATCACAAGATCCCAAAACCCGACTTCACAATCAACCAGATTGACTCAATAAACCATACCATCTGGGCTAAAAACGATCAGATTTACGCTCAAATTTTTAATATTCTCAACGAGGGCGCATTTCAATTCTTCGCAATCACCCCAAGAAATAGCCGTCCCAAATCG
Organism: Oxytorus armatus; assembly: GCA_958009045.1. Taxonomy (NCBI): domain Eukaryota; kingdom Metazoa; phylum Arthropoda; class Insecta; order Hymenoptera; family Ichneumonidae; genus Oxytorus; species Oxytorus armatus. The sequence goes on from OY253745.1 coordinate 28,055,510, forward strand.
TTCATTCTGAAGGGTATTCACGGACGGTTCAGTATAGACGAAATCAGTGACGAAATTAATAACCTCAAAGATACAGTTCGACCCGTCAAACCCTGACAGATCCACCACCTGGTACAAATCTCAGTCGAAAGCAAAGCAACGGAACTCCTAAGCATCCGCCACCTTGCTTACCAGAGAGTGCGTTGGGAAAAACGGAAAAAACCAAAGTTCTTTCAATGTAAGAACTGCCAACGACCAGAGCACGCAAGTAAAAATTGTAAACTAGCATTGCGTTGTGTTAAATGTGCGGGCAATCACGGCCCGGGAAACTGCACCATCACGAAGGCCGCAGACAAATCTCTCCTTAAGTGTGCAAACTGTAATGAAACAGGCCACCCGTCGTCATACCGACGCTGCCCATACCTAAAATTCGCAGTGGACCTCAAGAAAAAAAGCTCAACGTCTCGGCGCTCCCAAATGCCATGCGGAGCCCCTAGAACATCAACAGCAGTCACCGAGCAACTCTCCTACATACAGGCGGCCCAAAACCTTACCGCCCCCTGCCAGTACCATCCACATCGACCAACTCACCCTCCACCGCAATAACTACCGAATTGCGCAGCACCGTTCCCCACTCGATTACCAGACGCAACGGCACCGCCCTCCTCTCCACAGTGGCTAAGCGACCTCAAAGCCGAGTTCGCCTCAATAGTAGCCGAGCAAATCCGACCCCTACCCTCTCAAGTTTCGGCAAACACTGCTAAGATAGAGTTCATACTTTCTCAGCTCTTTAACAGAGTAATTACAGACTGGTAAACTTATCTCATCTACTGAACCTCAAAATGGCTACTCATTCTAACCCCACACATTTAAAAATGGCGGAAATCAACGTTAACTCACTAATCGCCAACCATCGACGATATGAATTACTCGAATTTGCAACAAAAAACAACCTCTATATCACACTCGTCTCAGAAACGAAACTCAACCCCAAATACAAACTCTCTTTTAAAGACTTCAACCTAATTAGAACCGATAGACCGAACGCCAAACAGGGCGGCGGCACCGCCATCCTCATAAAAAAAGAAATGGCATTTCGAAAAAGTCTCATACCCCTCATCTATCTCCAACGAGCTCCTTGAATTCGAAGCCATTAAGCTGATCACAGAAAGAAATACGAAATTATACATCATAAGTGCGTATGCAACAAACGATAACAGAGACCTTTTCCAAACTAAAATTGCACGAATTAAATACCTACTACATACTAGCGGGTGACCTGAACACTCGCCGGAAAGAATGGGGCGATAGGGCCAACAACCAGAGAGGCAAGTTCTTCGCGCGCTGGGAAGCACGCGGAGCGATCCGCTACATATTCAAGGTCTATGCACCAACCGAACCCACATACAAACCCGCTAACACACATACCTGGACATATGCTTGACCGACGCAAGACTCACACTACTACACAGCAAAGGAGTAGTATTGGTACCCGTATGGCGCCCTCCACTCCTTCTCCCACCATGCGGCCATCCGCACTACTCCAATTTTCCCCCCACCTCCGCAGAAATGGGAAAATTAGAGTGATACGATGGGTGGTGGGGGAAGAAGTGAGGATGAGCGAGGGCGCCATACGCGTACCTTTTTTAATTTTTCTTTTTATTTGTTTTATTTTTCAATTTTTTAATTATGTCTATTTTATTATGCTATTCGGCGAAATTTACTAAAGTTAGAGAAACTCACTGATTTAATAGTAAATTCCGATGAACCAACTCCGATGACCTAATAAGACGCGCACGGCGACAAGACGGTGTTACACATTGGGTCATCGGAGTTTACTATTAAATCAGTGAGTTGCTCTAACTTTAGTAAATTTCGCCGAATAGCATAATAAAACTTTGCAACTCTCGGTGGCTTACTATTGTAGAGTGCGTAACAGCGGAGCGTAACGCGCGGGAGCGCTAGGAAGTGCGCTATAACGAGAGAGCGTGTGCATGAGAGGAGAGAAAGACCGAGCACGCGAAGGGGAGCGAGAGAGGCAGAGAACGAGCGCCCGAGGGAAAAGCGAGAGAAACACGCGTTGCACTCCGTAAGCTAATAAAACTCAACTGCGTTGATAATACTACGCGAGCTGATAACGCTGAATAATCGCGAAAAAATTATCGGAGAAGTAGTTGATGTTCTATTTCTTATGAATGAATCATTTTTCTTTGCAAAAAAAAGTGCTGGTAGCCAAACTGTTGTTTTATTAAAAATGAAGTTTTGAATGTTAGTATGCTTAAAGTACCCCTATTTTTGTCTTCTCGTTATTTCTTTTTTGATTTAAGACGTTCTTAATATGAAACGTTCACTAGTTTGAACGTGTTTAAATCAAAAAAGAAATAATGAGAATACAGAAAACATTGAACGATCGGTTTTGTGTTTTTGTCTTCTCATTATTTCTTTTCTGATTAAAGACGTTCTCAATACGAAACGTTTAAAGTATTGAACGTTTCATATTAAGAACATCTTTACATCAGAAAAGAAATAGTGAGAGCACAAAACCGAAGAGACAATAGCAAGCTCGAATTCTTATGTAACATTTTATGGATTTCTGCAAAGACGTAAATGAATATACAACAAGCGTGAAAATAACCTCCGTCATCCGGCAAAGCCGTGAAATCTCGGACGCGTGTAGGTCGCATAAAAATATAAATAAAATATAAAATTTAAATTTAATTTATATTCTTTATTTTTCGTTCCCCAAATATTAGATAAATCAACAATACTCGTCTCGAACGGGTGGGTATGTGTGTGTGTGGGAAAGCTGTGTGCATTCGTGAGTTTGTGTTTGTGTTTGTGGTATGCAACGAGCGATATTGCCATGGCTGTAGTGTCATTAAAGCAGAGCTCGGAATAATGTGCATAGTTCGGCTCCGGCAGGAAGGCTACGCCTCCGTTACCCCCTCTACCACGTAACGCGCGGCGGCTACAGCGGCGAGCGCGTCATCTCAGGAGCGTTCCGATAAAAAAAATACATGGCACCCGCGACAAATTGTCATTAAAATATTTTATCGGTATTTAATATTATATTAATTAATCATTAAAAATATAATTATTTACCACAATTTTTTATTAATATCGCATAATTATTAAATGATTTTAACAATAGTTTTCCACATCACCCGTGAGGTACTATTGCAGATGCGCTTTTTTTAGAGTGGTTTCCCCAGGAGGCCTATTCCACTGAAAATTAATGCAATGATGAAATCTGGCTCAGTAGGAAAAAACGAAGAAAGTATAGCAATCAATTTTCCGACAAATATTAATTGGATCGTATGGGTTTTTTTTATAGAAGATTCAACTAGGGACGTTACATCCACAGAAATTTTTTAAGAACTTGCTCGCATTAAGGAGGTCAATGATGCATCGTTCATGGACGAACGCTTATCTGTTTTCGTCAATTTCATTTTTGAGAACGAGCATTCGCATAAATATGTGGATCCAAACATGGAGAAAATTCGAAGACTGAAATCCCTAAGACGTGAATAACGCGACGAATCTAAAATTTTGAAGAAGTCAATCCCTTTTTCTGGGCGTGCTTTTAACGAAATATCACTCTGCAAATCGCACAATTCTGCCAGACGTTCTAGGCTTTGTTCCTCGATTGGCACAGTGAGAGAATTTTCAAAGAGTATCAAATCTTTTCGCAGCGTTTCAAAATCACTAAAACGCGTATCAAATTGACTTATTAAAGAATCAATTATATTTGAAAATTGTATAAAATTACCACCTGCGCCATTATCGCAATCATGTTCTTCAAAGATAATTTGACAACAAGGGAAAAAATGAAGAATGTTATTTTCTAAATGATTTTTTAAAAGTACTAACTTTCTGCGGAAAGAATCGATGTGACTAATTACCTGTGAGATGGTTCGGTCGATTTTTTGCAGCTCCAAATTTAACATATTTAAATGATTCGTCACATCAGTGCTTAGAGCAAGTTCGCAAAGTTGCTCTAGTTACTGATGTGACGAATCATTTAAATATTTTAAATTTGAAGCTGCAAAAAACCGACCAAACCATCTCACAGGTAATTGGTTACCTATATTGGTTGCTATACTTTCTACGTTTTTTCCTACTGAGTCAGATTTCATCATTGCATTAATTTTCAGTGGAATAGGCCTCCTGGGGAAACCACTCTAAAAAAAGTGCATCTGCAATAGTACCTCACGGGTGATGCGGAAAACTATTGTTAAAGTAATTTAATAATTATGCGATATTAATAAAAAAATTGTGGTAAATAATTATATTTTTAATGATTAATTAATATAATATTAAGGAACGATAAAATATTTGAATGACAATTTATCGCGGGTGCCATGTATTTTTTTTATCGGAACGCTCCTGAGATGACGCGCTCGCCGCTGTAGCCGCCACGCGTTACATGGTAGAGGGGGTAGCGGAGGCGTAGCCTTCCTGCCGGAGCCGAACTGTGCACTTTATTCCGAGCTCTGCATTAAAGGATGAGCGGTATTGCGTTTGTGTATGTTTGCGTTTGTGTGTTTGCGTTTCTGTGTTTGCGTTTGTGAGTTTGCGTTTGTGTGTCTGCGTTTGTGTGTTTGTGTGTTTGCGTTTGTGTGTTCGTGTTTGCGTTTGTGCCGGGTGTATGTGCGTACCAGTATAATTCCCTCAATTTTAATAATTGACAGCCGGATATACGTTTCTGTTAGAGATTTGCGGAATAACGCGTTTATTTCTACTATTATTTCTTGTATTTTTTATTTTCGAATATATAATTTCTTATTAACTCAAAAAATACGGTGATTATTTATTGCTCGGCTCAGGACCTTTTCCCACTTTATGGATCCTCAATTCGCTTCATGTAAATCGGTTTCGTATTGAAATTTCTTCGTGATACAAGATTTAACTCCTTTTTTGAATGTTTGAAAACGTCAGTGATCACTCTAATGTACGTAAATTTTCATCGCTCGGGTCAACATTTTTTGACTCTGCGAATCAGATTTTTAATCATTTCTAAAAGTTTTGAGATCATATGATACTTTTTCCATGGCTGTAAATGGTATGCATCGAGCGATATTGTTATGAGTGTAGGGTCATTAAAGGATGAGCCGTATGGGATTTTGCAAAAATCAGTGAAAGGGTTCAGATTTTATTAAATTTCTCTACGTTATTAGAAATTTTACGCTTGTTTTACCTTCTCAAATTTTCAACTACCATGTCGGTTATTGACATAAAACAGCAGTATTTCAGGAAAAACACGTACGATAACGGGTTTGAAATAAATTGGTTAATTGCTTCAAGATAAAATATTCACTGCGAGCTGCTAAGGGAGCTAAGAAACAAAATGCTGACGACAAAGCGATTGAGAAAAATGTTTACCAAGACGATATATGACACCGCGCGAATGTCCTACGAATGATAAGGCTGGAGGAGTTGCAGATGGCAGTGAAATAATTTATATTCATTGCCGCTCGCAACACAGCGCGGTAAGTACAGCATCCGTTAGTAAATTTCATTTATTACATTTATCGAAAATAAAAAATCCACTAGTCAATGTTGACGTACGCTTTTTCCAGAAAAATGACTCTCCCCAGGGATGAGGAACTGAAGGAAGGCCATACTTTCACGACTTCGTCAATAGCCATTGTCGATAGATGGCATCGAGTAGTCGATGGCTACATGCGGGTGCGAAGAGAGCCTGGGCGCTATCAGCCGATCATGAGGGAGCTGAGACGAATGGAGCGAGCGGGAGCGCAATATCCCCGTCATAAGGGGTGAAGTTCTAGATAGGTCCGATGAGACCGACGTCGAAAGGATGCTGGAATATCTGGCGGATCTAGAGGCCGAATTGCAGTTATTCCCTGCGTAAACGTAAAGAAATCTATATGCTAAAACGAGCGGACGCGTTTGCGCGTGTGCGCGAGTGTGTGTGTGTATGTGTGAGTGCGTGAGTGTATGCGTGCGCGTACAAGCATAATTCGCTTACTTTTAATGATTCACAACCTGGTATAATTTTCTGTTACAGATTTGTGAAATAAGGCGGTTATTTGTAATATGATTTTATCTTGCTTGTATTATTTCTCGTATTTTTTTATTTGGAATATATTTGTTATTAACTCAAAGCATACCGTATTTATTTATTGCCCGGCATCGGACGTTTTCCCATTGATAGATCCTCTAATTCGCTTCACTCGCTACACAAAAATCGATTTCTGGATGCGCGGGAGCGCTAGTCCAAGGGGAAGCAGGAGAAAGAGTGCGATTTTCAATTCGTTTTTCGGGGAGAACGATGCGCGGAATGAAGGAGAGAGAGTGCGAACACCTGCGGAGAAGAGCGCTCGGGGGGTGAATGCGCACAAGAGAGAACGAGAGGGAGAGCCCGAGCGAGCGAAGAAAAAAAGAGCGAACGCGAGCGGGGATTGTTTATACAATGTTTATATTTTCTTCCTTGCAATTATCGATATTTATTTTTTGACTAAATATGAAAGAGAGCGAGAGAGAGAGAGAGAGCACAGCACCCACAAGGATACTGTGTTTCCGATCTATCGTAAGCGCGGTTCTGCATATGGGACACTGCACTGCAACTCGACCTCCTCGTGACCGTTATCATATTTTATTTTCTTCTCCTTTAAAGTTCTTATACAATAATACGTAAAAGGACCCACGTGATGCTTTCAGATTATACGAAAATTGATGTGCTCGTTATAAATGATGACGCGTTAATTTGATCATGTGAACCGTTATCGATTATGCTCAAAGTTACCAAAAAACCTTTCAACTAATTTTCGCCAAATTTAGTGTCGAACGATTCTCAATAATATTCCATCTATATACAAAATCACGTCGCGGAGCGCCGTGTCCCAAAAGCAAATACCAGTAGTCGGCCATTTTGTATAACAAAAAATGAAAAAATATTTTTCATTAGCTTGATATTTATACTAAATCGATGTGTAATAAATTTTATAAATAAATCTCTTTTATTATCTTTATTAGCTTTCACAGCTATTTTCGTTTACATAATAGTACATTATTTACTTAGAGAGAGGTCACAAGAGGGAGAGAGAGAGAGAGAGAGAGTGCGGTTGCAAGCGGTAGAAGGAGAAAGAGAGAGAACTCGCTCGAGAATCCGAATTGAAAAGTGCGAGCTCGTCTGCTAATCACGAGTTATTCGATATGATGCTGAGGTAAGCGTGTTGTTATGCGACGATTGAGCTCTTAGGGGAATTCCGAGCTAAACAAACGTACTGCGAGATCGCTGTGACTCACGGCAGGGGAGGGGATTTTACCTAAATTGCGGAAATTATTCAAGCGCTATATTTCAGACGGATAATAGTCGCAACTTCAGTGTTACAACAGTGCAAGATCGGGAAGGATCGACGAAATAGGAGAATAGCGGGTTCGATTCTCCGATCAATCGCGCGGGACCTTCACCAGATCATCGGTTTGTATTTTACAACTAGTCCATGTCCAATTGTTTTTGGGCACGCTACATGGTATATTCTTTTAAAACGAGGTGTGATCAAGGAAAAAGTGAATTTCTTCAATGACGGTCAAAATCTTTGTAACGGTGAATAATAGAATATAGGAGTACATTAGATTTTGCATCACAGTGTTTATTCAGCAAAGTGAGCAGGAAATCGTAGCCAACGAAGCAACCGGTACCAAGCAACCGCCTCCCATTGCAGCGGATCATAGTTGGTAAGTAGGACTGTATTAAAAGATAGTATTAGAAACAATTTCAGCAACGAAGAAAATGTGAGTCCCTGCTTGAGACGGCATTGATAGTGCAATTTTTTATTTTTACAAAACGCCCGTTCGATGCCGCCACAATCGCCTTCACACAGTCATCGGAGGAATTGAAATATAAAATTAATGTAATGTGCGAAGGCGATGTACGGGCGAGGACTGTATTAAAAGATAGTATTAGAAACAATTTCAGCAACGAAGAAAATGTGAGTCCCTGCTTGAGACGGCATTGATAGTGCAATTTTTTAAAATTTAAAAATTAAAAATTAAAAATTAAAAATTAAAAATTAAAAATTAAAAATTAAAAATTAAAAATTAAAAATTAAAAATTAAAAATTAAAAATTAAAAATTAAAAATTAAAAATTAAAAATTAAAAATTAAAAATTATTTAATTCGATATCCCTTATCCTACGTTTTTGAGGATTGTCGTAGTCGTCGTCGTCGTCGTCGTACTCGTCATCGAGACTCATCGAAAAAAAAAAAATTTTTAATTTTAAACATTGAAATAAAAGAAATTAAAAAAATGTTTAAAAGAACAAATAAAAAGAAAAATTAAAAAAGGTACGCGTATGGCGCCCTCGCTCATGCTCACTTCTTCCCCACTACCCATCGTATCACTCTGATTTTCCCAAAAAAAAAATGAAAAAATTTAAAAAATACAAAATAAAAAAATAAAAAAGCTACCCGTACGCCGCCCTCGCTCATCCTCACTTCGTCCCCCACCACCCATCGTATCACTTCAATTTTCCCACTTCTGCGGAGGTGGGGGGGGGGGGGGGGGGGGAATTGGAGTGGTGGGGATGGTCGCATGGTGGGGGAAGAAGTGGGGATGAGAGTGGGGGGCGCCATACGGGTACCAATACTACCCACAGGTAACCAAATCAAAACCGTACCATACGACAGCAACCATAACGCAATCTCCTTCACTCTACGCCTTACGGACGCCAATCTCGCTACCTGCAACCCCACTCGCCTTAACTACAAAGCCACTAAATGGGGCAAGTTTACTAGACACCTCGAAGCAAGATTCGATACACCGGTCCCGCCATTCTGAAACCTCTTGATACCCGAAATTGACGCATACCTAGACTCAATAACCGCGGCAATTAAGTCCTCAATAACCTCAACAGTACCGACAATTAAAAATACCGACTCTATTCACGAACACCTATTGCCTAGAATCAAAGGACTCCAAAAAGACAAATCCACCTTAATCTCATACTTATTGACCCTTCAGAAAACCGGCGACACGCAGGATCATTTTAACTCTCAATCAAATAAAAAAGCATTACAAGACGAATTCCGACGGGCAACTGAAAAATTCTGGACCAAACAGCTAAAATCAATAAACCACCGCAAAGCTGACGCTTCTATCCAAAGATAAACAATTTACTCAGAGCTCGAACACCCCTCGAAAAAGACACTCCAGATTCTTCAAAACAATCAGGCCCTTCTCCGTAGAAGGAAGTGCAACCTCGCTGCCGCGCATACTGAAGGCGACGACTACATCGTTACCTCTGCTGCCGACAAACTGAATATACTCGGAGCCTATTACGAATCCATCAACTCACCTCGATTCCTAAACAACGGTTCTCGACTCAAAGCTATTGTTGATAATACCATCACCCGTATCAAAAACGAATTCGAAACACTCTGACGCAACAACATAACACACACTCAGTTCACCAACGCAAACCCAGCTCACAATCCCAGCCACGACAATATCCCGGCAAACTTACCATACATTTTCTGCACGATGACACAAATTTCGAAAATCCTCAATGATCTACCTAATAACACCTCGAGTGGTCTCGACAATATCCCACCCATTGTTCTCAAACAACTCCCTCATAATATTATACCCGTACTGACAATCTTATTCAACAACGCTCTCAACAATTACTACTTTCCGAGGAGCTGAAAAAGCGCCAAGGTACTACCAATACATAAAAAAGACAGAAACCCCACGGACCCGTCTAGTTACAGACCGATAAGTCTTACTCTGAATCTTAGCAAAGTCTTCGAGGCAGTGCTCAACTTTCGCATAGTCTCGTACTCCAACGTACATAACATAATCCCCGACAACCAATTTTGCTTCAAACACAATCACTCAACGACCGACGCTATCCACAAACTCTTATCCGATATCAATTCTTACATACACAAGGGCAACCTGGTTGGTGCCGCTCTATTAGACCTCAAAAAAGCCTTTGACTCGGTTTGGCTCAACGGCCTGCTGTATAAGCTCCATTCAAAAGGTTTCCCAACCTGGTTAACAATGAAGATCTGGGACATGATCTCCAACAATTCTTTCAAAACTTGGGATGGTTCGCTCACCTCATCTGAACAATTCAAAATAGAAGAAGGTCTCCAACAGGGTACTGTCAACTCGCCGATTTTATTCAACATTTTCATAAGTGACGTTCCTAACATATGGTCTCAACAACAATCCCAACACAGCTTCACTAGCCTTCGTCGATGACTACATCATCTACGTAGCTGGGCAGCGACCGCCTCAAATTCAAAACGACAATGTTGTGTAATTTTTTCATGCAGAAATATTGAAGCATAAGCCCGTAACAGAACTTCCCCCAGAACGTCTGGGAAAAAAAACAATTCGCGGTGTTCACTATAACTCGGCCGGAAATTATCTGAAAATGAAAAACCATAAAAATTTAGTCAAATTATAATCAAATCTTCTCCCCAACGTTCTCTGATAATTTTCTTTTTCATTTAAAAATTTTTGGCGGCCATCTAAAGTGTGAACTGTTATTTTCCATGAAAAATTCCGCCATTTTGTGGGCGGGAAACACCCTTAATGTAAAAAAAAAAAAATTTAACTAAACGTTGGGAGGAGGTAATTTATATGTAGAAAATGTGTACAAAGTTTGAAATGAATCGGTCAAGTAGTTTTTAAATGGCAGTGAACACGGACTTTGAAAAAGTAGTTTTGAGAAAAACGCGTCTAAAGTTTATGAAGTAAAAAAGTGAAGAAAATTTTTTTTTTTTCCAACTTACACAGACTCATCGATTCCAGCTCCATACAGCAGACTTCCTGCGGTATTGTTGATGTCTTCAGCCTCTTTTCTCTCAAGTCTTCGTTTTATTCTGGCTTCTTTGCTCTGCTGCTCAGCTTGAATCTCGGCCCTGTCAATGCGATTGCTGTCCGTGAATGATGCATAATCATGAGCGCTTGGGCCGACGCTGATGTTCATGTCAGACAGAAAAGTTATAAAAGCACCAGCACCTTCATTGAAAGTGAATGCAGCTACATAAGATGCAAATTCAACAATTTGTCTGCTGCCAGATAATTTTTTCGGTGCAATTCTCCAAATCAGCTGGTTCAAACTTTCGTTGGCATTTTGAGTAAAGCCTCCAAGACACCTTTCTAGAAGTTCGTCTTTACTCAAATCTTCATAAATCGGTTTAATCGCTTCTATGACATCTTGTGGAAGTGGAGTGTAGTCATGTTTGAAATTTTCCACTCCTGTTGTGGCCAAAGCTTTTTGATATGAACACCACGAGTTCTCACCGCTCATGCACTTATGGTGTTGAGGGTTATCGTCTGTTGACTGCTGGTGGTAGAACGTTGCCCAGATTGCATTTTTCATTTCTTCCAGCGAATCACAATTATGTCTGATTACTGCTCCGTAGTATCGACTGAAATTATCAATGACTTTTCCAGTGAGCTTTCCTTTGCCGCCGAGTTGCAGCCTGCTAAACCCAAACCTAATGTACGCATTACAAAGGCAAAACGAGTGTTGATTTCATAGCGATGACCAGTTTTCTCACTCGACGGTATAAAGCGTGGATTACAATTTGCACATTTGACTTGGATTTGGAAGCCAAGGCCTTCTTTTTTGCAGCTTTTGAACTCAACTGAACCATCACACTGAGCACATTTCACTAAACTTGCGATGGTCGAGAAAACAAGCAAAAATCGATGATTCTGTAATGTTTTTTAACGTCTTCTGGTACACTTGCACTGGTATTTAGTTTGATTTTCTTCGATGAAGCACTTTTTGTGGTAGCCTCATCTTTAATTATTTTATTCGGATTAAACCGTTTTTTTGATCTACACAAATAAGTCCGTCCACTTTGTCGGTCTTCTCTCGAAACTTTGCTTACTCTCGGCATTTTTGTACAGGAATTTTTTTAGATGATTATGAAATGGCAAGCGCACGGTCGAACGTCTAACGACAAACTGACGCTCGTTTCTTCTTTTAAAATATTGTAGTGTATAGTATACACTATATACTATATACACAATAGCAATGAATAAACTGTATACCTGTTCGACAGCTGCATTGCTAGCCCGACCGCCCGCAGCTGTTGGAAGTATAGCGTTAAAGGCCAGGAAATTAATAAGACAATAACTTCAAGAATATTGCTTAGATCGGTTTAAAATTTTAAGGACATATTCTTGAAATGTTAAACAATAAGATAAAACAAACAAAAAAAATTCGATTTTTCGAAAGTGAAAACCCTTACCCCGCCCTTAAACCTAGTAGTAATTTCCGACATTTTTTTTCTTTTACTGTTTTAGGGGTTTTTTTCCTTACGCCTTTTTTCCCAATTCCAGTACTGCGCAGTTGCCGGATTGCCAATAAAGTAGCAGCAAATACAGCCTGCCTAACCCATACCGAGCACAAACCGTCAAACTAATCATACCTTTTGGCAACGAGCGCCTCATGCACGAGGACTAGAGCCACCCATTCTTGTTACCGTTTGGTCTTTTTATGTATGTTTATTTCGACCATAGATCTGTAAACCGAATGTAAATCGTTCTGAAATAAACATGTTAAAAAAAAAGCAGGAGCTCGAGTTCATAGTTTGAGGGTCGTAGGTTCGTTTCCCCATATGAAGACTTACTTTTTTTTTCTAATCTTCTTTTCAAATTTTATGTTACTTGCACCACAAATATATTTAAATAATGCATAATGTATTTTATTTATTTATGAATTTTTTTAATAGTATTATTTTCAAAGAATTCGAATTTTGGCATTTCTCATAACTTGGCAAGAGGATTGGGAAGATTAGGAGATTAGGATTGTAATTGAAGCGGACACGAGGAATTTCTATATAAAATGTGATACTTTTATTATTATACAGTCGATGCATCGCATGTGCCGGAGTGATATTCATTATAAAAACAGGGGAAGCAGTAATTGTTTCGGCACCGTGCACACGTTATATGTACGATAGAATGTATTTTAATACAGCCTGTCAGTCGTACAGTAAGTAATTTTTCTAACGTTTAAGCATTATACAATGTTCCAAGGAACAAAACTTCTATATACAGGGTGTTAGCTAACTTATAGTGTTCCCTTGAATTTTGAGCAAAACGCCGCTAGTGAAATTGTCGTGTGATAAAAATTGACCGAGATATCCGTATTCAAAGTCCGACGCTGAGCAAACAATGGCATGGTATTGCTTACGCAACGAGTTAGATAGCTGTAGGGGCGCGGGTTCGATCCCAAGCCTCGACATTCTTTTCTTTTTTTTTTTCCCCCGATTTCTTCTCAGAATGTGATACGAATGTCGAAATGTGTTTTGGGGAATGTTTTATTAATTAACAAAATGTTTATTTATTTGTCTGACTATTCGCAAATTTTTTTTTTCGGATTTTTTTTTCACTCATTTTCTAAAAAAAATGCCTTAAGCAAATGGGCTGACATTTTAACGTTGATCCTTTCGGCTGTTGAAACGATGAATGACTTAATTGATGATGTCGTGCATAAAAAGATTAAAATGCAGGGAAATATTTATTTGCCGTCAACGTAATGAAATCGTTTATTTACTGTAATGAAAAAAAAAATATTCTCTTTCATCATAGTGGTCCAGATATGCTTAATAAGCTGTCGGTCAACGCGGTGAAAGAGAATACATTTTTTTTAAAAATGAAATGCAAGTGACAAACGTGATGGGATTCGTCAGTGATGTTTGTAATAGCGATCGATGGCCCTGCGGAAAAGGCGTCGGATTCGCAACGAGGGAGTCGGGGGTTCGATCCCGGGTAAGGATTTTTTTTCTTTTTTTTTTTTCCCTATGAGCTTTATTATGTATCTCATTCACAGAAAGGAGGATTTTAAATAATTTTGATTGACTCTTTATAATCTTTTTAAATAATTTAAAAACATTAAAATGCAGGGAAATATTTATTTCTCGTCAACGTAGTGAAATCGTTTATTTACTGTAAATAAAAAACCTAGCGTGTTACACTGAAAATCCGCTAGGTGGAACGTCCGAAATGCAAACGCCAAGTTCGGCCATCGACAATGTTTACATTTGTATCAGTAACTGCTCATTCGTTTCGAAAATGTCGTCGCGAGCTGTTCGCGGATATCCGTACGCGCGTAGATATTAATAAATTCGAAAAAAATATCTTAAGTGTACCCGAGATTTTCGGCAGGGTGATTGTGGCGACAGTGCCGTTTATCGAGAAATGCCGCGACAAATTTAATTTTAATTCGAAAGAATTAAATTTGATTTCCGGGGAAGTTTACGTGTGGCCGCAAACTACGAAACTAAAGGAATATCTACGTTCCTTTCTTCGTCAGAAGCGTCGTTTTTTGATCAATTTTATCGACGAAAAAATAAATAAAAACAGAAACCTACGAGGGATTTGAGTTATAAGTACATTCACAATGCACAGGGAACGAAATGCTATTATAATGTTGAAGTTTATGATTGTTTTCGCGTCGAGGCGAGTTTGTATGAAATATCAGATTTTTCATGCTCTTTGGAGAAAAGCAATCTTAACCTTCTGCATCAACAGCATCTTGTTCAGTTTGATGCAAAATAATTAAATAATTAGTATTTGATAAATTAAGGATATTTGAGCCAACACTGTCCGTGAGGAACGGCATAGAGGCCCGTTTCCAAAAAAAGCAACTCGCTCGCTGCTACAATGCGAGCGAGCAAGTCGCGTTCATCGCCTCGCGTCAACAGCTCGTGTGTGTATGTGTACATGCGTGGTTCACGGAAACCGATCCTTTTAGCGTGGTATATAGCCTTTCGTTTTCATCGCGTTTGTCAAATCTTAGAATGAATGATGAGCTTAGAGTGTTGTGAATTATTTATTTTGGCATTATAAATTTCATAACTAATAATTTGTACAGAATCAATAAAGAGCTTTATTGATTGTAAAAACTAACAAACTCAATGAAAATAAAAGGCTGTATCCCACGCTAAAAATTTCAGAATTTTTAATTAAAATGTTTTGAAATTCAAAATTCAAAATTTCAGAATACCGTATGCTCTTTGTTGATTCTGTGCAACTAACAATTTGGACAATTTAAAAATAAAAATTTCGGAACTGTTAATTAAAAAAACTTTAATCAATTCGAATAAATTAAAATTTTTTTAAAGAACACCGAAAGCTCTTTATTGTTTCTGTCCAAATAAATCTCTTTATTTATTCTGCCTTGTCTTTCGGTATTCTGAAAATTTTAATAATTTAAAAAATCCTTGGTAACTATTTAAATTTTTCGAGCATGTTTTATATACTTATGAGCATGGTTCAAATATGTATTTATCAAACATGCACGTATCCTGATTTCATGTTTATTCGTATGGAATACGTGACGAAAAAATTCATAATTTTTTTTATGCAGCCAAAATTTCGAGGAGATTGGGCGTGCAGCCCGGAAGGCGTTCGAACGGGGAGCAGCGACGGATGATGAAGCGGATTCTTCGGACGATGGAAGAAACGAGGTATGAATTTTTGGCCTGATAGCGAAGAAATTGTACGTTCTTCGTCATTACATTTTTAGCTGTCCCAAACCCTTAATTAATCGGCATATGTTTACTTTTTCTTTTGTGGAATTTTACAGATGCGAGAACCACTGAACCCGGCAGTGCCGAAAAAGAAGAGGAAAACCGATTTGGAAAGATTGGAGGAGTCCAAGGAATTCCAATATATCACCGTATACAGCAATAATTAGGTGTTTCAAAAATTTTTTTTTACGCAAATAAAAGTAATTCGGTATGAAATGTTTCGGGAGTAGTTGAGTTTTTTATTTTTGGGTCTTTCTCTGTATACCCTTCTGGACCCGACCCGTTCCTGTTTCACTAACCCCTCACTTTGTTTCATCCTTCAGATCCCTCAGAGTGTTGTCCGTGGGCACTCTCTTACAAGACTGCAAGGTTCATGTTCCTTTTAATCAGAAGAGATGAAACCAATGATTGAATGAATTTGCTTACATTCTATTTGATATTTTTAGTGTAAGTCCCGTAATTGGTTTCATCTCTTGTAGTGCAAGGGAACGTGAACCTTACAATCTCGGTACTCATTTCCGCAAGCGCAGAGATGCAGGTTAATATTTTTTTAATCTGAAAGATGAAATCAATTATCGTGCTCATTTTTTCACATTCCATTTAATATTGTTATATTTTTAAAATCAGTTGTGATATTGGTTTCATCTCTTATGGCGCAAGGGAACGTGTATGTTGCAGTCTCGGGACCACCAAACTAATGTCAGGATAGATTTAAAAAATATTAGAATATTAACTCGAATGTGAAAAAATTAGTCCGATCATTGGATTCATCTTTAACATAAAAAAAAATCTGCAACTCGTCGTTTCCGGAAACATATATCGAGACTGCAAGGTACGCGTTCCCTTGCACCACAAGAGATGAAACCAATGTCAGAACTCATTTTAAAAATATCAGAATATTAAATGGAATGTGAAAAAATTAGCAGGATAATTGATTTCATCTCCTACATAAAAAAAAAATTGCAACTCGTCGTTTCCGGAAACAGGTATCGAGACTGCTAGGTACACGTTCTCTGGCACCACAAGAGATGAAACCAATGTCAGAACTCATTTAAAAAAAATAACAATATTAAATGGAATGTGAAAAAATTCGCAGGATAATTGATTCCATCTCCTACATAAAAAAAAAATCTGCAACTCGTCGTTTCCGGAAACAGGTATCGAGACTGCAAGATATACGTTTCCTTGCACCACAAGAGATGAAACGAATGTCGGAAATGATTTTAAAAATATAACAATATTAAATGGAATGTGAAAAAATTAGTCCGATCATCGGATTCATCTTTCAGATTAAAAAAATATTAACCTGCATCTCTGCGCTTGCGGAAATGAGTACCGAGATTGCAAGGTTCATGTTCCCTTGCACCACAAGAGATGAAACCAATTGCGGGACTTACACTAAAAATATCAAAATATCAAATAGAATGTAAGCAAATTCATTCAATCATTGGTTTCATCTCTTCTGATTAAAAGGAACATGAACCTTGCAGTCATGTAAGAGAGTGCCTACGGACAACACTCTGAGGGATCTGAAGGATGAAACAAAGTGAAGGGTTAGTGAAACAGGAACGGGTCGGGTCCAGAAGGGTATACAGAGAAAGACCCAAAAATAAAAAACTCAACTACTCCCGAAACATTTTATACCGAATTACTTTTATTTGCGTAAAAAGAAATTTAAAAAACGCCTAATTATTGCTGTATACGGTGATATATTGGAATTCCTTGAACTCCTCCAATCTTTCCAATTCGGTTTTCCTCTTCTTTTTCGGCACTGCCGGGTTCAGTGGTTCTCGCATCTGTAAAATTCCACAAAAGAAAAAGTAAACATATGCCGATTAATTAAGGGTTTGGGGCAGCTAAAAATGTAATGACGAAGAACGTGCAATTTTTTCGCTATCAGGCCAAAAATTCATACCTCGTTTCTTCCATCGTCCAAAGAATCCGCTTCGTCATCCGTCGCTGCTCCCCGTTCGAACGCCTTCCGGGCTGCACGCCCAATCTCATCGAAATTTTGGCTGCATAAAAAAAAATTATGAATTTTTTCGTCATGTATTCCATACGAATAAACATGAAATCAGGATACGTGCATGTTTGATAAATACATATTTGAACCATGCTCATATTAAACATGCTCGAAAAATTTAAATAGTTACCAAGGATTTTTTAATTAAAAAAATTTTCAGAATACCGAAAGACAAGGCAGACTAAATAAAGAGATTTATTTGGACAGAAACAATAAAGAGCTTTAGGTGTCCTTTAAAAAAATTTTAATTTATTCGAAATGATTAAAGTTTTTTTAATTAACAGGTCTGAAATTTTTATTTTTAAATTGTCCAAATTGTTAGTTGCACAGAATCAACAAAGAGCGATAGAAAAAAATGACGTACATGCCAAATCATAGAAATGTATACATATTGCGAGCGACATCTACTGGTAAAACCGACAAACTTCAACTAACACCCCTGGTATTTGACTCCGCCAGCAGTGTGATACGTACCAGGGGTGTTAGTTGAAGTTTGCCGGTTTTACCAGTAGATGTCGCTAGCAATATGTATACATTTCTATGATTTTGCATGTATGTCATTTTTTTCTATTGACATTAACCTACAAAAATACGCAAGTCACATTCCGTCAAAATAATAGCGTCATATTTGTTTACCTCAGTGAATATGTCGAGTTTCGTTCCAAGTAAATCGCATTTGCGGCATTCGTTGCTTTTCTTATTTCATCAAAAGAAAAAAGCAGCTGAAGCTCACCGGTTGCTGGTAGAAACTTATGGTGAACATGCTCCAGTGATTAGAATATGTGAGACATGGTTTCGTCAATTTAAAAGTGGAGATTTCGATTTGACAGACAATGAACTTCCTGCTGCAGCGAAAAAGTTCGAAGACGAGGAATTGCAGGCGTTATTGGATGTTGATCCAACCCAATCGCAACAAAAATTGGCAGACACTAAATGTGACTCGAGGAGTAATTTGCCAACGTTGAAAAGCCATGGGAAAGATCCAAAAGTATGGGAAATGGGTGCCACACCAGCTGAACGATAGACAAATGGAAAATCGAAAAACCGTTTGTGAAATGCTGCTTCAACGATTCGAAAGGAAATCTTTTCTGGATCGAATTGTCACGGGGGACGAAAAGTGGATTTATTTTGAGAACCCGAAGCGAAAAAAATCATGACTTTCACCTGGTGAAGCCGGCCCATCGACTGCAAGGCCAAATCGCTTTGGGCGTAAGACAATGCTCTGTGTTTGGTGGGACCAGTGTGGTGTGGTGTACTACGAGTTGTTAAAACCTGGTGAAACGGTGAACAAGGATCGCTACCGACAACAAATGATCAATTTGAATTATGCGTTGATCGAAAAACGGCCGGAATGGGCCCGAAGACATGGCAAATTTATCTTGCAACATGACAACGCGCCGTCTCATACCGCTAAACTGGTGAAAGACACATTAAGGGGGGGGGGGGGGGGTAGGGTTTTAAAGGCGAAAAAAAAGCATATTTTTATGATTTTTTTGCGGCCACATGAGTAATATAATTTTATTAAATATAATTACATATTATTGTACAACTATTGAAGTATCTCAGAAAAAATTTTTAATGAAAAATATTGATAAATAAGCCGGTAACGTTGAATCTCCAGAGGCGCCTTGAAAAAAAGTGGTTTTGCGGTGAACATTATAACTCGTTACCGGATCATCCGAAACAAAAAAATTGATATGCATTTTAAAGGTGATGTATTTCTCGAGGTAATCAGGAAGAGTTTTTTTTCTATTTTTTGCAGCACTTGGAAGTGAAAAACACATTTTTAGCTCAAAAAATTGCGCTTAATTTGTTATTAAAAAATTGAAAAAAAAAAAACTCCTGATAACCTGTTGATTTATGTGAAGAAGTAATGTTTAAATTTTCAAAAGGATCGGTTCAGTAGATTTTGAGTTCTAATGTTCACAAACTTCAAAAATGACGTTTTCGGGAAAATCGATTTAAAGTTTTCACGTATCACGTATCACGGTCGGTCGTTTGAAACGCTGTAACTACGTTAGTTCTACTCCGATTGACTTAAAATGTATGCACAATATTCTCGACATATTGTTCATTCAGAAAAAAAATTTTAAAAAAATGCAAAAATAATAATTTTAAGGCCTTACATACGTCGAGAATTTTCAAAAAATCGATTTTTTTTTGTTTACAGATTATTATTCCTTATAGTCTTAGGCGTATTTCTGTGTAAGCTGATTGTAAAAATTCCCCATAGTTGAAAAGTTATTGTAGATAATGTGACTGCCCGACGAAAGGACAAAGGTCTGACGCTCGAATCAACGCTACCAAAGCAACAAAAGAGGCCAGAACAATTCGTCGATTAGAAAAAAATAAACAACAACAATTTTTTACTGACAAGGAAGGCGTACAATATGAAGCTGGAATGGGAGATTAGACGTAAGTTAACTAAATAAATTTAAAAAATTCATAAAGTTCTTGCTCCAGCCGCGCGCGACTTCGAGCGAAACGCGCTTGAAACTTTAAACGCGTTTTTCTCAAAACTACTTTTTCTGACACGGTCGGCATGATAACTCGTATGGTTTTTAATATTTTTTGATGATTTTTTTTTTTAAATATTCGGAATTGTTTTTTCTATAGTCTGTCGAGCCGGATTTTTTAAATTATAATTAGAAAATTTTATAAAAACAATTAAAGTGTGACTTTTTTGACACACTTAACATTTTTTTTTAATTACCGTAAATTGTTTAATTTTTCGAATTTCAAAAATCCGGCTCGACAGACTATAACTACTACCTTATTTTACAAGAATTTCTTTACATTTTGCAGATCCGTCAACATTTGAGGAAGAAATACTGCCGACCGTGGAGCAACTTTTTTTTTACAGTGCTTCAAAAAATGTGATTTTTCATGTTGTAATTTTTGAAAAAAAAAATTGAAATAATTTTTTTTACAAACTTAACAAAGTAATAAACAATGTGTAAGATTTTTTTATCAATTTCTATTTGTATCCCTCCTAAAAACAGTTTTTCTTTTGGTACGTTTTCGGTACCGCTGGACGTATGTAAGGCCTTAAAACCCTACCCCCCCTTAAAAACACTTAATTGGGAAATATTATCACACCCGCCGTACTCTCCAGACCTCGCCCCATCCGACTATCACCTTTTCGCATCGATGGGACACTCCCTTGCAGAGCAGTGCTTCGCTAATTTTGAAGAAGTCGACAAATGGCTCGTCGAATGGTTTACCTCGAAAGAGAAAAAGTTTTTTTGGGATGGTATCCATAATTTGCCTGAGAGATGGGCGAAATGTGTAGAAACCAATGCCAATACTTTGAATAAAAAATTTTGAGATTCCTCTGAAAATTAAGTGTTTTCTTTATCGAAAAAACCGGCAAATTTCAACTAACACCCCTGGTATATCCTACGAGCGAGAAATACTCTTTGTGCGTGAGTCGGTTGGGAGTTATGGAGAGCCAAACAGAGTTTCTCTCGGAGCGTCAAATCGAACACATTCCAGAGTCGATTCCCAGCACCATGCATCCAGTGTTATCATTCGATGAAGGGAAGAGGCCGCATGCACCGCTAATTCTCGGTACAACATATCCTTTGAACCAGTCGGAGACAAAACGAATTAGCGTCGGACTACAGCCACAAGCGAACGGACGCATCAAACCAATCGTCAAACTGCAGAGTAACAATCCATCTGGCGCAATTGTGTTTGACGCCGCAGGTTTTTCACTTTTGCAAAACCATTTACCAACCATTGCAAAATCCTTCAATGGTGGTATGAATCAAGTGTGGGGGTCAAGTTGGCGTACCCCAGCGCCAATCACCATTCACGATAGCGAAATTATCTTCACCACAAGTTTCGGGCAAAATCCGTTGTTTTCGACCGGTTTGTTCGTGACGAGGCCGAGGCAATTATTCTCGACGGATCACCGTCGAAGAAAAGCCGGAATTATTCACCAACTGTTGTGATACACAAAGTGACTTTTGAAGGTTTATGCAACTTGATAACTTGTATTGAGGAACGCTTCAGACGTCTACAACGGGTTGCTTCACACGTGAACGCATGTGCTCAACTGATATGCGCGGAGTTAATTCTACATATTCCACCGAGTGATACACATGAAAATATTGACGAGCTCCGCATTAAAGATTTTATTAAAAATACCACTAAACTTTGAAAGAAGCAGTTAGACTTCGAATGGATGCCGCATTTGCCGAACAATATCTGGTATTGTGTTTTTGGAGTGTAGGGTGTTGTGCGTACCTTATGTCACTAACGAATTGAAGAAAGCTGTTGTAGAGGCAGCTGAGTCAATTCAATAATACTAATAATGATAATAATAATAATGACAATGACAATAATAATAATAATGACAATGACAGTAATAATAATAATGACAATTATAATATAATGCGCGTTAGAAACGTAATCTCTGTGTGTGTATTCAATTTCATTTTAGAACTGTAATATCGTGTTTGTATCGCTTGCATAAAATTAATTCGTAATAAGGACATGGGGTACTCTAGTCAATTAAATCTTAGGTTCATAACGTCACTGTTTCATAATTTAGCCATAATTTTTGGGTGTGTATCTTCATATCTTAATAACGTCGTATCTATATTTTTACCATCGTATATGCTAGTTTGTATTGCAATATTTGCTATCATTCTCAATCATTACAATTAGGATATTAGTTATAGTACTTACCTGTAGGATCCTAAATAAAAAATACTCGCATCAACACTCGTGTTATTTTTTAATGAAAAATAAATATACCGGCGGCGACAATTGGGACAGCCAACGCCACGCGTCAGCTACCTATTGGCCGCACGCTGCGACCCCCAGCACAGGTCATTAGTGATCGTCCGGAGTGCTGACCGCCGACGTCAAGCGGTCAACAATGCTAATTTGCGACAGGCCCTTTAGAGAGAGTGAGAGAGAGAGAGAGAGAGAGAGAGAGAGAGAGAGAGAGAGAGAGAGAAGGCACCAGAAATCGAAAAATATCGAGTCATCGCGGATTTGCCGTTGACATTTTCGAGAGTAAAGAATATATACATATGTAGGATTCTACGCTTGGGGGAGGCGACGAGTTAAATACGAGCCGACAAGGATGAAAATTAAAAGAAGAACTTTATTAACACAAAAAGATAAGAGAACGTATGAAAAGACGGTATGATTGACGGTTATGTCGCTTCTTTCGAGCCCGTGGCTCTTCTACTGCCTGCTGCTGTCTGTCTGCTCTCCGTCCTTTGTCCTCTCTTCTCACTCACGCCTCAGGCTCGTCGTCAGAAGCCTTCGGGCCCCGACCCACATTCGGCCTCTCCCGCGCTTACCCGGTCCCGGAGAATACACCTCAAAGGGCTTCATTTGATCGACGGATGACGTCGTGATTCGCGGAGATTCTCCGTCAACTTGTCAGATCATCTCGTAACGATTGTTACCCTTCGCTCGAGTTATTTTATACGGACCCAGGAATTTGTCTCTCAACTTTGACCCAGG
Source organism: Oxytorus armatus (assembly GCA_958009045.1). Taxonomy (NCBI): domain Eukaryota; kingdom Metazoa; phylum Arthropoda; class Insecta; order Hymenoptera; family Ichneumonidae; genus Oxytorus; species Oxytorus armatus. Next base: position 28,078,528 of record OY253745.1, read on the forward strand.
GCCGAACTGTGTTCGCTTTATCGCAACTAAATCACCCACGTCGTACTTCTTAGCTGACTTATACCCTCGATCGTGAGTTCGTATGTTCTCTCTTTGGATTTTCGCGATATTTACCTTTGCGACGGCTCGTAAGATTTCTCGCTCTTCATCAAACTGTAGCACCGCTTCTTTCTCGATCAACGCGAGTATTTCGACGTCGTCCTTCTGTCGCATCTTCAACCCAAAAAGCACCTCAAATCGACTGACCCCCACGCTCCGTTGGTACGTGCTGTTGATGGTACACTGTACCCTGTCGACGTGTCGATACCATTGATCAGGCTTCTTGTGAGCTAACTTCGTTAAAATCAGAATGATTATCCGGTTGATTCGCTCGACTTGCCCATTTCCTCTTGGAACACCAGTTGTGATGAGCACGCGTTCGATGTTCTCGTATATACAATATTCCTGGAATTCCGCGGAAGTAAACGCTGTTCCGCGGTCACTGATAATTCGCTTCGGATGGTAATCCGAACGTCTTCTCCTGACTCATCAGCCGATCTATTACCTCGCTCGTTTTCGTTGTGTTTGTTGGATAAATCTAAAAGAATTTGGAAAATCCGTCGACTATTACAAATAGATACTTATACTCTTTCACCGTCGTTGTCATTGGGCCGAGATGGTCGATATGATAAGTCGCTAGAGGAATATGACCCTTCGGTACCGTTTGCAACTCTCCCTCTTTTTTTCCTCGTTTGGCCTCGGCCAAAATACACCGTACACAGCAGCTACCGTGTTTCTCTAGCTATTCTTTCAAATTTGGGATGTAATACTCAGATCTGATGCTTTCGAGCATCTTTTTGACTCTAAAATGTCCGTTGTTTTGTGCCTTTCGGATCACCTCGTGATGCATGCTCGCTGGTAATACGACGACATTTTTACTATCAACTCTCTTCATCAGTACTCCGTTTTCGCACGAATAATATTCATATGGTTCCGTTTCGAGGACCTTCTTTATCACTCGCAATGTTTCTTCTGCATCTTGTTCCCTCTGTATTATCGGCGTAACTCGGTCTTCGAGCATCATCACGGGATACCGACTTAATTCGTCGACATGTTTCAGACGGGTCCCGGCCCGATGCTCGACCTCGTACTCAAATTCTTCCAGCATTAATGCCCATCGAGCAATTTTTGGTGTTATGTCGATCTTGCTGAATGTCTTTTGCAGTGCCGAACAATCGGTCACTAATGTGAACTTTATCCCCAGCAGATACACTCGAAACTTCTTTATAGCCTGGATCACTGCGAGGGCTTCCAGTTCGTATGAATGCAGTTTCTCTTCGGCATTGGATGTCTTTCGGCTTGTGAAATAAACTGCGTAGAAACGATCGTCCTGTTCTCCTTTTTGTAAGAGTACAGCCCCATAGCCTTCTTTGCTTGGGTCCGTGTGGAACTCCGTAACTGCGTCGGGGCGATAAATTCGTAGAATCGGTTCGCTCGTTAACAGCCGTTTCAGCTGTTCAAACGCTTGCACTTCCGCGTCGTCAAATCGAAATTTTTGATTGTTTTTCAGTAATTCTGATAGCGGCTTTGCGATTTTCGAATAATCGCGGACGAACTTCCTGAAGTATCCCGTTAGTCCGAGAAAACTCTGAACTGCCTTTTTCGTCATCGGTTTTGGAAAGTTCTTTACAGCTTTGATTTTAGTTGGTGATGGACTCACCGTACCTCCCTCGATGACGTGGTCAAGATACTCGACTCGTCGTGTCAGGAATGCACATATTCCCCAGTTGATTGAAAGCCCTCTTTCTGCTGCGACTGTCAACGTTTCCTTTAAATTCGTTAAAGCCTCTTCTCCATCTTTTCCTGGCACTATCAGATCATCAACGTATGTAAAGACTATACTGCGTCGAATCAAATCGCGGAACACTTCGTCGATGAACCTCAAAAATGACGTTTGGCTGTTGCACAATCCAAACGGTGTTTCGACAAACTCGTACTGTCCATCTGGCGTCACAAACGACGTATACTTTCGGCTGCGACTGGGACGTGGAAGAATCCGTTTTTCAAGTCGAGTACCGAGAACACCCTCGCGTTTGCGAGTGCGTCTATCCGATCATCAACGATCTCAGAGACGAGAGGCTGATAAAGATCAGCACTCAACATCAAAATGATCCAGATAAGATATTGAGAGCTTGTTGTCATGCAGTAAGAGTTTCAAGCGAAATTGACTTAACTATAGTTCTGGACAATATCTCGGAAGGCCCAGAAAAAGCAGTTAAAGTACGGAAACTTATCGCAGAGGCGAATAATCAGATTATAAAAATGAGCCCACAAAAAGGTTTGGCACACTTGATAGACCATAATCTGTCAAAAAAATACTATATCAATATGCGTACAATGCTGATATCAAGAAACGCTAAAGTTTTTCCCTCGTAGAATAAAGTCGCAGCTGCCAAAACAATATGCAAACCTCCAGCAGAATCAGTATCAATCAGTGATACTTGTGCTGAGGTTTCTTTGCAAGCATTGCTCAACCACACTGCTCAAAGAGTTGCAAACATGCAAGCGGATGTTATATTTTTTTATGCAAGAACTACGAACTCCACGTAAGTTAAAGTTGCACTGATCTGCTCCTGGGGCTTTGACGAGAGTTCTGGACATTCTGCCTATAAGCAAAGATTCGATCAAAAAAATGAAGACGTGAGCGATGAAAATTTATTCGCTACTACCCTCATTCCCTTGCGGCTGTCAACCGCAAATAACTCTGTGTTATGGAATAACAGGACTTCACAATGACCCCGGTTTTGTCGTCCGATTAAACTGCAATGCTCATTGACGAACCAATAAACCACTTGTAAAGTACTGAAATATTGATGGATGAGTATACTGTTCGCGTGCATTTCTCACTACTCATGACACTTATAGATGGCAAAGTTTTGAGTACTATAACAGGGACCAAATGTATGCAATCTTGTCCTATTTGTCAATCGACGCCTTTACAATTTAACGACCTCTCAAAGACATTCACACCTAAGCCGCTGTCACTTGGATACGGTATCAGCCCATTAGATGCATGGATTAGGTTTTTGGAATGTGTTCTTCATATTTCTTATCGACTCGATATTAAAGTGTGGCAAGTAAGAAGCGGGGATCACAAAATCGCATTTGCGAAGCGCAAAAACCTAATCCAAGTATGTCTTTGGGAAAAGATGGGGCTACGAGTGGACAAGCCTAAGCCGGGTGGTTCTGGATCTACTAATGATGGTAATACGGTGCGTAGAGCTTTTGAAGATCCTAATTTGCTTGCGCAGTGCCTTGGGCTTGACGTGGAATTTCTAACAAACTTGAAAACGATTCTGGTAGCAATGTCATGTCAATTTCCTATCAACTCATCACGCTTTGATGCACTTTGTGGAATTTCTAACAAACTTGAAAACGATTCTGGTAGCAATGTCATGTCAATTTCCTATCAACTCATCACGCTTTGATGCACTTTGTCGTTCTACTGCTGAGATGTACGTCCAACACTATTCCTGGTATCGCATGCCATCTGCGTTACACAAAATCCTAATACATGGTGCTGCGATAATAAGAAATAGCATATTACCGGTTGGAATGCTCGGAGGGGAGGCTTCAGAGGCTCGAAACAGAGACTACAAAAAGTATAGGCTAGAGCACAGCCGAAAGCAAAGTCGTACTAAGAACCTGGAAGATTTGTCTTACAGAGCAATGGATTCATCAGATCCTCAGATGTCCTCTATGAATTTGGGTTCCCGACTAAACAGTACACACAATACCACAACTAAACTACAGCCACTCCCTCCAGAAGTACAATATCTTCTTTTCATGCCCGAAATAGAGAATTCTAGTATAAATGAATGGAGCATCAGCTCAGATAGCGACGATGAAAATCAAGACTACGTAACTGGGTTCTCAGAAACAATGGACTGTCTCGACGAAATAGAGCTTTCGAACGAAGAAGCCGAGTCAGTCACGTAATGTACCTCGAATATTAATTTTCATTAGAACCCACTTTAATTTTTTTATGTCGATGATAGATTACCTGCTACATTATTGAGTCGTTAATAAAGCACTCCAAATACAGTGAGAGGCGAGGGGACTCACTTTAAAAAAGCACCACGAATACAGTGAGAGGCGAGGGGACTCATTTTAAAAAAGCACCCCGAATACAGTGAGAGGCGAGGGGTCTCACTTTAAAAAAGCACCCCGATTTGTGAGAGGCGAGGGGGCTCACATTAAAAAAGCACCCCGCAGGAGTCTAAAATCGCACTGTAACCTCCACGTGGTAGACTCTGGTAACTATGAACGAGCCCATAGGTAAACTACAGGCGTGAAGATGCATGAATATATGTATGAATGTATCCTACTTTTGGTACTTCCGTCCGTCATTTTGAATTTCTGAATTTTGAGTTCAAATTCGAAATCAGCGACTCCGAAAAGCTCCTAGTACAAAACTTCAGCATAATCGAATCATTTTTAGCATTTTAGCCCACCATATTGGATCCGTCATTTTGAATTTCTGAATTTTGAGTACGGATTCCGGATCAGACACCCCGAGAACTTATTAGTACAGAATTTCAGCACAATCGAATCATTTGTAGCATTTTCGCCCGCCATTTTGAATTTCTGAATTTTGAGTACGGATTCGGAATCAGCGACCCCGAAAACTTATTGGTACAGAATTTTAGCACAATCGAAACATTTTTAGTATTTTCACCCGCCATATTCGATCCGCCATTTTGAATTTCTGAATTTTGAGTACGGATTTGGAATCAGTGGCCCCGAAAACTTATTAGTACAGAATTTCAGCACAATCGAATCATTTTTAGTATTTTCGCCCGCCATTTTGAATTTCTGAATTTTGAGTACGGATTCGGAATCAGCGATCCCGAAAACCCTCCAATACCATACTTCACCGTGATTGGAGCACTTTTTGTATTTTGGCCACGATTTCTACCTTATTGCCCACTGTGCACTGATGAAAACACTTTAAAAGAATGTAAATTCAGTATGAATTTTCTGATCTGCAAACGCAAACAACCTACCTTTTTATTAGCGGCAACAGAGTCCTGTGACACACAAATATATTAATAACAAAGTCAAGATGCTCACTCATCCAAAATGTAGAACAGCCTTGTTCACTATTAGTGAAATCACGTACATTCAATTACAAAACGAACAAGGATGTCTTATGTTCCCAGACAAACGTATAATTTTAGACTCGCTTTGTGACAATACACGAGAAACAATAACGCTGACTGAGCCAAGTCTAGTTAGATCAGATACCGAATGTATAATTGCTACCACTGGGACAATAATTAAACTTGCAAAAACAACGGAACAAACAGTCACAATACAATACCACAAAAACTTCTCAATTGGAATTTCCACAGATGGTCTCAATCTAATATCTGAGGAATTATTAGCAGTTCAACACCACTTAACTAACCAAGAGTTAGTGAACATAAATACTAATCTTGATAATATAATAACAAAAATTAATCTAATAAAAAACGCTAGGCGACCCCGCACACAGGTAGAAACTACCATAGGTACGCTAACAATAATGGTGTACATAGGATTAGGATTAATCACGCTCTGGGGATTCAATGAAGTAGGACTCTTCGAATGTATTAGTAAATGCCTACCGAAACTATGTTTCAAAATATGTTGTAACAAACAAATTGTACATCACCGACCAGTGTACCAGCACGAAGAGCAAGTAGTAATACCATTCATATCTCAACCATCTGTACCCTTAACTCGCACGATTGACAAAAAAATACTTTTCAGGAGAAAAGTCAATCTACTCTAGGGGGTGTTAAGCAGCAATAAAGTATCCCTTCTCCTAAATCACGAGACTTCTATATATATATCACGCCCGCATAATGAGACGGTAGTCTACCAGAGCTCCTCGAGCATTACGCATCTCGAGTGTTATACAGTTCTTGAGCATATACTTGAACATATCTTGAGCATATACTTATACGGTTAAGCATAGTATACTCCACGGATATATTGTACTATATTGTGCCTTAAAAGGAATAAATAAGTGAGACTATACTACGGTATAGATCTCACTTCTTGTTAAAATGCAAGTGCAAGTATTTTCTCCGTAACACTGCACACACCAAAACACGAGTTATAGTTGAATCATTTTTGGAGTTTTGAAACGTCGATTTCCATGCCTGTATTACGGCTTAAGAACAAAGTTGTGCACGACGGTGGCAATTGTCTGTGCCACTGCTGTTTTGCACAATGTGTGTATTCAAAATAATTTGCCTTTATTTTAAGACATTTTTCTTAAATATGAAACAGTGTTGTGAACGAATTGTAGTTTTTATATTAAGTTTTTATTCATGATGATTGGCATGTTGTAATAATGTTAATCAAGATCAATTCATACAAATTAGCATTTGTACATGTGTTTAGATTAAAAATTAATAATGATTTAAAGAATGTTTTTTTATGTATTAGAAACTAAAATAAAATGTTCATTATTGAAACTGGCGTTTCAACATTTAATAACGCATTATTTAATTTCTTGTAATTAGTATATTTTGTATTAAACATAAAAAATGTATATAAATATACTTTTACATTGCCCTTATAATATTATTATTTGTATCGACCTAAATATGGATAGACACACAGCCGTATATAGAACCAGCGATTTTTCTATGAGGAACAAAATAATATGAGGACAAAAATACTTCCGGCAGTTGATACTAAATTGCAAGAGATATTTTATTTAATCGTTCCTTTTCCTCGTAACTCCGTAGCAGTCTGATATTTTAACACATATAATAATAATTAGATATTAAAAACATGAATATTTTATATGATACTATCTTTGCCCGAATGCCTCTTCCTCTTTCAACAGTTTCAAGATAACTATTTTTTCCTCTGCTTCAGCAATCGCAATTTCTTTAGCGTGAAGCTCCCGGTAGTAGTTCTTTTTCGTTGCAGTTCTGAAAATGAATTACTTTACCATTAGTACTCATATTAACTAAAATTAATAATTAATATAAACCTAATATATAAGATTTTTCATTACCTTTAGATTTTTTCTCGTTACATTTTTTGAACTCGTGTTAGGTTAGGTTGTGGTGCCATAAACAGTACTGCATCCACTAATCACTAAAATCCCTAAAATATTCCTTCCGAAAGGAAGACTCGAGGTACGTCTATGAAATAAGGCGGCTTTGGGGATTCAAGGGATCCTTCATGGAGGCTCCCTTCATCCTTAAGGGCGGGGTAAGGGTTTTCACTTTCGAAAAATCGAATTTTTTTTTGTCTTATCTTATTGTTTAACATTTCAAGAATATGTCCTTAAAATTTTAAACCGATCTAAGCAATATTCACGAAGTCATTGTCTTATTAATCTCCTGGCCTTTAACGCTATACCTCTAACAGCTGCGGGCGGTCGGGCTAGAAATGCAGCTGTCGAACACGTATACAGTTTATTCATTGCTATTGTGTATATAGTATATAGTGTATACTTATACACTACAATATTTTAAAAGAAGAAACGAGCGTCAGTTTGTCGTTAGACGTTCCACCGTGCGCTTGCCATTTTATAATCATCTAAAAAATGTCCTGTACAAAAATGCCGAGAGTAAGCAAAGTTTCGAGAGAAGACCGACAAAGTGGAAGGCCTTATTTGTGTAGATAAAAAAAACGGTTTAATCCGAATAAAATAATTAAAAATGAGGCTACCACAAAAAGTGCTTCATCGAAGAAAATCAAACTAAATACCAGTGCAAGTGTACCAGAAGACGTTGAAAAACATTACAGAATCATCGATTTTTTTGCTTGTTTTCTCAACCATCGCAAGTTTAGTGAAATGTGCTCAGTGTGATGGTTCAGTTGAGTTCAAAAGCTGCAAAAAAGACATTGACAATGCCGCAGGAAGTCTGCTGTATGGAGCTGGAATCGATGAGTCTGTGTAAGTTGGAAAAAAAAAAAATGTCTTCACTTTTTTACTTCATAAACTTTAAACGCGTTTTTCTCAAAACCACTTTTTCAAAGTCCGTGTTCACTGCTATTTAAAAACTACTTGACCGATTCATTTCAAACTTTGTACACATTTTCTACATATAAATTACCTCCCCCCAACGTTTAGTAAAATTTTTTTTTTTTTACATTAAGGGGGTTTCCCACCCACAAAATGGCGGAATTTTTCGTGGAAAATAACAGTTCACACTTTAGATGGCCGCCAAAAATTTTTAAATGAAAAAAAAAATTATCAGAGAACGTTGGGGGGAAGATTTGATTATAATTTGACTAAATGTTCAGATAATTTCCGGCCGAGTTATAGTGAACACCGCAAATTATTTTTTTTCGAAGACGTTCTGGGGGAAGCTCTGTTACGGGCTTATGCTTCAATATTTCTGCATGAAAAAATTACACAACATTATCAAAAGTATGCTCAACAATGTACAAAAGGTTCGAATAAAATTGCTCAATCCATATTTGAGAAAAAAATCGCAAAAAGTGTTTTTTTTTACGCTGAAACCCTTACCCCTCCCTTAAGATAAGGACGGACTATGAATACGGGCATACAGGCTCCTTGTTCGGTCAAGGAACGTTTATGAAACGTGTTATAGGGAATAATGGATCCCTATTCCTCAAGGAACGACTATGAACACGGGCATAAGAAGAACGGAATAAGGGATCGTTATTCCTCAAAGAACGACTATTGCCCGTATTCATAGTCCGTCCTTATCTTTTGCGTCTGTCTCAGGTCTTAAAACAGGTGTTAGAAGATAGTGCCGCACGCATACCCACTATCACCAAGTAAAATTCCGTCCAGGTGTCCTAGCTCAAAACGACAGCGCACACCGCTTCGATCAAATAGTACAGCATTGTGAGTCGAACCAGGGTGCCTAACAACTATATGAAGAATTTCTCGTTGAGGTCCAGATACAACCTATAAAAATAACAAACCAAAAAAATTTACTTGACATTAACTTATTCATAATTATTTAACATACGAAATTTGATATGAACACAAAATAAAACAGCAGAGAAAATGTACCTGTACATTCAGAGAAAACCATCCTTTTTGATTCCGGACTACCTCTCCATTATTTCCTCCAGGATTCGTCATGCGTATATGGGTGTATTCGATACATCCTATTATGGATGGAAAGTTGGCCACTTCATAAAATTTGTTTTAATTATCTCGACGTTTTTGTTCAGTGGAGAAATTGATATATACACCCAAATGTGATGCTAAAATTCTGGAAACTCGTGCAACAATTCTCAATACTGATGCTTGACTGTACCCTCGCATGTCTCCGTTAACTATCTACAATTAAAACAGTGTACAAATGAAATGAAAATTAATTGCCTATTTATTTACCACAAGGTTAAGACAAAATTTTCAAACCTGAAAGCTGCTTGTTGTATAAAAACGCAGTGCTACTAACAATTGTGTTAATGGAGAAACTGGCAGTCAATGATTGTTCAATCGTCTCAACCGAGCATTTACCATAGGTAATAAGATCTCAATCACAGCTCCTTTGCTGAATCTGTACGATGTTGAAGTTTGCATCGTTGGAACGCAACGCAAATAAGTTTTATAATTTTTATTTTCAGTATACCTCTTGCTTCGTCGTGCCCATTTAGGCTCAGATCCTTGAAGGATACTTCAACAAAACGTTTGAACGATTTTTGTCGTCGATAATCCAATCTTAAAAGGGCTTAATGGTGTAAAAATCTATTTTCGTTGTATTCTAACGATGCAAGCTTCAACATCATGAATCTGTACCTTTTCCGAAAAGAAACATATTCGAAAAATTCCAAGGGATTTTCCCAATCACGAATGTACCTTTTCACAAGTCGGAACAGAATCGGATTCTCTGGATTTTCGTCTTCAAATTCATCGTCAGAATAATTTAAAAATGCGTTGTCCATGATTCTTTTTTTCTCTATACACTTTCTCCGAAAACGCGACACCACAAGTAACCACAAACTTAAAATGTGTCAAATTTGTATAGGTTATATTTGGCTGTCTCTGCGCTTCATGTCGTAAGAAGTTCACAAATGCAACAAAAACGAACAGACCAAGGCGGTGTCCCCTCCTCAAGAGAGCTCGGGAGCTCCCTTGAGATTAGGAAGCCAATAAGGCTCCTTGTTCGGTCAAGCAACGTTATGAAACGTGTTATAGGGAATAAGGGACCCTTATTCCTCAAGGAACGACTATGAATACGGGCATATGAATACGAGCATGAGGTAAGATTCTATATTTGTCTACCATCAACTATCGGTGGCGTTATCGAGCCTATGAGAGTCGCGCCTTTCCGCTAGAATCTTCCTTGCAATTGGCTGTCGCTCGATAACACACCGATAGTTGTCGGTAGAAAGTATAGAATTGCAGTGCAGCCCTAGTTTCCGTCATTGTATAGGCGGATACTGGACACCCTAAAGTCCGTGAACAATGTGTGGAAATAAGAAATTCGAATAAAAATCAGCCATTCGATTTGCGTATCTTTTCTAAAGTGCGCGACGATTGGCTAATTTTTACTCCTATTTCTTATTTCTTGGCATTCTATGCCACGAGCACAACGCAATCATCCAACCATCAAAATTTTAAGAAATCGTTAAAATTTATGGAGGATTCCCCTATGGGAATTGAGCTTCCGTACAAAAGTTAAAATTGATTAGATACGCGGTTGTCCAGTAATTGATTATTGAAGATGTAGTCTTATGTACGGGCGATATAGCAAAAACCAAGTCATATCTAATGGAACAATAAATAACCATGCCAAAAGTATTAAGAATTCTATGAAAATGGATCTAAATAATTTGTTAGGTCTTTAGAAACAACTTTAACGAAGACCGAAATGCTTTGTGTACATAGTTTTCAAGAATTTATCTAAGATCGTACATAACTTTGACAACAGCTGTTCGTCGGCTCGAATTCAGAGTTAAACAAAACAATAAAAAAATGGCGATAGGAAGTTGTTACGGTGCTGCAAGGGTTTTCAATTATGTGCAACGTGCTCGTTCAAGTTTAATTTTGACGTGCATAACAGCGCGGGACCGACAATGTACATTAAAAAATGCATTGATCATTCATTGCAACGCGTACTCGACCGACAAAAAAAATGCAGAACCAACAATAGATGGCGAATCTGATGTAAAACCCAAAAAGAAAAAAGTATTTATACCGAGAGTAACACTATTGTCTGAGGACAACGAGGTGTCGATTGCAACAATGGAAATGGCACAGAAAATAGCAAATCGACGAAACTTGAAACTCGTGAAGATACTCGATTTTGATACGAAAACGGAAAGACCGACTTACAAACTCATGACGAGCAAACAATACCTACAAGAGGGATTGGAGATGAAAAAGATGGAAAAACAGGAACGAGAAACATCATTCAGAAGTGAAAAAGTTTTGTCAATATCTACCAAAATAAGCGAACACGATTTGCAAACGAAGCTCAGGAGCATCGTAAAGTTCTTGACAAAGAGGCACGAGGTCAGAATTTTGATATCGGTAAATGACAATAAGGAGAAAGCTGTGAGTCGTAATTAATATTCAGGAATTCGTATGTCTATATCACAAGTAAATCTTTGATCTTATTCACCGATGACCTTTATAAATACAGAGTTCCTGATATTTTTCTAACATTGACGTATTGCAATCGCAAGGGACAAACTTAGCAATCTAAGTCAATTCATACTACGACCATTAATTCCACAAAAAAAACCTAACACACTTTCATATAAATGTTTCCAAGTACAAATAGCTGTCAAAAAATAGATGACAAAAGTAAACCAAGAAAATTTAAAATCTACTAGTTGTTTACCGCTATAATGGCAATTACAATTTCCTCAACAATTTTGAAGGTATAATGTCCAATACTAATATATTTTATTAATATTTTGAAACTTCAGGAGCACAAAAGTTTAGTTGCTGGGTGTATCTGTAATTTTTTAGAAGATTTTTTTACCAAGTTGTTTTCTGGATTCGTTGATGTGAAAATTAAGGGCATTTTCAAGTAAACTCAATATGTCAGGAAAACTATGAGACGGGCAAAACAATGTTTAATACATTAAAGTTGTGGCGTGAATGAAGTTTTGACTGGTGAGATTTTAACATCATGTACTCTACATTTTATACAAATAACATCGCTTTTGGGCAAGTATATACTAACTTTGATTCAGCTCAAATTTTTACAGTATTTTTTTAATAACTGACATATGGAAAAAATTGTTTTAGTATCACATTGATTATGTTATATTAATTATTTCCGAAGTTGCATTGAATACAGAAATAGTGATGCAAGAATTTTTCAGTATAACAGATTTTATTTCGTTACGATTTTTAATAATTTTTGTGAGTTTCTAATTATTTTAGTAGTCACCAGTCACATGAACAATGTTGTGTTAATAACACAATGTTGTGTGGGAATAATCCCAGCCTCTGCATTGCATATCAAAATCATGAATAGAAAAGCTGCCCAGTGTAATGGCAGCTGCGTTGCTGAATTTTTTAATAATTTTTTGAAGTGCTTCAAATGCATAACTAAAATATCCATATGATCCATTAAAAACTGTAATCTATTCAGATCTCTTAATAATATGGTAGAGTGGTCACCGACGTAACAAGAAAGTGAATATTTTTCGATTTTTATCCACATAAATGACAATATTGTATAATATTAGTCTTATAGTTTTTATGGCGCATTGAGATGAAGTGAAAACACCCTTCATTTTCAAATCAGCAAATTTTGAAACTATTCGGTAAAAAAATGTAAAATACATTACAGGCACTTCTCGTGACTAAATTGTTATGCTTCTAAACTTACAGATTAAAAAAAAAAATTTTCAGGGTCTTTACGTTGTCTACATTTCATGGAATGCCTCATATGTAAACATAAGGAATTCCAACAAAAAAGAAACAATTGTTTATAAAGTATGACACATGTATCTCATTTATTGAATTGAACGAAATAGAAAAATTATTATTAACATACTTGTAGAAGCTATGCTCTATTGCCATAAAACCTCTATTGACCAAATTTGTAAAGTTTAAAGTTTCGATTCTCGATACAGGACATCTCCAAGTAAAGAACAAATTCTCTTAAAATTCGTGAAAATTCAAAAATGATTAGTATTTGTTTTATTTGAAAATAAAGTTTTCTGAAGTACTTCGGTAAACAATTTTTTGTTTTATTGATAAAGTTTTGTAATTATTATTGTCTAAAGTCATCGTCAAATTTTTCTCAATAAAGTTCTCAAATTTTTTCATTAAATCCAACTTTTGTTTGAGTCTTTATGCTAAGGATTCTTGAATGAGAAAAAGCATGCGAATATCGTGATAATTATTAAATTTTCGATTCCAGGAAGCTATTTTTACTCAGCTACAAACTGTAGTAAAAGATCTTTCACCGAGCATTATAAAAGCCACGTCTGCGAACAATTTCAAGATTCTTCTGCGTCCTAATCTCCAAGCCAAGAGCTCAGAAGTTTGCAATAACGAAGCAAATGACAGTGAGGAGAATACTTCCGTTACGTGTGGATCTTAACTATTTGAAATAGACTCTAAGGCTGTATGTATCTGTGTCCATTAGTGTTTACAAAAAATTGCTACTGTAATACTCTTCTGTAACTGGTTTTTTGTTTTTTTTTTTCATTTCTTTCTGTCAAACCACATAATGTTCGGAGCATAGCAGTGGCAGGAATATCCTTGTTACGGACCGATACTAAAAATGAAAGTATATAGAGATATAACTCTATATTATATTACGAGTTTCGTTGACGAGATTATTTTCTGTAGTACCACTACTTTCCGCACGTAGTGGTTACAAATTTCAGAGTCTTCAAAAAAGATCATCCATCTGCGCGCGCCACTACCATAGCGTCACTTCCGCTATACTCATAACATTTTTTTTGCGCAACGTGGTCACGTCGCACCAGAGTTTTTTTTGTAAAAAACTTGTATTTTATAAGAAAAATACGATATTTCAACATGGGAAAATAAAAAAGGAAATGGGAGCTGAGTAAGGAAGAACTCCTGAAGAAATGGGAAAAAATTCCAAAAACGGTTCGAGGATGCGTCGTTGAATCTCGGCATGGTCTATTCGAGAGCTCGGAATAAGCTGCACAGTTGGGCACCGGTAGGAAGGCGACGCCTCCGCTACCCCTCTACCGTGATGCTGAAATCCGAATCGTTGGAACGCAACGAAATCAAGTTTTTTTTTTAATATTTAATTTTCGGTATTGCTCGAGACTTTCGGAAACATTTGGGGCCCAGGCCCCTAACGGTGACCCCTAAAAAAATTTGAATGATTTTCTATGTCCGGAAAGCACCCCCATGGGGGGGGTGAAAAACTTAAAAAATCGTACTTCGTACTGAAATCAGATAGACGGATTTTTTATGATCGTTATTCGTTGTTCGTCGTTCCAGGAGACCCCTAAAAAATTCTGAACGATTTTCATGTCCGGAAAGCACCCTTATGAGAGGGTGAAAAACTCAAAAAATCGTACTTCTTACTGAAATCAGATAGACGGATTTTTTATGATCGTTATTCGTTGTTCGTCGTTACAGGAGAACTCTAAAAAAATTTGAACGATTTTCTATGTCCGGAAAGCACCCTTAGGAGAGGGTGAAAATCTGAAAAAATCGTAGGTCTTACTGAAATCAGATAGACGGATTTTTTATGATCGTTATTCGTTGTTCCCCGTTACAAGAGAGCCCTAAAAAAATTTGAACGATTTTCTATGTCCGGAAAACACCCTTATGAGTGGGTGAAAATCTGAAAAAATCGTAGCTCGTACTGAAATCAGATACACGGATTTTTTATGATCGTTATTCGTTGTTCGTCGTTACAAGACACCCCTAAAAAAATTTGCACGATTTTCTATGTCCGGAAAGCACCCTTATGGGGAGGGTGAAAAACTGAAAAAATCGTACTTCTTACTGAAATCAGATAGACGGATTTTTTATGATCGTTATTCGTTGTTCGTCGTTACAAGAGACCCCTAAAAAAATTTGAACAATTTTCTATGTCCGGAAAGCACCCTTATGAGAGGGTGAAAAACTGAAAAAATCGTAGCTCGTACTGAAATCAGATAGACGGATTTTTTATGATCGTTATTCGTTGTTCGTCATTCCAAGAGACCCCTAAAAGAATAACGATCATAAAAAATCCGTCTATCTGATTTCAGTACGAGCTACGATTTTTTCAATTTTTCACCCTCTTATAAGGGTGCTTTCCGGACATAGAAAATCGTTCAAATTTTTTTAGGGGTCTCTTGTACCGGCGAACAACGAATAACGGTCATAAAAAATCCGTCTATCTGTTTTCAGTAAGAAGTACGATTTTTTCAGTTTTTCACCCTCCTCATAAGGGTGCTTTCCGGACATAGAAAATCATTCAAATTTTTTTAGGGGTCACCGTTAGGGGCCTGGGCCCCAAATGTTTCCGAAAATCTCGAGCAATACCGAAAATTAAATATTAAAAAAAAAACTTGATTTCGTTGCGTTCCAACGATTCGGATTTCAGCATCATCCTCTACCACGTAACGCGCGGCGGCCACAGCGGCGAGCGCACAGTCTCAGGAGCGTTCCGATCATAAAAATACTTGGCACTCGCGACAAATTGTCATTCAAATATTGTATTGTTCCGTAATATTATATTAATTAATCATTAAAAATATAATTATTTACCACAATTTTTATTAATATCGCATAATTATTAAATGATTTTAACAATAGTTTTCCACATCACCCGTGAGGTACTATCGCAGTTGCGGTTTTTTTAGAGTGGTTTCCCCAGGAGGCTCATTCCACTGAAAATGAATACAATGATGAAACTTGACTCAGTAGGAAAAAACGAAGAAAGTATAGCAACCAATTTTTCGATAAATATTAACTAGATGGTCTGGTTTTTTTTTATAGAAGATTCAACTAGGTACGGTACATCCACAGAAAATTTGGAAGAACTTGCTCGCATTAAGGAGGTCAATGATGCATCGTTCATGGAAGAACGTTTGTCTGTTTTCGTCAATTTCATTTTTCAGCACGAGCATTCGCATAAATATGTAGACCCAAACATGGAGAAAATTCGAAGACTGAAATCTCTAAGACATGGATAATGCGACGCATCTAAAATTTTAAAGAAGTCAATCCCTTTTTCTGGCCGTGCGTTTAACGAAATATCACTTTGCAAATCGCACAATTCTGCCAGAAATTGTACTCTCTGTTCCTCCATTTACACAGTGAGAGGATTTTCAAAAAGTATCAAATCTTTCCGCAGCGATTCAAAATCACTAAAACGCGTATCAAATTGACTTATCAAAGAATCAATTATATTTAAAAATTGTATAAAATTACAACCTGCAAAATCATGTTCTTCAAAGATAATTTGACAACAAGGGAAAAAATGAAGAATGTTATTTTCTAAATGATTTTTAAAAAGTACTAACTTTCTGCGGAAAGAATCGATATGACCTGTGAGATTTGGTCGGTTTTTTGCAGCTTCAAATTTAAAATATTTAATTTCTAAATATTTAAAAAATTTAAATTTTGAATATTTTAAATTTAAAGCTGCAAAAAATCGACTTAATCATCTCACAGTCACATCGATTCTTTCCGCAGAAAGTTAGTACTTTTTAAAAATCATTTAGAAAATAACATTCTTCATTTTTTCCCTTGTTGTCAAATTTTCTTTGAAGAACATGATTGCGATGTTGGCGCATGTTGTACTTTTATACAATTTTTAAATATAATTGATTCTTTGATAAGTCAATTTGATACGCGTGATTTTGAAACGCTGCGGAAAGATTTGATACTTTTTGAAAATCCTCTCACTGTGCAAATCGAGGAACAGAGCCTACAATTTCTGGCTGAATTGTGCGATTTGCAAAGTGATATTTCGTTAAAAGCACGGCCAGAAAGAGGGATTGATTTCTTCAAAATTTTAGATGCGTCGCGTTATCCACGTCTTAGGGATTTCAGTCTTCGAATTTTCTCTATGTTTGAGTCCATATATTTATGCGAATGCTCGTTCTCAAAAATAAAATTGACGAAAACAGACAAACGTTCTTCCATGAACGATGCATCATTGGCCTCCTTAATGCGAGCAAGTTCTTCAAAAATTTCTGTGGATGTAACGTCCCTAGTTGAATCTTCTATAAAAAAAACCCATACGATCCAATTAATATTTGTCGGAAAATTGATTGCTATACTTTCTTCGTTTTTTCCTACTGAGCCCGGTTTCATCATCGTATTAATTTTGAGTGGAATAGGCCTCCTGGGGAAATCACTCTAAAAAAACCGCATCTGCGATAGTACCTCACGGGTGATATGGAAAACGATTGTTAAAATCATTTAACAATTATGCGATATTAATTAAAAAATGTGGTAAATAATTATATTTTGAATGATTAATTAATATAATATTACGGCACGATACAATATTTTTATGACAATTTGTCGCGGGTGCCATGTATTTTTACGGTTGGAACGCTCCTGAGACTGTGCGCTCGCCGCCGTGGCCGCCGCGCATTACGTGGTAGAGGGGGTAGCGGAGGCGTAGCCTTCCTACCGGTGCCCAACTGTGCAGCTTATTCCGAGCTCTCGTCCATTCTGACGAAGAAAATATTTCTCCTACACCGTTATTGGAGCAAGGTAAACTTAATAATTATAAGGCGCACAACAAGCCTAATTATTCTTACCCTTCGGGGGAGGGATAATATTACACGTAAGATAGGTAAATACAACACTATCTTGGGTCAAACGTAACATCAAATTATGTTCGTTCTTGTAATTTAATGGTGCACTTAGGAAATTGGCAGCGCAGTGGACTGACTGGATCAGGAACGGAGTGAAGAAAGAGAAAAAAGCAGAACTTCTCAATAAATATCCTCGAAAAGGCACCCTCTCGAGGCACCCAAGTTAAACCGCGAGGTAGCTACCTCGCTGTTCGACACCTCGAACAAGCGAAACAAGCATATGGTCTTCTCGCGGAACCTCCTGGGTCCCTCAATGTTGGCTCTCGGTTCAGGTATCTCCCTATTCTTGGAAGACAAAGAGGAGAGGGTGAACAGGAGGCGACTATTTATGCGCTGCAGGATAATTATTGGCAACGACTCATCACCAAGGGTTAGTAGCGAGAAAAAATTGTATATATCCGAGCTTTGATGAAAAAAAGTCGGACACGCGTTGTCGGGAAAAAATCAAGTTTGCCAAGACGATTGAGAAAGTGGGCTTAAACCTGGAGCCACAATCTGCGACGAAAGAGACGTTCGGTGCGCGAGGAACGACGTCAGCGAATCAGGGAAACTGGATAGGCCCGTCGATAAAATGCCAGGGCAATTATCACACGGGCCATTGCCAAACGGGCCATTACCAGACATCAAGGGCCCCCAGAAATTCGTCGAGTACCGGACACACAGGTAGACATCGGACAACCCTCTTGTTCAGGCGAAAAAGCCATTGCAACAAAACCCGAAAGACTAAAGTCGAACGTAAATGACATTGCGGGTCGCTTACGTGAAATTCGCAAAGAATAGGAAACTATTACGAGTGATAAATTTATACTAAATTCCGAAAGAGGATATACAATTTGGTTTAGTGAACCACCTCGTCAGGAATACGTCCCACGGAACCCGATCTTTGACTCAGATCGCAACATAGAAGATTATAAAATATCGATACAACGATTTAAAGATCTCGGCGCAATCAAACCCTGTACATCCTGCCAATGTCAGATTACTTCGAGCTATTTTTTTATACAAAAACCAGATGGTTCACACCGATTTGTTTTGAACCTCAAGCAGTTAAATAAATAAAATAACAGACCGCGAAAAAACTCATGTCTGAGGGATCGTTCATGGGTAACTTGAACTTATAGGACGCGTACTTCTTTATTCCCGTTCACAAAACAAGCTTTTCGAGTTTACTTGTGCACCATTTGGCTTATCCACAGCCCCATTTATCTTCACCAAAATCATACAAGGTGAAGGATACCTTGACAAAATTCTATGCTTTGGAGAGGACGAAACCTGTTGTGCAAAGAATATAGGAGAAACCATTAAATTGCTAACCTCGTTAGGGCTTGTCATAAATTATAAAAAGAGTGTAATGACCGCACGTAGAAAATGCTAATTTTTTTATTTTATTTTAAATTCGGAAGAAATGACACTAAAATTGTCAGAAAAAAAACAGAAAAGAAATGCTCGTATGGATTAGCGGCTTCAGCTCAATGAAAGTCTATGAAATTAGAGAATTCGCCCAATTTATAGGGAAGATAACGGCTTGTTGCCGAGCCATAGATTACGAGTGGCTACATTCGAAAAAAATTCAAAGAGAAAAGTGTTTGCCGCAATTGATTAGTGACGGAAATTACGAAGCAAAATGATCATTGTCCGAGGATCTCCAAGACGATTTTCTCTGGTGGAAATCAAACTTACCGACTGGGGTCAGCCCCATAAGGAGACTCGATTGCAAACGCGAAATCCTCTCAGATGCCTCCCTGCCAGGGTGGGGAGCCTTTTGCAATAGGCAACAGTCGAGTCTTGCGACATTTATGGCACTCAAGTGTTTTGCCCAAAATCTCTAAAATTGCGAGTTATCGTTAAGAGTCGACAATACCACGGTCGTATCGTACATAAATCGAATGGGGGTTATTCTGTACCCTCGTCTAAACAGAATCGCGAGAGATATCTGACAGTGCTGCGAGTACAGAAAAATTTAGTTGTATGCCTTGCACATCTCATCGAAGACCAATGTCGAAGCGGATAAGGAGTCGAGAGTGAGAGACGTTGATACCGACTGGGAACTATCGGACACTGCTTTTGAAGAAATCGTTAAGAATCTTGGCAGGCCCGACATCGATCTATTATCAACAGGAATCAACTCAAAATGTCGGGAATATTGCTCTTGGCATCGAAATCCAAATGCAATAGCGGTTGATGCGTCAACTTGAATTTTATGTCCGCTATAAAATAGCATAATTTTCATTCCAATCGATTCGCAAGTTTTCAATGTAGGGTGCAAAAAGTACATGTTCAAGGGTGTTTCGACCCCTTGAAATTTTTTTTTTCTTCATTATCTGATGGATTCTTCAATCCTTCGCATAAGAAACATTTTAATTTTTGTTTCATCAAAATCGATGCACTGCTTGTATGTGAAAGTGCAAAATCGAATCGGCCCTTGACCCATGTAACTTTAGGGGGGGTTTCACCCCTTGAAACCGTTTTTCCACAGATAAAAAAAATACGTGTTGCTTAGTTTTCAATGCTCTATAACATCCACGAGTTTCAACAAAATCGGGTACTTTCCTTGTCAGTAACAGAAGGCACTATTAACCCTTCGTGGTTACACATGCTGGAAATAACGCGCTGGTCACACTCGGGTCAGAATGACCCAGCCATTTTTTAACGATTGCCGCGTTGCCAGTATCGTTCCGAACGACTCATAAAAATTCAGGATACTAGTTTGCATGTTTAAGAATGAGAATATCATGGCAAAAATTTTTTTTCAGATGTTCAAAATGGCGAAAAAAATCAGCAAGGAGGCAATGCGTTAAAAAAACCATTTTTTACTAAAAAAAATCATAACTGGCAATTTTAAATATTTTTTCATAAAATTGTAGGGTGATACTCTTGAGATATCATAGTTTACGGAAAAAAATAGCTCCATAGTGGGCGTTTCAAAAAAGGTATTTATTTTGATATTTGAAGAGGGTTCATTTCGGAGTGAAATAAAGTACGATAATAATGAAAAATGAGCGATTTATTATAAAAATTGTTTTGAAAAATGTATAAATAATTGTGTATATATACACAATTATTATTTTATTATTATTATTATCGTTCTCCACCACAGTCGACGCAGATAAACATTCTGTGCGTGTCGCACATAGGGCGACTGCACGAGGAGCACAGCTGTTGAGTTTTGTGATCCTCATGTCGTTTACACAATCCGCAGCGGATCCTCTTGTGCGAATACCGCTTTGCCGCTCTTGGGACTATTGTAAAGGCGTTTCGGAGTCAAGAATTCCCGCGATTCCTTGTTTGAGGTCGTTTCGGAGGTCTCCTAGGTTGGAATTTCGGAGTAAAGACACATATCGACTACGAAAAAAAAATTTAACGATTCACATAGTCATACTTACATTACGTAAAGTAATCCCACGCAGAAAAAAACCAATAAAAAATATCACTTTTCGCGAAATAATTACGTGGTGGTCACACTCGAGTCAAATTGACCCGACGGTCGCGCACGGTCTTCTAGGATCGACTGCCACGAAGGAACTACTGTCGCGATTCGGCCGACCCTGGTCTCTTCTTACAAAGGGAACCCCAAAGCACCATTGGAAGGGAGGCCAGTCCTCTCGGGCGCTAATAACGTATAGTAATTCTAGCTTAAAGTTGCGCTCCGGGTCGTTGTGACCCGGGGTGACCACGAAGGGTTAAGCAATACAGTGGACCGTTGATAATGTGGATTTGTTTCGCCAAGAAGCGCGATTGAGAACCGTTCAACCCGGACGCTGAGCCGGTCGTTGACTCTTTAGCACAACGCTACGAGGTGAGAGCATCCTATGGGACACTTAACGTGGCAAGATCGGCGATTTTTTTAATTACGGAGGGAAAACGTACCCGTGACGCAATTGTGAATCATTTTTTAAAGGCGTGTTCAAGCAAAGACCATTCAAACTCAAATACGACACCTCTTGGGATATAGAGGTCGTTCTCAACACGGTAGCGAAATGGTACCATCTTCATTATTTGAGGATGAGTAAACTGACAGATAAGCTCGTAATTCATCAGAAAATATATCAAAGTCGGCCGAGGGAGTCAACTTCCAATTCCCTAATTTATCTCCGACAAATTCTATATATATGTATGTCAGATATACAAATATAACGATAAGAATAATAATAACTCCTGATCATAAATGAAAAGACAACAGTGTAATTCACTGACTGCCGCAGTGACACGGCTTACACCTTTATTAACGATTCTATACAATCAAATATTTTTAAAACAAAATGAAAACCACCGGTAGCAGGCTAGTGAGGTGTATTACGTAGAGCCTTCCTTTCTTTAAAAAAACGAGTCCTTCCGACCCGATGACCCACGAACGAATCCACGAAATCAACGTATGACTTCATGACCGAGACCTCTTAGTCTTTTCCCTTTCCTCTTTCCTAGGCCTCCACGCAATACAACACACTCGTGGTACATGCACCACGCACTACCAACGGGGTAGGTCTTACTCAAGACGCCTTGTCGTCGGTCTGTCACCCGACGCTTGCCATTTGACCCTCCATAAACACAGAATGCACCGACAGCGCTGTTGGAAATAGATTTCCATTGTGCTGCGACACGGCCATACTGACTAGCACGCGTCTCGAGTGCTCAGTATCTATCCATCTAGTTTACTTCTGAAACAAAAGAAAACATCGAACGAATGAGCATTAGTTTTCGTTCGGCTTTCCTGACTTTAAAAATCGGTCTTTGCCCTACAGGCTTCTGTTATCTCCACATCAGGTGTGTACACCTGATGTGTACACCATGTGTATTGTTCTAGTTATTCTTTCCTTTTAACTCTCTACCGCCACACTGCAAGGTTTTCAAAGTGTTGGAACGAATTTCCACAAATTCGGTCTACAAGGCACAAACAGCTCTGCAGGCATGTCTTACACATCCATACATTTTGTAACCATTGTCCTTTACTCTTAGTAGCTTCGTAGGCATGTCTTGCGCATCCGTACGATTTCTAACTACTATCTTGTACTCATAATTACTCTGTAGGCATGTCTCATACATCGATACATTATCTACCCATTATCTTCAACTCATAATAGCTCTGTAGGCATGTCTCAAACATTATACAATTTCTAACTATTATCTTCAACTCATAATAGCTCTGTAGGCACGTCTTAAACATTCATACAATTTCTAACTATTATCTCCAACTCATAATAGCTCTGTAGGCATGTCTCAAACATCCATATACGAGGGTCGTTCAACAAGTACTTAGCCTCACCGCCCGAAGGCGCTGCTATTACAGATCAGTGTTACCATCATGCAGTACATACTTTTAGTAGCCTAGTGTGAAAGTTTCATCCAATTCCCTTTATTAGTTCTGTTTTGATAGCCTTTGGAAGCGAGCGTGTCAGTCAGTTTTACAAAAATGGGAAAAAAGCAAGGAAAAAGATTTTGGTGATTCGATTCTTGTTTTTGGAAGGGAAAACGCGCAGCGAAATCAAAGATCGCTTCGATGCTGTCTACAGTGACTCTTCTCCGTCGATGGCGACCGTGAAGAATTGGTTTAACGAGTTTGCTCGTGGCCGCACGTCGGTTTTTGATGAACCACGCCCAGGTTCCCCGAAAACGGCTTCTACGGAGGAAAACGTAAAAAATATCCACGATCTCGTGTTAACAGACCACAGATTAAAGGTTCGCGAGATAGCTGAGACTATAGGCATCGCAGATGGAACGGTGCATAATATTCTACACGAAGAACTGGGCATGAGGAAGCTGTCAGCGCGATGGGTGCCGCGTTTGCTTACGCCGGACAACAAGCGCAACCGTGAGACCACTTCAGAGCAATGTTTGAAGCCGTTTAAGCGCAATCCGGCGGAGTTCTTGCGTCGTTTCGTGACCGTCGACGAAACATGGGTTCACTGGTACACACCAGAGACCAAGGAATAGTCAAAACAGTGAACTTTACCCGGCGAACGTGCTCCGAAGAAGGCGAAGACTGTTGTTTCGGCAGGTAAGGTGATGGCCACCGTTTTCTGGGACTCACAAGATGTGATCCACATCGATTATCTCCAAAAGGGTAAAACTATCACGGGGCTCTACTATGCCGAACTATTGGGCCGATTCGACGCCGAATTGAAGAAACAACGGCCCCATTTGGCGAAGAAAAAAGTGCTGTTCCACCACGATAACGCGCCGGCTCACACCTCCGCCGTCGCCATGGCCAAATTGGTTGAACTGCGCTACGAATTGCTGCCCCATCCACCTTGTTCACCAGATTTGGCCCCTTGTGACTTTTATTTGTTTCCAAACCTAAAAGAGTCACGCGCTGGGAATAGATTTGGGTCGAATGAGGAGGTCATCGCCGCCACGGAGGACTATTTTGCCGACCTCAACAAAAACTATTTTTTGGACGGGTTAAAAAAGTTGGAGCATCGCTGGGCCAAGTGTATAGACCGAAAAGGAGACTATGTTGAAAAACAAATCGCCACTTCTCAAAAATTTTCGTTTTTCTTTTGTAGGCTAAGTACTTGTTGAACGACCCTCGTAATTTCTAACTATTATCTTCAACTCAAAATATCTCTGTAGGCATGTCTCAAACCTCCATACAATTTATAACTATTATCTTCAATTCATAATAGCTCTGTAGGCATGTCTCAAACATCCATACAATTTCTAACTATTATCTTCAACTCAAGTTTACATTGAATCATTTTCAAGTTACATTTAGGCTTTAGGTTTGAGGGTTCTGGGTGATCAAGTCCAGAGAGCATCGAGAGCCAAAGTCGCACTCTTAAATTGAAACAATGATAACCAACAGAGCCTCATGCACTCTGCGGATTTCTACACATACGTCCGCCTCAATTGGAACCACACGTTCTATCCGAATTCTCAAAGAATCACATCAAACAGATTGTTGTACAATTTTGTTCTTGCCTTTTTCTTTTTCTGCGACATAACTATCCTGACTCGCCTCGTTTCCTGGAGCAGCGATCAATTTGTCATGAGATACTTTTATGCTATTTCGGCCTCGTAATCCGGAGCCTACTTTCTTGACAAGGTATCTATCGTTCGGTAACACCGCAACAACTTCAACTGAACCTCGATATTTGGCATCCAGTTTCGTCTTTATTCTGTTATTATTCCTAACCATTACAAAATCTCCAATTTTGAATGGGTTCACCGGTTTGTTTTTCTTATCAAACCTTGCTTTTTCTTTTGCCCCTTCGGCTATTATGCTATCTGTAGCTGTAGTCCGAAGCTCACTCAAGTCAACGTTATCGGTTATCACACTATTGTGTTTCACGCGTTCAATTTCTATTGCGTTTACTTTTGTACCAAACAAAATCTCCGCGGGACTTCTCCCCAACATTTTAAGAACTGTTGAATTTATTGCTAGCTGAACTTTTCCTAATTCATTTTGCCATTGCTTTCATTGAGCTTTGCTTATGGATAACATATTCCTCATTGTTGACAATTCTTTCAACCTGACCATTAGCTCTCGGCGTTCCCGAAACTATTAAATGAATCAAGATATTCTTTTCGATGCAGAATTCTTTAAATCGCGCATTCGTAAACCCTGCACGTTGGTCACAAATAATTCGTTTCGGTACCCCAAAATTAAACGAATGTTTTTCAATCTGATTGATTGCTGTTTCTGTGTCTAAACGGCCTATCCAGTTTAATGTGACAAATTTCGTAAATCCATCTACTATTACGAGATCGTATTCTTTCGTTTCAGACGGACCTGATAATTTCCCTGATATGTCTATGTGAATGGTATGCCATGGAATATTGTCTTTCTCTATCGGATGCAGCTGTGCTTGCAACGGTCTCGACACCGATTTGCAAGTATGACACAAAATACAATTTGCTAGAAATTTCTTTACTCGTTTTGACATGTGAGGAAATCAATAAAGTTCGTACAGTTTATCCAGAGTAAAAACTCTAGATAAACGAAAATATTTGTCATTTAGGCTGGTAAAATTACCAGCCTAAATGACAAATATTTTCGTGTACGTGATGGATGAGTGACCATATCATCATTCTCGGAACTACGGGTAGTGGTTTGTGTACCGTGGCTCTCGCGAATTTATTGATATTTCTCACAGGAGTTGTAAGTTCCTATGCGCGGTGTTGCGACGAAATTCCATCGTACTTATTGTAGTCAAAATTAATTGACAACTAGTTTCGTATAAAGTCACTGAATGAATGAATGCAATATTAAGGATAGCGATAAAAATAGACTGTATTTTGGAATTACACATTTGAATTATTGCAAGTGTCGTTGTATGTGTGTGTCGAAAGGTTTCGTTTTTTAACTCTCGATGTTGACTCGGCAAATAGTCGCTGTAGACTCACGAAATGTCAAAAAGGGATGATGCTTGAAATGTTACTCCCGCTTTTTGTGAGTGGAAGGGGAAAGCGTCCCCGGTTCGTGTCGTGTATTCTGAATTTTTTATTTTTTCAAGAAACATGTGTTTGCCATAAGGGTTGACATCCCACACAGGTAAGGCGGAAAAACCCGAGGCTTAACCTGCAATAAAACATCTGGTCGCCAGAGACTAATTCACAGGACCTTCCTGCCATAAACGTTTGGTTATTAAAGGTATTAGGGGATTTTCCCTCGAAATTGGTCTGAGAGACCCTTTGGAAATACGATTTTCTATTTTTCGATTATGTACTGACTATTTGTGTGTACTACAATATTCCTTATTTTTTATACAATGTGAGCTCGTCTTCGTCGACGATCCACGCTCTCCCCGTTTAGAGAACTCCGATCAACAATATCATATCACTTAATTCTTAATTGTCCTTTAAATAATATCTTTTTCGTCGGTTGGTAAGGGCGCAAGTTTTCTCGCATTACGTTCGAATTCACTGTTCGCTAACTTGATCGTCACTACTCTCACCACGTCATCTGTCCCACGATGTACGGCTGTAATTCGTCCCAAGGACCACTTCATGGGTGGTAGATGATCTTCCTTCAGAAGTACGATGGCACCTTCTTTGATTGAAGGTTCTCCCTTGGTTCATTTTGTTCTGATGCTGAGCTCGTTCAGATATTCTTTGTGCCATCTGGTCCAGAAGTCCTGACGAAGTTTCTGTAAATGTTGCCACCGAGACAGACGATTTGTCGGCGTGGAGCCGTAGTCTGGACTAGGCAAGCTAGTTAACGAGTGACCGATAAGGAAATGTCCAGGAGTGAGGGCTATGAGGTCATTGGGATCGGTCGATGGAGGAGTTAATGGGCGTGAATTCAGAATGGCTTCGATTTCAATCGCAATCGTATTAAATTGTTCGAATGTAAACAATTCATTGACAATCATGCGTTTGAGGTGATGTTTAAATGTTTTTACTGTAGCCTCCCATAACCCACCGAAGTTCGGTGAAAGTGGAGGAATGAAATTCCATTTGATGCCTTGTTCTTCCAAGACCGAAGTGGTCTTTGTCTGATGCATTTCTGAATTGAACAACGCATTCAATTCTCTCAACTCGTTGTTTGCGCCGATAAAGATGGTGCCGTTGTCAGAGCTGATGGTCTGTAGCTTTGCACGACGAGAGATGAACCCCGTCTCAGAGCTCCCAGAAAGCCTTCAATCGTTAGATCGCTCACGATTTCTAAGTGCACTGCCTTTACTACTAGGCAGACGAACACGGCGATGTATACCTTGACCTTTGTGCGGTTGCGATGTTTTCTTTCCTCGATGAAAAATGGACCGCAGTAGTCCACCCCCACATTGGAAAAGGGTGGCGCTTGTGTGATTCGAATGCCTGGTAGATTTCCCATTGTGTAATCGATTGATGGCGGATCAGCACGACAGCATCGAATGCAGCTTCGGATGATCTTGCGAACTTGACTACGCCCATCAATTAACCAATATTTTCGCCGGATTGAATACAACGTAGTTTGTATTCCGGAATGGTGATTTTGACAATGGAAATGTTTGATAATTAGCACCGTCACATGGTGTGATCGGGGAAGAATTGCAGGATGCTGCTGCTCATATGGTAGTTGTGAGTGAACTCGTTCGGAAGCTGTACTCTAGATAGCTGATCTGCTGGGTTATCTTCGGAACGCGCATGTCGCCAATCCTTGGCATCTGTTTTTTCTTGAATTTCGGCCACGCGGTTTCCGACGAACGTTTTTAATATGTGCGGAGACGTGATGATCCAATGCAATGTGATCATTGAGTCGCTCCACAAAAATGTCTTATCGATTTTTCTGTCGATCATTTTTGGTACCTGACAGTGTAGCTTAGCGAGCAATTGAGCAGCGCATAGTTCGAGTCGCGGTATCGTTATGACCTTTAATGGTGCTACGCGGGATTTCGAACATAATAGTCTGCATTGTGTGGTGCCTGACAGATCGCTGGACCGAATGTAAATGCAGGCTCCGTAACCTTTTTTGTTCGCATCACAAAATGTAGCTGTAATGTTGGCTTCTGAAGTTATCGGTTTTATCGTGTATTTGATCACATCTTCTTTGGCGTTCCAAGATATCCCCAAGGTCTTCAATGTTGCTCTTTGTCGAGCTGCAGAGTATGGTTTAGATCCTTCTCGGAAAGGTCATCCAGTACGCGCATCTCGTTTGATGCCCATTGCCTGGGATGTAAGCCTCCGAGTTCGAGGAGTTTAGTGACCTCGATGCGTAATTGCTGGGCCTTTTCGATAATGGATGCGCCCGTCAATATATCATCGACGTATTGGTCACGTTTGAGACATCGTGCGGCTGTTGGATACTTGTGCCCCTCGTCGTCTGCCAATTGATGTAAACAACGCATTGCCAAGAAGGGAGCTGAAGCTAATCCGAAAGTAACGGTGTTTAATTCGCATGCCTTGCGACCGGTTGGAGTTTGCCATAAAATTCGTTGATATTTTCTATCTCGCTTTCGAACCACAAATTGCCGATACATCTTCTCGATGTCGGCCGTGATAACGTAGTTGTGTAATCGAAAGCGGAGAATCAAAGGGAAATAACGTCTTGAATCGTTGGACCAACCATTAAGGCGTCGTTGAGAGTTATCCCAGAGCTTGACTTCGCCGAGCCGTCAAATACTACGCGGACCATTGTTGTACTGCTCGATTCCTTTATGACCGCATGATGTGGCAGGTAGAAGCCTTCTCCGTCGTCCCTCTCGCTTTCCGACATGTGTCCCAGCTGTAAGTATTCCTCGACGACTGCCGTGTACTGTTGCTGCAGCCCCTTGTCCCCGGTTCGTGTCGTGTATTCTGAATTTTTAATTTTGTCAGAAACATGTGTTTGCTATAAGGGTTGACATCCCACACAGGTAAGGCGCGAAACGTCTCTGCTCGTAGACTCGCGGAAAAACCCGAGGCTTAACTCGCAATAAAACATCTGGTCGCCAGAGACTAATTCACAGGACCTTCCTGCCATAAACGTTTGATTATTAAAGGTATTAGGGGATTTTCCCTCGAAATTGGTCTGAGAGACCCTTTGGAAATACGATATTCTATTTTTCGATTATCTACTGACTATTTGTGTGTACTACAATATTTCTTATTTTTTATACAATAAGAGGTCGTCGTCGTCGACAATCTAATTTATTTACCTTTTCTTTCTATCGTCCGCATTAAGATTTTGTCCTTTATCGAGTAAGTCTTTGTGGTTTCTGATCCGTCAAATACGTCGCGGTATAACGTTTTTATTTCATCGTCTTTCTGTTGAGCTACGATCAACCAGTGATCTGCTAATTTTATTATTTTATTCGAGTTCTTTTTAACTACTTTCAATACTTTGTCTTTCAAAACGGGGTTCCGTGATAAAAAGTCCGCGTGATTCATTCTTTTATTCGCACGATATTCGATTTCAAAGTCAAAGGACTGTAAGAATGCCCACCATCGATACACTCGCGGCGTTAAATCTTTTTTAAGGCTAGCAACCTTTAGTGAGTTACAATCTGTCACTACTAAATACTTACGTCCTACCAAATATTGTCGAAAATGTATTATCGTGTTCACAACAGCGAGAGTCTCAAGTTCGTACGAGTGGTAACGAGATTCAGCGTCTATGGTACGCTTGCTATAATAGGCGATTGGATGTTTTTCTTTACTTACTTTTTGAAGCAACACAGCGCCATACCCGAGAGCACTTGCGTCTGTATGTAATTCGATCGGTAGACTAGGGTCGAATATACGAAGTAAGGGCTCTGACATTAAATGTTCGACTAGCTTGGTCCTTGCGTTAGTATGTTCGTCTCACCACTTTATGGTCTTTATTTTCCCTGCGGTGAGTCTATACAAAGGAGCTGCTGTCTGTGAGAATTTTGGTATAAACCTACGAAAATAAGACGCTAACCCTAACAACTGTCTGGCCTGGGTCTGCGTTCGAGGGATGGGCGATTGCACCAGTGCTTCGATCTTTCGAAGGTTGGGCCTCAGCTCTCCGTTCAATACAGTGTATCCCAGATAATCAATTTGTGTTTTCAAAAATCTGCATTTGATCAAGTTGAATGAAAATCCGTTAGCAGCAAGTCTTTCTATTACAACTTTCAATCTATCAAAAGCCTCTTGTTCGGTTTTACCAGGTATAAGGACATCATTCAAATAAACAATCGCGTAAGAATATCTCAATTCTCCAAGTGCGTCATTAATTACCCTCTGATATACGGAAGGTGTGTTCATCAGCCCAAATGGCATTGTCAGATATTCATAATGTCCATCAGGTCTAAGAAACGCGAGTTTCTTTATCGAATTTTCCTCTACAGGTATTTGATGAAACTCAGCTACCATGTCTAATGATGAGAAATATTGTGCTCCACATAGACGATCTAATTGATCTTGAATCAATGGCAACGGATAACGATCTGCTACTGTGTTGGAATTTAATTCCCGAAAGTTCACACACAATCTATCAGAGCCGTCTTTTTTTTACCAAAATGATTGGGCTAGAAAATGGGCTTTTACTTTTCCGAACAATTCCTGCCTCGAGCATTTTGTCCACCAAATCTCTTACAGTTTCCCGTTCTACAGTGCCTAGCTTGTAAAGGCCTCTTTGTACGAGTTTGTTTACGTCTTTTAATCTGATTTAAAGCTTACCCGACGTGACTCGAATCTTAGGAGCCTCGACGCTCATATGTTTAGAGTACAATTTCAACAACTCGATAAGTGGGTTTCTCATTTCAACCGAGTCACAATCGACGGCATTGACGTCGATCTCTGAGCTACACGAGCCAACAAATCTACTTAACTTCGAAAATTTAATCGTAATTCCGTCTAATTTGACTGTAACTTTCGATAACAATTCTTTTCCGAAAATGAAGTCTAGACAAATTTTCGTCTGGTACCACGTATAAGTCGATTCCAACACTTATGCCATCAAGATCCACCCATACAGAGATGAGCTCACAGCAATCAACGTATTCATTTCCGATACCTCTCAACCGGGTAGAGACGCAGTGTCTCCTACCGGCCAATCTTTCTACTAATGTCTCTCCGACAAGGGAACAATCCGAACTAGAATCAAAGGTAAATGTCAACACCTTACCTGCAGTCAGCTCCAAAGTACCTTCAGTAGAGATCGAGCTACAAAGCTTCATGATTTTCTCCTCTTCCTTTGGACAGTTCGGGGAGATATGACCTTCCTTTCTGCAGTTGTAACAAGTCACCGCCTCCTTTGAATACGAGCTTTTGTTGTCCCGTGACTGGCTGCTGTGTGACTTCGTAGATGATCTACAATCAGCCTTACGATGTCCTTTCTTTCCGCAATTGTAGCACTTGATGTCCGAACAGTGCGACTTTTCATCTCCCGGCGTCGAAGTCTTCATACGTGGACCAGGGGCTCCGACGGGTGCACGCGATCGATGGTGATCGGTCGTTTTTCCATCGTGGTACGACATTGCTCTTTGCAAATTCCTAGGCGATTCGCGTACAAATATGTTTCGCACGAATCGGTTATTGAACGAATATGATAACCCGGCCAGTTGGGTTGCGGTTTCGTCCACCGATGTCCGTCCCTTGAGCCACGCTTTTATTTTTCTGCCCCTCTTCATGAAATTCTCGAGCGTGAACTCGGCGTCGTCCGTCCAAATAGTATGAAGTTCCGAAGCAACGTTTTTATTCTTCGTATATGCGCTCATAAACTCAGCGCGAATCTCGGTTTAGCTTTTTCCACAAGGATCCATACCGGTGAACCACTGAGCTGCTTCGTCTTGGAAAGCTTTAGCCAGATGCTGAACGACTTCCCAATCATCCGGTTTGTATCGTCGAATCCATTCATCGACCATCTTCGCCCAACCAGTTGCGTCAGTACGTTTCGGGTCAAATTTCACAAGTTCTATAGGAGCCCGATCTCGCTGATTAATGAACGTAATCAGTCGCTTATTTTCCTTCTTTAGTTTTGCCGATCGTTTCTTCCGTTTTCTTCTCTTTTGCGCAGAGTCATCAGCATCGTGTTCCGATTCCGATGATCTGGGAGAACAATCTCTTTTCCGATTTTTCGATAATACACTGCTTGGCTCACTTGCACTTTTTATCACCATCTGTAACTTCCACATCGGTACCGTTTTCACTCTCTCCTGCCATAGTCATATTCAAACTTTTCACTAACACAATTTCCGCGTAAATTTTTACACCGGAATCTTCGGATTAAACGTTATCCGGGAATGAGTCCGTTGCGCTCGAGGGCAGCACCTCTCGGGCGCTCGGCGTTCTCTCATTCCCTCGCCATTCGCGCCAACCACGCTTGCGCGCCCGGCAACAGGCGGTTCACCGGCAGTCTCCGTTCAGCATCGTGTAAACTCAGGCGCGTTTCACGCGAACTCTCCATAACTCTCACCGTGTCTGAACTTTCTCTCATCAACTTACTCGACTTACTCATCTACACTCACCGTGTTCATACTCAACACTCATTAATCACCGTACAGTGTCTACACTCATCACGAGTTACAGAATTCGTTACGGTAAAACGCCACGGGGGACTTCGGCAGCTCCTGATCGTGGTGCATCGCGACTATTGCGATGTCGGCAATAGCCGCCTCAGTGTTGGCATCTCTAAAGACTTTTGGGTTCTACGCATCAACTATTCATACATTACTAACCACCTATCTTTGTTATCTTCGTCTATTTTCCCGTCAATAAACCGTGTTATATATCTTGATATATTTTCGTCTTCGTTTATTTATGTCCGTCGATCTCGTCATCAGTGAGCTGGCGTACTCGCGTTTATCCATCTCTCAACATTTTGGTCCTTCGAGCCGGATCGGCGGGGTAATTGGCGAAGTTCGTTAACGGTTTTGCGCGGAAAGAATTGTGTTCGTGAGTGCAGAGCCTGCAAAGCCTGGCGACGTTCGTGCGCGTAAAGGTGAGCGAGAGCGTCGTGTGCGTGTGCGAGCGCGTCGTGTCCTTGAGCGTGACATCTCTCTCGCTCAGGACCTTCGCGGCGAAACATCAACAAACCTTGAGGCAGCACCGACGAAGTTCTCGACAAAGTGTCTCGAGTTATCTCTGTAAAATTTTATCACGGGAATAATTTTCGGGATAATATTTCGAAGATTATTTCGTCAGTGGGTCTCAGCCTAGTGTCGTGCGGGGCATCAGTGAAGCTCAACGACGTCGTCAAGCAACTCAACGCGTTTAAATTTTCGCGCGACTCTCTGTGACGTCACGAGTCAGTGGCGCTCATGCAACTTTGTTCAGCCGCGGATTAATACGTTCGCGGGGTAGCACCGGCGCAGTGCAGTGACACTCAACGCAGTTTAACCAATTTTATTGGTTCTCACATTTCACACTCTTCCAAGGTGTTTTTCTCGATTCGTTAACGAGCGTATGTGCGCAGACCATTTTGGTGCATTTTTCGATTCTTTCGCGGGCTTCGAGCGTGAGCGCGCAAGACAATAATTGTGCTTCTTTTTCTCGATTCGTTAACGAGCGTGTGTGCTCACATCACTTTGTGCGTTTTTCGACCCGTTCGCGGATTTCGAATGCGAGTGCGCAAGTCACCATTGACTGTCTTTTGGTTTCCTCGATTCTTTCGCGAGTTTCGAGCGTGAGTGCGCGAGACACCTTGACATTTTTTCATTTTTCTCGTTTTTCTCTTCGTTTCGAGTTTCGATTCGCGAGTTTCGCGTGTGCGTGCGTGCGGCGTTTTTGACATTTTTCTCGTCTTTTTCCCCGTTTCGATTCTTGATTCGCGATTTCCACGCGTGCGTACGTGCGACATTTTGACATTTTCTCGGTTTTCTTGTCGTTTCGAGTTTCGATTCGCGAGTTTTGCGTGTGCGTGCGTGCGGCGTTTTTGAGATTTTTCTCGTTTTTTCTCCCGTTTCGATTCTCGATGCGCGATTTCCACGCGTGCGTGCGTGCGACGTTTTGACATTTTCTCGATTTTCTTTTCGTTTCGAGTTTCGATTCGCGAGTTTTGCGTGTGCGTGCGTGCGGCGTTTTTGACATTTTTCTCGTTTTTTCTCCCGTTTCGACTCTCGATTCGCGATTTCCACGCGTGCGTGCGTGCGACATTTAACATTTTCTCGTTTTTCTTTTCGTTTCGAGTTTCGATTCGCGAGTTTCGCGTGTCCGTGCGTGCGGCGTTGTTGACATTTTTCTCGTCTTTTTTCCCGTTTTGATTCTCGATTTGCGGTTTCCACGCGTGCGTGCGTGCGACATTTTGACATTTTCTCGTTTTTCTTTGCGTTTCGAGTGTCGATTCGCGAGTTTTGCGTGCGCGTGCGTGCGGCGTTTTTGACATTTTCCTCGTTTCTTTTCCCGTTTCGATTCTCGATTCGCGATTTCCACGCGTGCGTGCGTGCGACATTTCGACATTTTCTCGGTTTTCTTTTCGTTTCGAGTTTCGGTTCGCGAGTTTTGCGTGTGCTCGCTGGCGTTAATCACCAACGAACGGTTAACACCAGCGAAGCGGCTCGAGTTTCGCGCGTGCGTGCGTGAGACATTTCCTCGTTTTTTTTCCGACTTCCCTCGTTCTCGATTTCGATTTTCGCGTGTGCGTGCGTGAGACATTTTCTCGTTTTTCCAATTTTTCTCGCTCTCGAGTTCGACTTGCGCGCGTGCGTGCGTAAGGCATTTCCGCGTTCGTTTCCGATTTCTCTTGTTCTCGATTTCGAGTTTCGCGTGTGCGTGCGTAAGGCGCTTCCTCGATTTTGTCGAGCTCTCTCACTCTCGATATCGAGTCTCGCGCGTGCGTGCGTGAGTCATTTTTTTGTTTCTTTCGTTTTTCGTCGGTCTCGATTTCGAGGTTCGCGTGTGCGTGCGTAAGACATTTTCTCGTTTTTCCGGTTTTTCTCACTCTCGAGTTCGAGTTTCGCGTGTGCGTGCGGAAGACATTTTCTCGTTTTTCCGATTTTTCTTGCTCTCGAGTTCGAGTTGCGCGCGTGCGTGCGTAAGGCATTTTCGCGTTCGTTTCCGATTTCTCTTGTTCTCGATTTCGAGTTTCGCGTGTGCGTGCGTAAGGCGCTTTCTCGATTTTGTCGAGCTCTCTCACTATCGATTTCGATTCTCGCGCGTGCGTGCGTGAGTCATTTTCTCGTTTCTTTCGTTTTTCGTCGGTCTCGATTTTGAGGTTCGCGTGTGCGTGCGTAAGACATTTTCTCATTTTGCCGGTTTTTCTCGCTCTCGAGTTCGAGTTTCGCGCGTGCGTGCGCAAGACATTTTCTCGTTTTTCCGATTTTTCTCGCTCTCGAGTTCGAGTTCCGTGTGTGCGTGCGCAAGACATTGTCGCGATTCTTCGGTTCTTCCGAATCTGAGTGCGGCGTGTGCGTGCGCAAGACATTCGTTCGTTTTTTCGGTGTGCTCGATTCCGAGTGCGGCGTGTGCGTGCGCAAGAGGCCTTTTATGTCATTCAATTTCAGTCAGGTTGCGTGTGCGTGCGCAAGAGACATTTTATCTCGTTCGACCTCGATCGCACGCTGCTGTGGGCAGTCTTGTGTCCTCTCGATTCCGACATTGAGCTTCTCGTACGCGTGTGCTCGACATTTTTCGTGTTCTCATCCCACATCCCACATCGACACATCCCCCATCCAGGAATAAAGTTCAGAACTCACCGTGATGAGTGGTTCGGAGACTCAACTCAAGTGGAAGCGACAAGCTGGCTCTCACGCTAGGCGGCGGTCAAGGCCGTCGCGGACTCAGCACTAAAGCCGCCGGCCGCAAGAGACTAAGCGCTCCGAGTCGGCGACTCAACAGCGTTGTGCGGTTGTTGCGCCGGGTCGCACGTTGTGGTAACGTGTGACGGGTTTCGTCAACTCAGCATGAGCGGTCGATGGAGGCTCCTTAACCGGGAGCGACTGTGTTCACACTGTTGCGGTCGATGCTCTGCGAGAAGTTACCGATCGACAATGTGCTGCCGTAAGTGACAGGGGCACCACCACACGATGCTTCATCGACCGTCGAGCATGAGCTCGATCTCAGCGCCAACAGCGTCACCTGAATCAGTAACGTCGGCTCCGGCCAACGCAAAATGAGAGACACACTGAGGAGGTGTGGTCATCAACTCTGTTCGAAACTCACCAGGGAAAACACTCAACACGTTCTCATCAAGCACTCGTACGGGGAACAACCCATCAACCCATATACCAACGGCGACTCGAATAGTGCGGGTGCTAGTCGAGGCCGGGTCGGGGCTCACTTTTGGGGGGAGGACTGGTAGAGCGTATGGATCTACTGCCCTCGCAATCAACCGTCAGGATTCTCGGGATCGGTGGAGGCAAGGTTCCACCACTCAAGGCAGAGTAAATATTACGTTTTCGTTGCATTTCAAGGAAGCAGTGCGCCATGAAGCGCACGGGCTACGCTCAGTCCCTGCCGGCTTGCCTTCATTCGATG
The DNA here is from genome assembly GCA_958009045.1 of Oxytorus armatus. NCBI lineage: Eukaryota > Metazoa > Arthropoda > Insecta > Hymenoptera > Ichneumonidae > Oxytorus > Oxytorus armatus. The sequence continues at coordinate 28,115,059 of OY253745.1, forward strand.
CGCCACTGGGGGAGTGGTTTCATATCCGAGGACTCAAGCTAGCCGATCCGGAGTATTGCCACTCACAGAGCGTCGACACCGTCATCTGACGCCTACGGAGCAGATGCCTACGGGCAAATCGTTAGAACGAACATCAAAAGGGGCGATGAAGCGATGCCGATAGCTCAACTCACCATTATTTGGCTGGTTAATCTTGGGACCAGTACACTCATCGAACTTACAAGGATATCAAGCGTATTAGATATCGACTCACGTGGACGATGCGGAGGCGGTTCTCCAGGACTTGTTGCCTAAGTTCTGGCTGCAGGAGGGGCTACCATCATCTCATTCAGGGAAGTTGACTGCAGAGGAGCAAGCCTGTGAGGATCACTTCGCGTCGACGCACTCTGGAGATGCGACAGGAAGGTACGTCGTCCGCCTTCCGCTCAAGATGGATACCGTTGTGTTGGGGGAGTCGCACTCAGTCGCGAAAAAGTGTTGTCGCGGACACTCACCAAGTTTGCACGGGACACTACGTATCAGCAGCTATGCAATGAATCCATCAGTGCTCTCGTGGCGCTCCGGGGTATTTCTTTCCGCATCATGGGGTGTTGCGGCCGGAGCGTGCAACGACGAAGCTGCGCGTGGTGTTCAATGGATCGTGTCCGACATCGTCAGGGTACTCACTCACCGACATTATGCATACCGGACCAAATCTACTACTCAACGTGTCAGACGTACTCTTATGGGTACGGCATCATCGTTACATTGTTGTGACGGATATCGAGAGGGAGTACCGGCAGATCCGAGTACATGAGAACGACTGGGATCTGCAGCGAGTCCTATGGGTGGACGAGCACTCGCAGGAAAGGGAATTTCAACTCACCACCGTCGCGTATGGCACACGGGCAGCGCGTCCCTGGCCACCAGAGCACTTCAACAACTGGCAATCGATGAGGGTGCGAGCTATCCATTAGCCGTGCGTTCGATCACACAGGCTCGCTATGTCGACGACCTTTTTGGAGGCGCCGATACGGGTGAGCAACTCATTCAAATTGCGTTCAGCACAGGGAAATGTGCGGGATGGGTGGTTTCCCTCTCGCGAAGTGGCTATCAACCAACTCACCACTGCCGTGTGCGGTGGCGGACTCAACTCAACGGTACGACTCAGTCCTCACTCTAGATGACCACAGCTCAAAATTACTGGGGATGCGTCGGGGTTCGAACAGCGACGCCTTCCATTTCATATCCTACTCAACTTCACCAGCGACGACTAGCACCAAAAGGGGGGTGCTGTCGGAAGTCGCCCAAGTCTTTGATCCGCTTGGCCTTTTGTCCCCAGTCACAATTCGATCAAAGATTCTGGTCCAAGGATTGTGGCTGCACAAGCTGGGATGGGACGACTCACTACCTGACCAACTCGCGACTGATCGGAGGTCGCGCAAAGAGGACCTTACTCGGTTAACCGCACTCACCATCCCTCGGTGGTTCGGCACGCACACTGAATTCACCGTGGAGTTCCATGGGTTCTCAGATGCATCTCAACAAGCCATGGCAGCGGTAGTCTACCTTGTTACTACTGCACCGTCCGCACAACTCATCACGACGTCATTGGTGTCCTCGCAAACGCCAGCTGCACCACTCGAGAGACTCACATTCCCGCGGCTCGAGCTCTCGGCCGCACTCATGCATGCAAAACTAACGAAGTATGTTCAAACGAACCTCAGACTCAATTGTGTGCACACTCACGCGTGGATGGACTCACCGGTCACACTCGCATGGATCAGAACTCACCCCTCACGATGGACAACTTCCGTGAGCAATCATGTGTCAGCTATTCAGGAGCTGAACCCTGGCGCACATTGGGGTCATGTGCTAGGCACCTTGAACCCAGCCGACTGTGCGTCGCGAGGGGTCACAGCCGGTTAGCTTGAACATCACTCACTGTGGTGGACGGGACCACCATGGATGACTCAACCGAAGAGCGAATGGCTTGCTCAGCTGTCAATCCAGGACACCTCAGGTACCATAGAGGCACGTCCTGGGAACTCAACGGGTCGAATACCGTTGGGGCCTCGTCGAGGAGTTCTCCTCATTCTCAACCCTCATCAATGTCACCGCTCTCTGCTTCCTGTTCATTGCCAGGTACCGCGACAACATCGATCGAGCGCGGGGCAGTTACATCACGCCCAGGGAAACGGAAGCAGCACGGGAGTTCGGGGTGGCGGAAACTCAAGCCGCATACTTTGCGTACAAACTCAAGTGTATGCACTCTCAAGTGAGGTTGCCAGCCTCTCACGGGTTCAACAGGCTGACAGCACTCATCGACAAGGGAATACTCCGGGTCGGAGGAGGATTGGAGAACTCAGAGCTCAGCTATGAGAGCAAGCATCCCATCATTATGCCTCGTCACACACCACTCACAGAACTCATCATTCGTCAAGCGCACCTCGCGACGCTTCACAGAGGAACTCAACTCACTCTCGCTCCACTCGGAACTCGATACTGGGTGATCGGGGGAAGGGCGCCAGTGAAAACTCACATCTTGAAGAGCACGGTTGTGCTCGTCAGAGGGGGATTCGTGCTCATCACCTGGTGGGCCAACCACCTCTCTCACGAGTCACTCCATTGCGCCCGTTTCACTGCATTGGCGTCGACTATGCCGGTCCTACCTCACTGAAGATATGGAAGGAGCGAGGGGCCAAACTCAAAAGGGATGGGTATGCGTGTTCGTGTGTCTCACTACCTCAGCACTTCATCTTGAACTCATCACAGACTACTCGAGCGATGGGTTCATCGCAGCCCACCGGCCATTCAGAGCTCGAAGAGGCATCCCGCACAGCATCCTTTCGGGTTGTGGTACGAACTTTGTGGGTGCCGAGAGATCTTTAACAGCGATGATCTCACAAGGGACACATGATCACTCACAACTCACTTACCAGTTCCTCGTCGGGCAACTGCTCATCACACTCTCGGAGCCGTCCGTTCCGCACTCAGCACTCACGCCAAGATTGAGGTGGCGACTCATCTAACATCAGGTACAGCGGTTCAGAACGCTGTGGAGCTCACACCGCCTTCAACCGCAGCTCTCGCACTCAACGTGACATCACCCTCAGAGCAGGATCAGCGTCGGCTCGCTGGCGTTAGTCACCAACGAACGGTTAACACCAGCGAAGTGGCACTGGCGAGAGTGCTGCAACGTCACCCAGAGCGAGGCGGGCTGACCCGAGCGGTCACCCTGTAAACGCCATCCTCGATACTCACCGGGCCAATCACCAAACTACCAGTGCTCCCAGGGCGCACTCAGAGATCAATCAGCTACAACGTGCTGATTGCGGGGAGAATGTTCGGGAATGAGTCCGTTGCGGTCGAGGGCAGCACCTGTCGGGCGCTCGGCGTTCTCTCATTCTCTCACCATTCGCGCCAACCACGCTTGCGTCTCCGTTCAGCATCGTGTAAACTCAGGCGCGTTTCACGCGAACTCTCCATAACTCTCACCGTGTCTGAACTTTCTCTCATTAACTTACTCGACTTACTCATCTACACTCACCGTGTTCATACTCAACACTCATTAATCACCGTAAAGTGTCTACACTCATCACGGGTTACAGAATTCGCTACGGTAAAGCGCCACGGGGGGTTTCGGCAGTTCCTGATCGTGGTGCATCGCGACTATTGCGGTGTCGGCAATAGCCGCCTCAGTGTTCGCATCTCTAAAGACTTTTGGGTTCTACGCATCAACTATTCATACATTACTAACCACCTATCTTTGTTATCTTCGCCTATTTTCCCGTCAATAAGCCGTGTCAGTGTTCGCATCTCTAAAGACTTTTGGGTTCTACGCATCAACTATTTATACATTACTAACCACCTATCTTTGTTATCTTTGCCCATTTTCCCGTCAATAAACCGTGTTATATATCTTGTTATATCTTCGTCTTCGTTTATTTATGCCCGCCGATCTCGTCATCAGTGAGCTGGCGAACTCGCGTTTATCCATCTCTCAACAAACGTTCTTTATCCCACTTCTGATGTCAGATATAAAAATATAACGATAAGAATAATAATAACTTCTGATCGTAAATGAAAATACAACAGTGTAATTCACTGACTGCCGCAGTGACACGGCTTACACGCTTTATTAACGATTCTGTACAATCAAATATTTTAAAAACAAAATGAAAACCACCGGTAGCAGTGCTAGTGAGGTGTATTACGTAGAGCCTTCCTTTCTTTAAAAAAACGAGTCCTTCCGACCCGATGACCCACGAACGAATCCACGAAATCAACGAATGACTTCATGACCAAAACCTCTTAGTCTCTTCCCTTTCCTCTTTCCCAGGCCTCCACGCAATACAACACACTCGTGGTACATGCACCACGCACTACCAACGGGGTAGGTCTTTCTTAAGGCGCCTTGTCATCGGTCTGTCACCCGACGCTTGCCACTTACCCTCCATAAACACAGAATGCATCGACAGAGCTGTTGGAAACAGATTTCCATTGTGCTGCGACATGAATGTGCAAATTCTCTATATATATTGAAATAATTAGCCTTCCGAGGAAAGTTAAAGATTTTACTTAGAAATACGAATTCTATTTTTAGTCTTCTGTCCTTCTGTCCATAAGGTAGAATTTTGAGGAGTGTTAAGGTTCTGGATTCGAGTGAAGCAGGATTTATTAGGGCGTTTTTCATTAACGATTTTATTCGTGTTAAAATCAATTAATTTATGGGATGCCTCAGATTCGTTTTCTTTCTCGTGTGTCGATGACATATTAAAAAATGACCCTTTATCATTGGCCTTTTATATTTGGGTCCAAATATGATTGTTGGTCAGTCGTGAGGCGTGTGCCAACACTAATCAAATAAAACTCATTGAATCCAAATTGAATTATTTATCGGAGATGCTACGCTACGCTGGTGAAGTTAGTGAATCATGGAATTAATTTTAATTAGCAAAAATAATTTGAGTTGTATTTGAGATGTCGATTTTTGGACAGATTATTTTGTTGGGATATCAAGTACGTCATGTTAGGTTTCACACGTTTTTTGTCGTATCGTCAAGTTGTGGTAGGAACATATTTTCAGAAAAGTGATGTTGATCAGACAGGGTTTTCTGCTCATGGAACCTCTCCACCGGGTCCATCGTCGCTTCGAAATGACGGGGCTTTACCAGGCGCGAGGACCCTATTTATGGGTTGTTTTAGAATACTGAAACGTGCACCTCCTTTGGGTTGAACTTCCGAACGTAATGACAGGGGTCTTCCCAAATTCGGTTCCCTATGGGTTGCTGAAAGATTTATTTAAAAAAGTAAAATCTTTCGACGCTGTGTGTGAGTCTTGAATAAGACTCAAATACTAGTTGGTTATGTTGTATAGTGTTCTGTACATGGAGACGGGCAATTGTATTTTGAAAAACGCACAATTGTTAGGTATTTGTTAATGGCGAAGTCCGCGAGGAGGAGACGAGTCGTCCGGTTTCGTGTTCCTTGGAGTACTAGTGAACTCCATGGGTAGTTATGCAAAAGTGCGCGAAATCGAGGAGCCGAGAACACGTCATTTCCCGATGATGTGGTTTAAAACATAAAAGTGGTTGTTACGACAAAATTCGCGCTCTAAAGTTTCAAGAAGACTACGAATTAAGAGAGCGAGACTGAGAAAGTTCCGTATTTTATAGCCTTTAGAAAATCTGTGCGTCCTGCTTTTCAAATAAATGATTGGTACCGGATTGAATGATTGGTTGAACCGATGGGGTTCGCTTTGGTTGGCGAGAGGATTTGGAGTAAGATAGTATATTGGTACCCGTATGGCGCCCCCACTCTCATCCCCACTCCTTCCCCCACCATACGGCCATCCCAACCACTCCAATTTTTCCCCCCACCTCCTCAGAAGTGGGAAAATTAGAGTGATACGATGGGTGGTGGGGGAAGAAGTGAGGATGAGTGAGAGCGCCATACGGGTACCATACTATTTGTTCCAAGATTCTGGCAATGACATTGCTCGCGCTTCCGAAGTCCACGGTATAATGAACAGCCACACCTAGTAAAGTATCGAGAGCGACATCCCGTCCCCATCGTCTTTCATTAGTGCACTGTCGGCTATTGTTTTGGCTTAGCAATGTTGAATTCTGGATATAGCGGTACGAAGCAGGGCGATAAATGAAAAAGATTTTTTTTCAGTTTTTCGTTTAATTTTTAAAAATTACATGAAATCCAAAAATTGTTTATTTATTGAGCGAATCATTTTTCGTGAATGTCGTCTTCGGAATCCAAGCCGATATTAGGATAGTCTTCCTCATTCTCGAACGGATGCTGCTGAAGCCATTTTTTTTATTTGACACGCGTTTTTCAAGGCACATCGTAATGATCCCGTGCGCATTAAGCCATGACGCATGCACGTGCGATATGCCAGCGGTAAAAGTCTGAACGGAGGAGCTTCTTCTTCCTCTTCAAGGTTGATTATTTCACGCCCCGTGACATTTTGTAGGAGCACTGCCTTATCGCGTCCGCGGGTATAAATTCGCTTCGATTCTCGAGAGATATCGCATAAATTCGCTCGAGAGAAATCTCACCCTCGCACCACTCAAGTCCGTGATAAACTTCGGCCAGAAAGCTATTATGGCGCCTCGATTTTTTTAGTAATACCGTGAGTGGGTAAGGCGGTGCAACGATCCAATGACCCGTGAGCGGTTTGTCTACAGCAACAACTGCTATTTCCTTTGGAAGGAAATCAAAGTCTTTGCCGCGCAGACCCTGTATATCGACGACGATATCCATATTTACGACCTCCTCGAATAAAGACTCGTGATGAACTGAATTTTTTTCACAATTTTTATTGTATTCACTCCAGCAAAGATGACTCAATGAGTAACCCAATATCTGATGCTTATTCAGTAAAATCTAGTCGGCGAGCGGTGAATTATAACAGGGATACGGTATGGCGATAAATGAAAAAATTTGTTTCCAGTTTATACTTTTATTTAACATTTTTAAATATTACGTACAACCAAGTGACATATAGTTCCTTAGATTACAAGATTTTCCATTCCCGCTATTGGTTTCGACATTTCGTCATCATCGGTATTTTTTTCTTTTAGGCGCTTCTTCTTCTCCTGACGCCTTTGCCGATTCTATACAAATAAAATTACTGATTCTACTTTTCATACTAAAATTAATAGTTTTAAATTTAAAAATGAATTATACCGCTCTGTGCCTGTGACGACATTTTTTCGGCTGACAATCTGGCCGTTCCGACGCTGAACGAGCGTTACCTCCCAGTTATGGCTAAGCTCACGCGCGCCATGGTAACTCTTATCGGCTAAGCGATAATACCGAGTTCGTCCCATATAGTCGACGCGAGATAATTAATTGGACTAATCACGAGACCGTGCGGCGGCGGCCATAGTCACGCGACTCCGCCCCCACCATTTTTTATCGGCGCATGCAACAGCGCTGGTTGCAAGGAAATCTTCGTTCGGTAAAACCCCCACCGTTCAAAGTTTTATTATTATTATTTTTTTTTTTCTGAGAGGTAAAAGCATTGTAATAATCGCGAACTATTTTATCGTTTTCTCGCACATTATTACTGAAGAGATTATTAAATCGACCCATACCAAAACCGCAAGACATGAAATGCAAAAAAACAATACAAAATTGTCCGCATACATGCGATGAATCGCTTTGGAGCTGTTTGATGTTGCATCGGAAAAATTTGCAATTTCTTCGGAGTCTTGCGAGATGTTGTGGGATGATCGGCGGCAATCCATAGCTGTCAAAGTACCATCCTCTTCCATTGCGATCGACGTACATGGCGACCCAGTGTTCTCCGGGTTTTGTGTGTTCATCGGTGTTTGCTATTATCCCCGCCGGTTTTGTCCACACGCGCGGGATCTCGTCTGCGGGGAATACTCCAGTTGTTGAAATTGGTAAATGGCGTAGAGCTTCTTGTATTTGATGCGTGTTCATACTCTCATGAGCGATAATGGCGAAATGCTGATATATCCCATTTTGCTGCTATATATATATCCATTTCCCTCCTTTTTTTCACTTTCTCGTTAAATCAATAACATTGAATGGCTTTGTACACGTGGTACACCCGTTGTAGCACTCATCCAATCGGGCATCTTTCAAATCCCCTTTTTTCTCTTCTTCTTCTTCTTCATCTTCGTCATCCGCTTTAGAACTACACATCTTCGCTCTCTCGTACGAATTTATTTCGAGCCATTTTTTCAGCATAAACACTCGAGTTAAAGCGCAACGTAACGAACGTTTATCGCTCACCGTGGAATGTCGCAAATATTTACTACATGTTTTCGGCAAATGTTCTATTCTCGGACACTCCCACCTCGCAATTTCCGAATCGTTAATGTGGCGAAACAATACTTGACACAAGAGATTGGCTTCTTTATGTCCCCGGGTATAAATGCTTCAGGCATGTCGGGCAATGTCTCGTAAATTCGCGTAAAATTGCTTACAAGACACATCACCCTCGTACCACTCGAGGCCGTGACAATTGAACGAAAGACATTTATTTTCCTTTCGCACATCCTCCGGTAGTTCGATAAACGAGTACGGAGGTTGAACGAGCCAATGCATCAAAAACGGATTGTCGACAGCGACAACGGCTATTTCTTTTGGTAACAAGCGATTATCCTTGTCTCGCATTCCCTGTATATCAATGACGATATCCATTTTCACTTCCGTCTCGTGTGATAGATAGCGGTAAACTGAATTCTCTCGGCGGCGCCAAGAAAAAGTAACTGGTAATCCAATATCCGTAATTAACCAGCAAAATCCACTATTACCTGACGAGACGCATCGATTTCAAGAACGTTGTCATATTCAGCGTATATGACGCAGTTTACGGTTGAGTGTAGCGCTACTTGGAATATCACCTCGATCCTTACACTACCATGTTTCACCAAATTTCAGTGAGTGCTGCTATTCGCCGAAAGATCGGGTGTCAAGTCGAACGCGAATAAACAATAACCGTCTCGATAATTCGCTCGACTTGTGGAATTTCCTTCGTTTAGAAAATGTATTCCCGTTCCCGAGAACAACGTCTGATATGCATCCACGTAAAGTTTACTTTTTGTAAAATCCGGTTGCAGTGGTCGGGAAGGTACTTGCATACCATCCACGTATAAAGAAAGATAATTAATTTTATAATTTTGAAAGTTAAACGGGTTGAAGAAGCGCTCACCGTTGTAAGCTCTGTTATCGACGAAACCGATAATTATCCGCTTCGGTAGCTGACCGAGAACGACATTATCAATCGTTTCCCCGTGTATACCAGCATGCAATGAAACGGCCTTAACTTCCACGCGAGTAAGGGGATATTTCGCAGTAGGTTTCGCCAGTGCACGGGCGTGCGAAAGTAAAACGCCAGGTGCGATTTTCGTTCGTCTTACGAGAAGCGTGGCTTCGATAATATTTATTCCGCATGACTCGTTCGTCGATTCGGTCATGAGACAAAACGAGTCTCTCGCGCGTACAAGACGCATTCGCATTTCTACTCCGTTCAACAGGAAACGCTCCTGATTAAACACGTCGCAATGCAAATGTCCGAGCAAATCAACCGTTTTCCCAGCACACAGAAATTTTATCCGCTCTCCCAATCCCGCATTGTTTTCTCCACTCGCGTCATCCATTTTGCCCGCTGTGTCGTCATACCATAGCACTGACGTGAGATGAGATTTTTTAGCCGCCGGGCCGTAATTTAATAACGTCTCAATGTACGCGCGAAACGCGTAAGCATTATTTGGTGGTGAGACGAGTTTTTGATTCAAGTATACATCGACTTGATTAAACATTGAATGCAGCAAATTATTTACCGGCCCGACAATTGGCTCTGTAGTGGCTGTCGAACTAGATGCACTCGCTACAAGAGGTTCTTTTATCTGCACGCGAAGACTAAGCATCGTGTGAGCGAGATCAATATATTCATCTCCTTGTCCGGGGATGACAAATTCTATCGTCGAATCGTCCGTCAACGATGAAATTCGTTTATAGTGCACCCAGTTCGATTCTTCGATCGTAGTTTACGTTGAAGGTAGTGAAAATAATTCGAGTTCCGATTTTAAACACTGGCACGAGTGTGCGTGTAAAAGAGCCATTTTTTTAATCCAAATATATCGGCAACAGTGCGCAGAGTTTTCTTCTTCTTCTTGTGAATCGTTTTCTTTTTAATGTTCTTCTTCTTCGTCTTTTTAGGAGACACTCGCCTCCTAACGAGTCCGCTGTTCGAATCACTGATTCGCGCAATTTTTCTCTTCTTATAGCCGGATCCCTGCATCATCATCTTATCAATTTTTTCCTCGGCTTTTCGTTCTAAGTTTTCCCCAGATTCGCATACTCTCGTATGAAAAGAATTTTTCAGACTTATATTTTTATTCATCACATCATCAGCTGTATTTACTCCTGTACGCACAGCCTCTTTACCGACAGCCTTGACACCTTTTCGCAGAAGCGGTAAAACCCGTCGAAAAAGCCCCCCGAGGAAGCTGCCGATACCGTGACCCCGTTGATTAGGTGTGCCGATATAAACGTGGCTTATCCCCGCGTATCCTCGGCGCCCTAGGCCGGTCTGCTCCTGGTCGTCGTCGTCGTAGTACTCCATGAAGCGATTAACGTAAGCGTTTGAATTATAGTGTCACCGTCAACGTTCCCTCCTCGAATGGTATAGGATTGCCATATCCATCCCTTATATCGATCTCGATCGTGTGAAAATTATTACGGATGAGAGGGATAAAGCGCAAAGAAGGGAAATTTTTTATTCTAGTCGAGCCGGATGCGAATGTACCATCGGTCTCGATAGGCATAACGCGTAACAGAGGCGTCTGCACATCGCCAGTGATATATGACTCGCAGATATCTGAATAAATAAACATGCTATTCAGAATTGCGCGAGCCAGCGATGCCGGTTCCGAGCCAATAAACGGCTGTGTTTTATTTGTCGTAATATGCTCGCGAATTTCGAATCCTAGCAGATTTCCTATAATCGGTGGCACGCTAAATTCGTGATAGAGTTGATCGCTGCATATCGGAGAAACTTTGAGGCGCCCACAATGCTCATGTTTGAATTCTAGGTGTTCTCTAATACCCGATAGCTCATCGATCGCATCCAACAATGCATGGATAGAACGATATACTCCGCTAGGCACCGGGGGCTGACTTGTATGTGCGTAGCGTATGCTCATTTCTACCGGATTTATCATAGTCACCATATTCAAAATTTATAATATTGTCGAACTGGGGAATATGTAAAAAAGTCATAGGATAGCTAATTTCCGTTACTGAAACCCCCCACTCCTCTTCCAAACGCAATTGCCGCGGCAACTTTGTAATAAATTTGCTCGTGGCATTACTGGGAAAATATTGCATGCTGCTGTTACTCGGCAGTACGACGAAGAAGCTGTTATCTTTCATCATACTCATGTTTCGGACGCACGCTTTCTTTTGAACGCTTCCGCGCTTCCTTTCCACCAAAGGAAGATGGTTCATAGATATACGATATATCTTGAATATTTCGTTGCTCCAACCCCGCTCATATGCTTTCGCGAACGCTGCTTTTGCGCTACTGATACGCACGAGATCACCGACCCTATATTTAGGCGTTTTAATTTTTGTTTTTTTCCTTGACGAGGGCGTGTATCGGCGAATGAGATTTTTTCGCGCAATAGCGGCATTTTCCAAATTTACCGCCGCAGGCTGCATACGTGTACCGCTTTGCCGTGCGTGATTGTAAGCATGTACACATTTTTGCAAAACATCGATAAAGCGTTTGTTTCGCGTGTGCGTAAACCAGCGCCACATTCGCTCTTTCAGCGTACGATTGAATCTCTCGGCGATCGCTGCTTTAACATCAGGATTACGGGCGGCACGAAAAGCGATTTGTTTTTTCCTCAAAAATTCATGAAACGGAGCTCCGATAAATTCCTTGCCTCGATCGGTTTGCAATTGATGGGGAACTCTATTGTTGCTACGAGCGAGTATACGAGCGAAAGCGCGCGATACATTTACACTTGTTTTGTCGTGGAACGGCTCGACCCACGCATATTTGCTTAAAACATCAATGACAACTAACAGATAGACGTAGTTATCGTTGTATGTCTTAATTGCGCGAAGATCGGCAAGATCAGCCTCCCATAACTCATCAATATTATTAACGTTGTATACTCGACGAGGAAATCGCCTCCGTACGAATCGATGCATAGTATACGAATCCTGAGTTTCGAGCCATGGCAAAATTTTTTTTTTGCTAATTCTTCGATCGGTCATACGTTGTAAATGCTCTGCTCGCGAATAGGATGCCGGATGGGAGGGATCGAGATAAATCTTCTCGAGAGTCTTCATAATTTTGATGCTGACCAAGCAAATTGTTTCTGCCTCTTACGAGGCGGTAGTAGACCGCGACCTTGCTGCGGCCTCTTCTTATCGCCTTTCTCCTCCTCCTCCTCCTCCTCTGAACCCGATACTATAATTGTCTCGCTGCTCACATCCTTGTAATCGCTGCTGCTGCTGCTACCACCGCGGGGCGGTGATATGACACGTTTGCGCGGCGTTGATGCCCCGACGACTTTCTCTCGGAATATTTCGGGATTTCCGATAAATTCTTGCGGCGTCTGTATCTGTCGCAAGTGCTCGGCAAAGTGAGCTCTACCCTCGGGTTTTACTCGTTTACTAGCTCGCATCGCATCATTGATAAGATCGACAATGTTCGAATTTGGAATTCTTTTACCTCCAAAAGAAACAGCACCATTCACATCCCAACTAATATTTTTCTCCACCAAAGTATTTCGGTGCAAATTGTGTAATAACAATTTTGCTTTTGCGCGAAATTTTTTCGGCACGCTATCGAGAATGAGCGTATCATTTAATGGTGATTTTACAGCATGCGTTAATGCCGCATTATCTACTTCTAAATTTTGTGCAGGTTCTTTCGGCTCGATATTATCGCTCAGCTGTTTATTAGGGTCATCGTGCTGTGAGCGTAGAGCGAGTCGAAGATATCTCTGAAGGACTTGAAGATAAGCAGACCACTTGTCTCTCTCACTCTCGTACGCCGCGGAGTTTAGTATTTCACTCATCTCGGCGTCCAAGCGAGAGAGCGGTGTGCCTACGGTCTGTACAGAGTTGGCTGCTGCCGAGTCAGCTTTTTCTCGTTCGCCGAGACGATGTATACTATCATGTGGAATTAGAACCATTTTTCGCGCGTGCTCCATGTTTAATATAATGCAAAACGGTCGTAAGAAGTAGTTTGAGGAAAGCGCCGCTATTTTTAATAATTAGTCGCCTTTTATCCACCCAATTACCCCGTTTTTCAGCTAAACGCCGAAGAAGCGAAGCATGCCTCTGTAATCGATGTTTCTCTCGCGTGCCGAGACTCAAGTTACCGCGTAACACATTGAGCGCACACTCCCATATACCGCGTATCAATGTCACGTCGGCTATACGTAAGACGACATGCTGCTGTTTTTGTGTGAGATAACACAATGCTCGCAAAATTATTTGTTGCTTTTTACCGAGAGCTCCTCGCTCCCCCATTACAGGCGTATTACTGGTACGTCACAACTAGCGTCTCGGATTTTTATTTCCTTTCGCGGCGTATAAACGTAATGATATTGATCATCGGGAAATACGCAGGCGCGAAATCGACAATTGTCGGGTGTCGATTGTTTTAGATCGAGTAAGAGATAGCCGTGAGGTGCTGAAGTTGCGTCAAAATATATCTCTTGTAAAAAACGTGGATTTTCTGGGCATACCTGACGCGCGAGATGCTGTATTTGAGCGCGATCACGCGGATTTTAAAAAACGACGATATAATTGGCGTTCAGGGAAATGTCGCGTTGCCCGTGTCCTTGATGAAATACATTTTGCGTGATGTATATAACGCCTAATTTTTTATGATGGCTACCCTTGGTGAAAAGATCGACGATGCTATTATTCGAAGCTTCTCGCATTAGATCATCGATCACGATTAATTTTGGACGTTGATCATTCGAGTAGTCGGCTGCCTGAGGTAAACCCTCGCGAAATTCAATTTTATCGCCATACTCAGTATAACCGGGCTGCCATTCCAAGTCATAAAAAAGTATTCGTTCGAATCGAACATCGGCCATTTCACGCATATAATGAAAAATTTTTTTAACAAAATACGTTGTGCCACACCCAGTGGGGCCGCATATCATAGAGGTCCATGGATGTTTCCACCGTGTTTCCATATCGTCGAGTGATATTCGAAACACAAAGATGATTATTTAAATAAGCTGACTCCGCGGCGGCGGCGGCCCGCGGTACAAGCTAATACCGCGCGCGCGCGCGTGTCAACAAGCTGATTACGTGCGCGCCTTTACAGAAACACCGGATTGTTCGCAGGAATTTTTCTTATAATTTTTTTTTGCCACTGTATTCGTCATATCGTTTTATTTATAAAACTGCGAGGAAGCGTCGGGTAACAAGGAATGCCGGGGCGCGCGGCGCGGGAGGCGAATCGCAACGCTCGAGAAGAGTGTCGTCGCGATAGCAGCTTTGAGGAAGAGAAGGATGGCTCCAGCATAGGCGTAGCCTTGCAGTACGATGCTTTAAAAAATATAACGGAACGGCGTAGTATGAGAATATTTTTATTTTACAAATACTATATATAAATGTGTACAATGTTTACATAGTCTGAAAAATATAACTTAAAGATATTGTTTACTAAAAATATTACAAATAATTGTCATTCATCACAAAAATCTATATTACATTTAGTTTTGCATACTATCATTCGTTCGTTCGTACAAATCCATACGGCAACGTACCATATTCTCCCTGGCGGAGACGCTTTACATTTACAGGAGCGCATGACTTTGTTTCTTCGCGCGATATAACTCTATGAAATTCTGTGGAATTAATTTTAATTAGCAAAAATAATTTGAGTTGTATTTGAGATGTCGATTTTTGGACAGATTATTTTGTTGGGATATCAAGTACGTCATGTTAGGTTTCACACGTTTTTTGTCGTATCGTCAAGTTGTGGTAGGAACATATTTTCAGAAAAGTGATGTTGATCAGACAGGGTTTTCTGCTCATGGAACCTCTCCACCGGGTCCATCGTCCCTTCGCAATGACGGTGCTTTACCAGGCGCGAGGACCCTACTTATGGGTTGTTTTAGAATACTGAAACGTGCACCTCCTTTGGGTTGAACTTCCGAACGTAATGACCGGGGTCTTACCAAATTTGGTTCCCTATGGGTTGTTGAAAGATTTATTTAAAAAAGTAAAATCTTTCGACGCTGTGTAATTGAGTCTTGAATAAGACTCAAATACTAGTTGGTTATGTTGTACAGTGTTCTGTACATGGAGACGGGCAATTGTATTTTGAAAAACGCACAATTGTTAGGTATTTATTGATAGCGAAGTCCGCGAGGAGGAGACGAGTCGTTCGGTTTCGTGTTCCTTGGAGTACTAGTGAACTCCATAGGTAGTTGTGCAAAAGTGCGCGAAATCGAGGAGCCGAGAACACGTCATTTCCCGATGATGTGGTTTAAAACATAAGAGTCGTTGTTACGACAAAATTCGCGCTCCAAAGTTTCAAGAAGACTGCGAATTAAGAGAGCGAGACTGAGAAAGTTCCGTCTTTTATAGCCTTTAGAAAATCTGTGCGTCCTGCTTTTCAAATAAATGATTGGTACCGGATTGGATGATTGGTTGAACCGATGGGGATGTTCGCTTTGGTTGGCGAGAGGATTTGGAGTAAGATAATCCGCATGTTTGTTTCTCGTCGCGACTGTCGTGTCGATCGGCGTGAGTAATTGGTTATAGGATGTTCCTATCCCAAAATGTTATTAATCTTGATAAAGGCGCGCAGTAGGGCGCAGTAGGTACGCTAGCTGTATACTAGCGGAGCTAGTATACAGCTAGCGTACGGCGGGAAATTCAAGTTGAATTTTGTCCGCATTGTGGCGCCGAACCCTGTATATATACAAAGGAAAACAGGTGATATCTGCGACGGTCAATCAAACCAAATAAAAATCATTAGTTTAATAATAAATCTAGTCCTGAATCGTAGCTTTTTTTTTTTTAATTAACAAAGTGGCAGTTTTTGACAGAAAGCTCTTGATTTTCGATGAAAAAATCATTCGTTTATTGTTTAAAAAAAATAGTAATATTCAACAAAAATTAAAAACCTACGATCAAGGACTAATTTTTAATGGTATTAATAAGCAGTAAAAATTTCATCAAAATCCATCGAGTGGTTGTTGAATTATAGTGGTCACCGACTTGGAAAACATAGTTTCCAGAAAAACGCATTTAAAGTTTTTCGATGTAGATACTGTAAGGGTTTTCCTTTCTTTCAAATGATTCTAAGGGAATAACCTGTCAAGGTGCGAGCCAATTCAATATAAGAGAAGAACTTTATTTCTGTACAATATCCTATATCTCTATCGTGTCCCATCGATTCGGGATCTCGGGTCGAACTGCTCGTCAATCACCGTTTCCCTCTCTCACTCATTCTTCGTCAAACGACGCGTGCGCGAATTTGCCGGCTCACACGAGTACACACAACAATCGGAGCGAAATACATGGACAGTCAATACATTTAATGCTAACGTCACAGTATACTTGATTTTAACAATACAGTTCGGCCTTTCCTGACTTTGGTACGCCCCGGACCAACTACAGGCATATCCCAGATCATTCTGCTTTTATTTTGTTTTGACATTTCACTTCACTAACACTGTGTACCACTTTTGGTTAAATATATTTTCAGATGGAATATATATATATTGTTACGCCGCTCCGTGCGAACATATAGTTTTTAAAAAAGGATTTTATTCACGAACCTAATATTACAATGTTACAAGATCTTTTCTACTTCTGTTTTAACGGAGATTGAGATTGAATAACTGGATTGCGAATGTCGAATGGCTTGAACACGAATGTCTGTCGATTGCTCATTAGCGGTTCTTATATACTCTCTTCATTCGTCATTTCGATATTTCTAGAACGTCCTATACTTTCTTGTTGTATCGGTTCGATGTTTCCAGATGCTTACTGACGTACATTGTTTAGTCTAGTGCTGAGCGTCGGGTTACACTGTTACATTCCTCCCCTCTTTAAGAATTTTGGTCCTCCATAAATTTTAAATTATTTGTTTAGGTCTAAAGAATTTATGATACAATTTAGGGGAGTTTTCTGAACTTTGGGTTTCTTAATTGCGTCTCCGATTATATTAAATAGTCCTCTTTTAGTTCTTGAGCAGTTCTTGAGTTTGTTGTTGTAACAGATTGACCTCAGATGTGATATTCTTGAATTACAGTCCCACGATCAGTTTCCATGTTTCGTGATAGACATGAGCTTTTCGAAAGTTTTCGAGATAAACGGGTTTATCGTTTCCAATAGGCTCTACTTGTACTTGGCTGTGGACTATCGAAATTAACAATAGGATCATCATTGTTGAAATCATCTTGATTTTGTTCCTGAATTTCTGAAAAATAAGGTTTAACATCAGAATTATTATATGTTACGAGTTCGGTTCCTCTTTTAATTGTTACACTTTGGTATCTCGTTGATTTGGTATCTCTTTAATTTGATAAGGACCATCCCATGGAGTTTTGAGTTTGGAGGATCCCGGTTGTTTCCATTTGACTAGGACTTCTTGTCCTATAAAGAAAGAGTTTGATATCCTCTTTGAAGTTTGACGAGATTGCATTTCCTCTTGAGATGTGGATATTTTGATTTTTACCTTCTCTCGTATTTTTTCTCGATATCTTTTCAGAGAGTCATATTTTTCTTCAATAGATAGTTGTAATTGTTCGGGGTTCAATGGAATGTTTGAAGGATACCCAAATAGAAATTCGAAAGTTGACACTCCGGTCTTTTCATTCTTTGTCGAATTATAGGATACCATAGCTCCTGATATTTGTTGTGTCGAAATGAGGTTTTCTTCTATATAGCTCCGTATATAGTTGAGAATTTCTCGATGAGATCGTTCGTTTTTTCCATTGGATTGAGGATGATAAATGGATGTGGTTGTCCATTTAGTTTTTAATTTTTGTCAGACATGGTCTCACAGAACTTTCCTTTGAACTCGACGCCGTTGTCAGTTAATATTTCTTTGGGAATTCCAAAGATCTTGCAATAGTTTTCCCAAAACTTTTCCATGACTTCTTGAGAATTTTTCGTTTTCAACGGTGTAAGCACCAAGTATCGAGTTAAATAATCTTGCATAACGAGAATATATTTGTATCCTTGATAACTTGGTAAAGGTCCCATAACATCCAGAGATACTTTATCATTGGGATTTATCGGTATATCAGGATTTCCTGGTAAAGGTCTTGTTATCTGTGAAGTCAATTTTTCTTTTTGACAAATTTGACAATTTTTTATAACTTTTTCAGTATGTTTTGTTATTCCGGGCCAGTTGTAGCAGCAGTTTTCTGTGGACCATAATGTCCTCCAAATGTCGATTCATGAATTTCTTTCATAATTCTTTCTTTCTCTTCTTGAGTTTCAGGGTCTTTGAATTGATTTATATTGTCACCAAATTGGTTTGGAGAACGCGAATAGGGGAGGGCAATAAGAGAGGTGAGACACGGAAACAAAAAAACGATATGAAAGATGTATTTATTCCGAATGCGATGCTCGCATAAAGGGGAAGAGTAATAACATTCGTAAAGCGTAGGGAATTCGCAAAGATAATGGTCGCACAAAAACAAATCTAATAATTTCAAAAAAAAGGGCAGTCGCAAGGGAAAAGTTCGCAAAAATAATAATATAACAATTCTTAAAAAACAGGAGTCGCAAAAGGGGGGGGGGGGGTTCGCAAAGAATGATAATATAATAATTCTCAGAGAGACAATAGTCGCAAAGGGGAGGGGAATTGGCAAAATAACAATCCTCAGGAAGATAGTCGCAAAAAGGAGGAGGTTCGCAAAAAATGATAATATAATACTCCTCGGAGATGGTCGCAAAAAGGGGAAGTTCGCAAAAAAATAATAATATAATAGTTCTCAAAGCAATGGTCGCAAAGGGGGGAAGCCGCAAAATACCAATCCTCAGAGAGATAGTCGCAGAAAGAGGGAGGTTCGCAAAAAAGGATAATATAATATTTCTCAAGGATGATCAAGAAAAAGGAAGTTCGCAAAAAAATAATAATATAATAATTCTCAAAAATGATCGCAAAAAGGGGAAGTTCGCAAAAAAAATAATAATATGATAATTCTCAAGAATGATCGCAAAAAAGGGGAAGTTCGCAAAAAAAATAATAATATGATAATTCCCAAGAATGATCGCAAAAGGGGAAGTTCGCAAAAAAAATAATAATATAATAATTCTCAAAAATGATCGCAAAAAGGATAATATAATCGCCGTAGCGGAGGTATAAGTTCCCTCCGATATAATAATTTAACAAACTAAAGAAACAATATAATCGCCGTAGCGGAGGTATGATTTCCCTCAAGCACAATAAGTTAAATAACTACAAAAAATGATTGCCGCATCGGCGGATCGCTTCCCTTTATCACAGTAGGCTACAAGATGGAAAATATATAAGTGCCGCACGGTATCTTCCCAAAACTCCCAGAAATAATAAAAGAACTGAATAGATGCCGGAGGAGTATTTTTCTGGACTCGGGTTCGGGGAGGGATTGTAAGGAGCTTGCCGTAGCGGCGGGACAGCAAACGGGGAAAACTATGGAGGAATCGGGTGGCAAGGATCCGGGGAGAGGGTTTCACTGAAAGTGGTAGGGAAGGATTCACAAGATCTATCGCGGGGGTTACTCGTGTGGGCGCCAGCTATATTTAAGGTATAGCTACCTGTCACTAACAAACCTCGGTTACTTCCTCGCAGCGTAGCTCAGGGGTTAGGTTCGCCGACCGATATGGCCTCTTACGCTATCCCTTCGCTCTATTTTACGGGCAGACGTGACGTCTCGTCCCCACAGCACTTTTTCCTAACCTAATATGGCACCGGCGCAGCAGCACGCGGTCGCACGCGACGGCACGCTTAACCTCAAATGGGCACGTGGCCGCGCGGGTCGCCGGAATACAATAAAAATCCGATAAGCAGTAATAAAATAATTGGGCACTGTCGCTGTTAAGGCTAACAAAAAAGACACTTACTTCTTAAGACGAACGCGACGAGTATACTCGCTGCCGGCTCGCTATCGCTTTTTCCGTTTCCTTGGGTTAACGTTTGGTTTTTTCTTTCCTTTACCCTCTTCTTTCCTTCCTTCTTTTACAATTTTTCTCGTATTTTTCTCTCTCTCCTCACCCGTAGTCGTTACTCGCCGTTTTCTCGTCGTTCACATTCTTTCTTTTTCCTAATATCTACTCTATTAACTCTATTCGCTTTTAATTTCTCTACTAAATCTTTATCGCCTATCCTCTGCAACATGTCGCAACGAAGTAACAGCACTCTTTTTCGTGCTCGTTGTTCGGCCCGTCTTCTCGCCTCCCATTAGCTGGTCGCGCGTTGCGTGATTCTTGAGGAGAGGGTTCGGGTAGAAATGCGCGCGAGGCAGCACCGTATGGAGGAGTTTGGGGGGATTGTTACCGGTGGGAGCGAGGGATCTAAGGCAGTGCGTCGCGGGTCCGTCGGATGGCAGCACTAGGTCCTCGCGCCGAGCCCGCGAACGCGACTGTCGGCTAGGGATGGGGTATAGGGCTCTGGGGAATTGTTGTAGCCCGCGGCGCGCTAGATGGCGCCACGCGGTATCCTGCGTGCCGTGCCCAGCCGTCGGACGTTGCCTGCGGTTGGGTTGGATTTTCCGTGATGAGTGGTTGTACCGCGCCAGGCTCTCCGTCGTAGTAATACTGCTACCGGACTGACGGCTTCGGTTGTCGTCCCGGGGATCTTGAGAGGCCAGCGCCACGATGGTACGGAGAGCCTGTCCGGCTTGTGATTCGGGTATGCCCGAGACAGGGATCCTTCTGATTGGCGTGGGCGGCACGATGCGTTGCTACGGGGGAAACGAACGGAGGCGCGGAAAAAGGGAGGGGGGAAGTAGAGAGGGAATGGCGGGAAGGTTCGAGCGGCGCTGTGGAAATTGGGGAAAAGGGGAACTCACGGCGCGGCGAGCGTCCAACGGGAGGGAGAGCTAGGGCCGAGAGCAAGAGAAACGTGAAGTGGCGAATAAATAGTATAGAAAAATTTTAAGGGGGGTGCGACAAATGCGCGTCCGGATCCCCCTATACGTCCGGTGACCGCCCGCGCCGCCTCCTTATCGCTAACCTTATGCTAAATGTAGTGCTGTGGGGAGACTTCGTGGGACGCACCGGGGAAAATTGGGACGCAACGTCACAACTCCCCCCGGCCTGACGATAGTACGCCCGCAACGGCGTGCGCCATCGTCAATATTCCTATTGTCCATTCTGCCAGCCCCACCAGCAACAGTGGCACTCCGTTTACCTCCGTTCGACCTCCACGCGGCTTCCGAGGCGCGCCCACCCGCGCCAACAGCGCGCGCGACGCCGGGTACCATTTCCTATTTGGAGTATTACCACGTTGATTCCTGACTAGAAGTGGTCGGTCTGTACGTCCCGTCTCTTGGTTGTAGTTATCACAGTCTTGGGACCTTTCTCGAGGTACGAGGGATGGCGGGCGGCGAGGGGGTGGCGGAGCAGCGGAGGGGAGCGGGGGCCGTGGCGGGGAACCAGTTCGAGATCCTCGTCGACGAACCATCTCGGTGCGCTGTAACGAAAAGAGCTCTGTATGAGCGACGGTTAGGTTGTTTTGAGGTCGGGGGCGTAAGCCTAATCGTCGTGGAGGGGGTGTCTTTTCGGGAATGGAAGTGGCGGTCGGTGGCATGGCGGCGTGGGGGGTACTTGACGTGGAGGGACCGGGGGCAGGGTCGGGGGACGGGGCTCGAGGAACGTAGTTCTTGAGGTCCTTGACATGGAGTTTGGGGTTTTTCCGGCTACCAGCGTCCTCGAGCTCATACACCACGGGGGAAATCACCCGAACAACACGGCACGGTCCGGTGTACGTGGGGGCCAGCTTGACAGCGAAGTTCTGGGCCCCCGAGGATAGCACTCGGTTCTTCCGCATCACCAGATCTCCGACAGCGTACCTGGTGGCGTCCTTCCGATTTCGATTGTAGTAGTGGGCCTGTTTCTTGGCGGCCTGTTCCAGATTTCGGTGTACCCAGTCATGGATCAGAGGCAGTCGCTTCATGCGGTCGCTCCAAGTCTCGGGATCGCCGGGGGTGAGGGCAGGGGGCGGGGGAAGGGCATCACGGATGCTGCGAGTGGGTCGGGGGTTACGGCCGAAGTTGAGGAACGCGGGGGTCATGAGGGTAGAGGACTGGACGGCGGTGTTGAGGGCGAAACACAATTCATGGAGGTGTTTATCCCAGTCGCGGTGATCCTGTTCCAGAAACGAGTTGATCATGGTCTTTAGTGTCCGGTTGACCCTTTCGACGGGATTTGCCTGGGCGTGATAGGGGGGAACGGTGGTCTGAGTGACTCCCAACTCCGCCAGGTGCTTGGTTACATGGGTGTTGACGAACTCAGTGCCGTTGTCGGTTAGGAGGTATTTCGGGCACCCCCACCGGTTCACTACTAATTCGTCGAAAGCGGCGAAGATCAGGGGTCCCGTAGCGGCCCTAAGGGCTTTAACCTCCACGAATTTCGTGAAGAGGTCCTGAAAAACTAAAACGTATTTGCACTGACTCCGGCTGGGGGGAAAAGGTCCCATGACGTCGGCCGCCACGACTGTCCACGGGCCCTCGGTGGTGCGTTCTCGCATGAGGCCCCCAGGACACGTCTGGGGTACCTTGTGGATTTGGCACTCCGGGCACCGGGACACGTAGCGGGCCACGTCCTGGAACACTCCGGGCCAGAAGAAATCCTGAATCACTCGGTGGTAGGTTTTGTCCACTCCCAAGTGACCGGCTTGAGGACAGATATGGGCTTTTTCTAGGGTTCGGGGTCGGGCGTCGTGGGGAATGACCAGTTTCCATGCGTCCAGGTCGGTCAATGCGGGTTCGATGATGGGGTGGGGTCGGTGGTAATAGAGGTTCGCGTCCTCGATTCTCCAGTTAGGGTATTTTCCGGGGAACTCCCGGACGTTCTGCAGTTTCTCGCTATACCAAGGGTCATCGGACTCCCCCAGGGCATAGACTGCGGCCTCGTCAGCTTCGAACATCCGGGAGAGAGCGTTGGGGACAACGTGAAGGGCTCCACGACGGTGTGCGATGGTCATGTTGTGCGCCTGCAGGGCCAGAGCCCATCGCGCGAGCCGTCCGGAGGGGTCTCGGAGGTTCCTAAGCCATAGCAAGCTCGCGTGATCGGTCAGGACGGTGAAGTGGGTGCCCTCAATGTACGGCCGGAACTTCCGGACAGCCCACAGGACAGCGAGGCACTCGCGCTCGGTAACCGTGTACTTCCGTTCGGCCGATGTTAGGATCTTGCTGGCGAACACGATAGGTCGCTCCCCGTCATCTGTTTCCTGCGTGAGGACGGCGCCGACGGCGGTATCGCTCGCGTCCGTTTGGAGAGTAAACGGCCTATCGAAGTTGGGTCGGGCGAGGATGGGGGTTCGGGTAAGGGAGTCACGGAGGGTTTGGAATGCAATTTGCTGCTCGGGGCCCCAATGCCATGGTGTGTTTTTGCTCAGTAGTTGGGTCAGGGGAAGCTTATCTCGGGAGGGGTTGGGTAGAAACCGGGCGTACCAGCCCACCATGCCCAGAAATCGCCGCAGTTGCTTTAGGGTTCGTGGGGGAGGATATTCCTGGATCGGGGCGACCTTGTCCGGATCCGTCTTCAGGCCGTCCGTTCCGATGATGTATCCGAGGTATTTCACCTCGTGGCAAAAGAATTCGCTCTTGTCACGGTTGATTTCCATCTCGGCCGTGCGGAAGGTATGTAGGACTCGCTCCAGGTATTCAAAGTGTTCCTCCTCTGTGTCCGTGGCTATGATGACGTCGTCGAGATAGGCAAACACGTGGGGTTCCCAGGCAGGGTCGATGAGCTGGTCCATTAGGCGTTGGAAAGTGGCGGGGGCATTTGTCAGACCGAACGGCATTCGTTTGAAGTGGAATAGACCCCTGCCAGGGACAGCAAACGCTGTGATAGGCCGACTGCGGGGCTCCACGGGGATTTGGAAATAGGCTTGGCTTAAGTCGAGTTTCGAGATGAACCGCGCTCGGCGCAACCCGTCCAAAATTCGATCCATGTTGGGGAGGGGATACGCATCCTTTCGGGTGACCTTGTTGACGTCTCGATAATCGATGCAGAAGCGATGCTTCCCGTTGGGTTTCGGGACGATGATAGGGTTACTCAGCCAGGAGCTAGTGGATCTCTCAATCACCCCTTCGCTGAGCAACCGATCTACTTCAGCCTGCGCAACTTTGAGAAGGTACGGGGATACAGTGCGGGACCGTTGGCGGATCGGGGGGTGGCCCTGGGTATCAATGGAGTGTTGAGCGAGGGGCGTCATGCGGAGGATAGGGGAGGGATTCGGGGGGATTAATCGTGCTTGAAGGAGCTCGAGGCGATTGGGGGCCACGTCGGAGGGTTCGATCAGGCCGGCGCATTCGCGCACGGCGGTAGCCTTGAAAGGGGGGTACACGCTGTCAAAAGACCGAGCTACTCCATCGCGGGTACATCAAGTTTCCTCGTCATAATCGATGGTGATCCCGAATAGCCGGAGAAAGTCGATGCCGAGGATGCAGGGGTAGCTCACCGCGGTTAGTCGCACATCTATCTGGCCCTCCTGTCCTTCATGTTCGAATTGGAGGGTGGCAACTCCGTGAACTGGAATCACGCCACCGTCGGCCACCCTGACGCCTTCAGAAAGGGGACGTAGAAAGGGGGCGAGAACGGGTTCATGGGCGAGGCCGAGGTACGTCCGGGCCGCCCCGGAATCGACAAGGCCCTGCTGCAGTGTCGAACCAATCAGTATCCACAGGAAGTGCCGGGGATCACCGCTCGCCGTGGCCAACGTCGGATCCGTTACGTGTAGCGCGCGGGGGTCGGGAGGGCTGCTGCGCGGGGAGGGCAGGGACTTCACTGCCCCCCCGCGCCAGCGTTTCCCGCCCGTCGACGAGCACAAACCGGGCAATTGTCCGCGTTGACCGCAGGCCAACCGCAAATCCGGCAGAAATATCCCACTGGTTGGGGGCACTGGCTGTACCGATGTCCCTCCTGTCGGCAATTGAAACAACGCCAAATGGTGGGCGCTGGGGGGGCGGGGAGGGGTAACGGGGGTTGTCGGGGAGCCGATTCGGCTAGGGTAGGGATTCCGGGACGGGGTGTCGGTGTAGATGGCGGAGCGCGGGCTTCGACAGGAGCGACGGGCAGTGGGGAGGCTTTGGGAAGCTTCTGTCGCCGAGGGGGTGGCGGGGATGAAGGGGAGCGGGGGGGAAGGCTCTCGGGCACGCGCGGTGGCAGTTCATCCGCTATCGGCTCCGGTGGAGTCGGTGCGACTGCGACGGCAGCGACTCTTCCCTTGGCCGCCCTCGGGCCAGGGGTGAACGCCGCCGACGGCAGGGCCGACTGTTCGACTGATGGTGGTGGCCGGTACGTTTTCAACCGGCTACTTTGTTCTTCTCGCCGTCTTCCAACTCGCTGCAACTCGAGGAAATTGGAGATCTCTTCTCGGTCAATGTGCTGGGCCAGGTCAGGGTGTAGGTTCGCGCAGCAAATATCGAGCTGGGTTTCCAAGGACAAGGGGGGGTAAAGGTGGCTGAACAGAGTCCGGAGCTTCACGATGTATTCGGCCACGGGTTCCCCGGGCCCTTGCGGAGCTCCACCTCCCGCCGCAGGCGTTCCTGCAAGTCCCCGTGTCCGAACCGTTCGCGGAAGTAGAATACGAATCCCTCGTAGGAGTCCCATTGCTCATTTTCCACCCGATGCCAGAGCAGGGCTTCGCCTGTGAACGCCTCTGGTAGCACCCGGAGGAACTCCTTCTCGCCAAGGCCTCGGCTACTCCCATACTCGAACAATCGGCGTAAAAATTCTTCGGCATCATCTCCGGGTTTGGCGGCGTACTTCGGGCCAAATTTCCGCCAATGATCACTGAAACGCCCGTCCCGAGGGAATGTCTCGGTGGCGGAGGCGGGACCGCTGTGATATGCGTGTGAAGGGGCCGGTGGGGGAAGGGGTGGCATCCTTAAGGGAGGAGCGGTGCGGGTGCTGTCATGGGTAGGGCGTCGCATGGGAAGGGCATAGGTTTCTTGGGGTGTCCACAGGTGTCTTGGACCTGTCTCCGAAGAGTCCCGAGGCCGGCAGGTTGATCGGCGGGGGGGTGGAGTCGCTGGGAGAGGAGAGGGACGGGGGGCGAAGGTCACTACCGGTCGACCCGCTAGTGTGGCAGTAGGATAGAATGATTGAGCGAAAGGCTCGCGAAGACTAGAGTGCTCCTGGAACGATAACGGGTCTTGATACGGCCCGATGGATTGGCCAGTAGCCAATGCGGCTTCGAGGGTGGGTCGGAAGGGGAATGAACTACCGGTTTCGGGACCGTCCGGGGGTACCGTAGGGTGAAAGGGGTCGTCACCGGCCTCTCGACGTCCCGCGGTTCTTCGGTTCCACTTGGAAGTCAAGATTTGGCCGAAATAGGGGTCCTCCAAGGCTCCAGCGAGGGTTAGCGGAGGCGCGTGGCCACGTTCGTCGCGGAATTGGTTCCATTCCACTTGTATCTGCGGGTGCCGCCGTCGAGTCTCGGCGCGCACCAGCCGATCCCGCAAAACTTCGATTGTTCCGTCCAAATTGAGACTCACTTGGTCACACTCCGTGACTAGGTCCCGTACGAATTGGATTCCTGCCACGCGAGTTCGTATTTCCTCCGTCGGATCTCGAGTTCCGGTCGTTGCGTCGGACCCGGCACGGGTCGGCGTTTCCTGAATACCCGGCAAGGCGGCGAGGGGGGCGGGTCCAGGGGCGGGGTCGGTGGAAGTGTGAGCGTCGTCCATCTCAAGAGGGGTGGGGAGGGAAAGGGGAAGAGATTAGAACAACGAAGGGGGAACACAATACGACAAAATAACAGAGCAAATGCAAAAGAAACAAGTATCGGCACGATCAAACTTTTCAAATGTGCACGCAGGTAGGGAACTCGGTCCAAGTGTCCACGTCAGTTCCTAGCTATCCTAGACTCCTAACGGTGTGCTGTGGGGAGAGGTCATTCCGCCCGGTTGAGCGAAGGAGGGCACTGAATATTTATGCAACGGCCGGATATTACGGGAGCTTCCTAGTTCCAAGTATCTGGTCGCTTTTGTCGGGCCCCACGTTGGGCGCCAATTTGTCACCAAATTGGTTTGGAGAACGCGAATAGGGGAGGGCAATAAGAGAGGTGAGACACGGGAACAAAAAAACGATATGAAAGATGTATTTATTCCGAATGCGATGCTCGCATAAAGGGGAAGAGTAATAACATTCGTAAAGCGTAGCGAATTCGCAAAGATAATGGTCGCACAAAAACAAATCTAATAATTTCAAAAAAAAGGGTAGTCGCAAGGGAAAAGTTCGCAAAAATAATAATATAACAATTCTCAAAAACAGTAGTCGCAAAAGGGGGGGGGGGTTCGCAAAGAATGATAATATAATAATTCTCAGAAAGACAATAGTCGCAAAGGGGAGGGGAATTCGCAAAATAACAATCCTCAGGAAGATAGTCGCAAAAAGGAGGAGGTTCGCAAAAAATGATAATATAATACTCCTCGGAGATGGTCGCAAAAAGGGGAAGTTCGCAAAAAAATAACAATATAATAGTTCTCAAAGCAATGGTCGCAAAGGGGGGAAGCCGCAAAATAACAATTCTCAGAGAGATAGTCGCAGAAAGAGGGAGATTCGCAAAAAGGATAATATAATATTTCTCTAGGATGATCAAAAAAAAGGAAGTTCGCAAAAAAATAATAATATAATAATTCTCAAAAATGATCGCAAAAAGGGGAAGTTCGCAAAAAAAATAATAATATAATAATTCTCAAGAATGATCGCAAAAGGGGAAGTTCGCAAAAAAAATAATAATATGATAATTCTCAAGGATGATCGCAAAAAAGGGGAAGTTCGCAAAAAAAATAATAATATAATAATTCTCAAAAATGATCGCAAAAAGGGGAAGTTCGCAAAAAAAATAATAATATAATAATTCTCAAGAATGATCGCAAAAGGGGAAGTTCGCAAAAAAAATAATAATATGATAATTCTCAAGGATGATCGCAAAAAAGGGGAAGTTCGCAAAAAAAATAATAATATAATAATTCTCAAAAATGATCGCAAAAAGGGGAAGTTCGCAAAAAAAATAATAATATAATAATTCTCAAGAATGATCGCAAAAGGGGAAGTTCGCAAAAAAAATAATAATATGATAATTCTCAAGGATGATCGCAAAAAAGGGGAAGTTCGCAAAAAAATAATAATATAATAATTCTCAAGAATGATCGCAAAAGGGGAAGTTCGCAAAAAAATAATAATATAATAATTCTCAAGAATGATCGCAAAAAAGGGGAAGTTCGCAAAAATATATAATAATATAATAATTCCCAAGAATGATCGCAGAAGGGGAAGTTCGCAAAAAAAATAATAATATAATAATTCTCAAAAATGATCGCAAAAAGGATAATATAATCGCCGTAGCGGAGGTATAAGTTTCCTCCGATATAATAATTTGACAAACTAAAGAAAAATATAATCGCCGCAGCGGAGGTACAATCTTCCTCGGATATGATAATCTAGCAAACTAAAGAAAAAATATAATCGCCGGAGCGGAGGTACAAGCTTCCTCCGATATAATAATTTAACAAACTAAAGAAAAATATAATCGCCGTAGCGGAGGTACAATCTTCCTCGGATATGATAATCTAGCAAACAAAAAAATATAATCGCCGGAGCGGAGGTATAAGTTTCCTCCGATATAATAATTTGACAAACTAAAGACACAATATAATCGCCGTAGCGGAGGTATGATTTCCCTCAAGCACAATAAGTTAAATAACTACAAAAAATGATTGCCGCATCGGCGGATCGCTTCCCTTTATCACAGTAGGCTACAAGATGGAAAATATATAAATGCCGCACGGTATCTTCCCAAAACTCCCAGAAATAATAAAAGAACTGAATAGATGCCGGAGGAGTATTTTTCCGGACTCACTAGAATGATAAGGACACAAAACAAATGCTGGCACAGGGAGTATTTCCCTCGTTATCATAAATCACTCGAGAAGACGCTAGCCGTTGCGGAGGCGTATTTCCCAAAAAAAATCATAAGAAATAATAAGAGCAAGGGGAACGCCGTGGCGCATGGATTACTTTTCCTCGTTACAAGGCCCTATGCGAGGGGAAATGTAAGCCGTAGCGAGGACTCGGGTTCGGGGAGGGATTGTAAGGAGCTTGCCGTAGCGGCGGGACAGCAAACGGGGAAAACTATGGAGGAATCGGGTGGCAAGGATCCGGGGAGAGGGTTTCACTGAAAGTGGTAGGGAAGGATTCACAAGATCTATCGCGGGGGTTACTCGTGTGGGCGCCAGCTATTTTTAAGGTATAGCTACCTGTCACTAACAAACCTCGGTTACTTCCTCGCAGCGTAGCTCAGGGGTTAGGTTCGCCGACCGATATGGCCTCGTACGCTATCCCTTCGCTCTATTTTACGGGCAGACGTGACGTCTCGTCCCCACAGCACTTTTTCCTAACCTAATATGGCACCGGCGCAGCAGCACGCGGTCGCACGCGACGGCACGCTTAACCTCAAATGGGCACGTGGCCGCGCCGGTCGCCGGAATACAATAAAAATCCGATAAGCAGTAATAAAATAATTGGGCACTGTCGCTGTTAAGGCTAACAAAAAAGACACTTACTTCTTAAGACGAACGCGACGAGTATACTCGCTGCCGGCTCGCTATCGCTTTTTCCGTTTCCTTGGGTTAACGTTGGGTTTTTTCTTTCCTTTACCCTCTTCCTTCCTTCCTTCTTTTACAATTTTTCTCGTATTTTTCTCTCTCTCCTCACCCGTAGTCGTTACTCGCCGTTTTCTCGTCGTTCACAATCTTTCTTTTTCCTAATATCGACTCTATTAACTCTATTCGCTTTTAATTTCTCTACTAAATCTTTATCGCCTATCCTCTGCAACATGTCGCAACGAAGTAACAGCACTCTTTTTGTGCTCGTTGTTCGGCCCGTCTTCTCGCCTCCCATTGGCTGGTCGCGCGTTGCGTGATTCTTGAGGAGAGGGTTCGGGTAGAAATGCGCGCGAGGCAGCACCGTATGGAGGAGTTTGGGGGGATTGTTACCGGTGGGAGCGAGGGATCTAAGGCAGTGCGTCGCGGGTCCGTCGGATGGCAGCACTAGGTCCTCGCGCCGAGCCCGCGAACGC
Source organism: Oxytorus armatus (assembly GCA_958009045.1). Taxonomy (NCBI): domain Eukaryota; kingdom Metazoa; phylum Arthropoda; class Insecta; order Hymenoptera; family Ichneumonidae; genus Oxytorus; species Oxytorus armatus. Next base: position 28,145,333 of record OY253745.1, read on the forward strand.
GACTGTCGGCTAGGGATGGGGTATAGGGCTCTGGGGAATTGTTGTAGCCCGCGGCGCGCTAGATGGCGCCACGGGGTATCCTGCGTGCCGTGCCCAGCCGTCGGACGTTGCCTGCGGTTGGGTTGGATTTTCCGTGATGAGTGGTTGTACCGCGCCAGGCTCTCCGTCGTAGTAATACTGCTACCGGACTGACGGCTTCGGTTGTCGTCCCGGGGATCTTGAGAGGCCAGCGCCACGATGGTACGGAGAGCCTGTCCGGCTTGTGATTCGGGTATGCCCGAGACAGGGATCCTTCTGATTGGCGTGGGCGGCACGATGCGTTGCTACGGTGGAAACGAACGGAGGCGCGGAAAAAGGGAGGGGGAAGTAGAGAGGGAATGGCGGGAAGGTTCGAGCGGCGCTGTGGAAATTGGGGAAAAGGGGAACTCACGGCGCGGCGAGCGTCCAACGGGAGGGAGAGCTAGGGCCGAGAGCAAGAGAAACGTGAAGTGGCGAATAAATAGTATAGAAAAATTTTAAGGGGGGTGCGACAAATGCGCGTCCGGATCCCCCTATACGTCCGGTGACCGCCCGCGCCGCCTCCTTATCGCTAACCTTATGCTAAATGTAGTGCTGTGGGGAGACTTCGTGGGACGCACCGGGGAAAATTGGGACGCAACGTCACAATATATATGAGGAGTTCTTTTTCAGGATTAGTTTTCGTATGGATAAATTCAATTATTTCCAAAATATTAATTCTTAATCTTGGATCCTTTATTCTAATTTCAATTAATCCTTTATCTTTTATTCGTGATCGAAGGTCTGTGTACCAAATAATTTTATCATGGTCGGGATCAATAAATATTCCCTTTTCTTCAGAGTTGTCTGTGAGTATAAGGCTGGTTTTATTTGTCCTTCCTTCTTTTATTATTATATTTTCAGATTTTTCATAGGAATCTTTTTCTTCTAGATAATTGTCATAATTTGGATATGTTTCTTCTAGTAATTCTTCTAGAATTTCGTCTTCCAAAAGGTTTATCCGAGATAGTGCATCAGCGTTGGTATGATTTTTACCTTTCCTGTGAATTATTTCGAAATCATATTCTTCTAATTGCCATTTCCATCTCATTAATTTTGAGGATGGGTGTTTAAGGTTCATCAGCCATATTAAAGGTTTGTGATCTGTAATAATCTTGAATTTCCTTCCATATAAATAATGACGATAATGTTTAACTGCCCAAATTATAGCAAGAAGTTCTTTTTCCGTGGTGGAATAATTTTGTTCCGCCGGATTTAAGGTTCTTGAAGCATATGAAACTGGTTTGTCCTTTCCTAATTGTCCTTGAGATAGTATTGCCCCAAGTGCTTTTCCTCTTGCATCTGTTGTCAAGATGAATGATTTTGTCTAGTCTGGATATATTAAAATTGGTTCTTCGCATAGAGAATTTCTCAGATTTTGAAAGGATTCTTCTTCTTCTAAAGTCCATTGCCATGGTGTTTTATTTTTTAATAATCTGGTTAAGGAAAGAGCTTTCTTTGAAAAGTCTTTTATAAATTTACGATAGTATCCAACGAGTCCAAGAAATTGTTTAATTTCTTTTTGATTTTTAGGTTTTGGATACTTAATAACTTTATTTATTCTATCAGGATTTGGTTTTACTCCCTTTTCTGAAATTATATGTCCAAGATATGCAAGTTCTGGTTTTAGGTATTCACATTTATCTGGTTGTAGTTTTAATTAAACATCTTGAAGTCTCTGTAATAATGTTTCTAAATTTTTATTGTGTTCTTTTAGAGTTCTTCCGAAGACAATTATCTCTCTATATTATATAAATATTTCGCCGCCGCCGCCGCCGCCGTGTACAAGAGTTGAGGAGAGCGAGCGGGATCGAGTAGGCTGGGTGAGCGGATCGAGCGGAGGCGGGGGAGGCGCGTGTGGGGGGGGGGGGGGGCGAAGCGCGCAGGGGGGCAGAGCCCCCCTAGTATCATCTATATAAACAAAACAGTTATTTCCAACCAATCCTTGTGGTCCTTTATTCATGATTCATGATTGCAGGAGCATTTTTTAATCCAAATGGCATTCTATTGTATTCATAGTGCCCATCTTTTGTTGAAAATGCTGTCTTATATTTATCTTGTTCTTTAACAGGAATTTGATGAAAGCCGGATGCTAGGTCAAATGCAGAGAAATATTTTGCGTTTCCAAGGCTGTCCAGAATTTCGTCAATATTTGGTAAAGGATAGGCATCGTGTTTAGTTTTTTCATTAACTTTTCGATATTCAATTACAATTCGCCATTTCTTTTTCCCTGAGGCATCTGTTTTTTTTTGGAACAACCCACAGTGATGAATTGAATGGTGAATCACTTTCTCTAATTATGCCTTTTTCAAGCATTTCTCGAATTTGTTTCCCAATTTCTTCTTGATGACAAGGAGGATATCTATTTTGTTTTGTGTGAATTGATATGTTATCTGTTAGATCTATTTGATGTTCTATTAATTTTGTCAAAGGTAATGGATCCTTGGGAAGTACAAAAATATTATGGTAATTTTTTATAATGTGCCAAATTTCTTCTTTTCCTTCATTTATATGATTTAATCGTGTATTTTCTAATAAGAGTTTTTCTCTTTTTTTCGTTAATTCTTCTGTTTTCGTTTCTGGCTTTGAATCGAATGAATTTATTTTTTCAGCTTTTAATGTTCTGCAGGTTTCATTTTCGTTCGTCCAATTGGCAATGGGGAATGTTGTTTTTCCATTTTTTATTTCAACCAGTATGTCAAAGTCTTTTAAAGAGATTTTAGCTGGTCCGTTTAATATACCCTCTACTTTAAAAGTGCGAAGGCAATCGGTACGTGCTGGAAGATCTGTTTTTATTTCTGGTAAATTCTTTGTAAACATTCTCGGCCCGAATCGTAGAGTGTTATTATTATGACTCATATCCCAGTTAGCATTAAACTGCTGTAGTAAATTAAGCCCGATGAGTCCATCTTCTTTAAGAGGCAACCTTGAAGAGATTATATGCATTTTTACAGGTTGCGAAAATAATTTTGTTTCAAAGATACCTTTTGTTTCAAAAGTATCGTCAGTAATGGTTTTTACTTTTTTCTTTTTAGGATTAATATTACGGATATTGTTTAATAAATTTTCTTTTATTAATGATACTGTGGATCCTGGATCTAATAAGAATAGTCCTTGTTTTGAATTTTCAAATTTTAATAAAATATGAGCGAGTTTACATTCATCTGGGTTTTGTATTCCGTAGACTCTGTTGATTCCTCGTTTAAGTGATTGGTTTGTTGAGGTGGATCTTTTGATTGTCTGGGAATATCGTGAAAATTTGGATTTTTATTTTGTTGGTTATTATATTGTCTTCTTCGACATTTTGATATTAGATGTCCGGGTTTCTTGCAATAATTACACATCTTTTTAGAATTTTCTTGATCAAATCTCTTAAAATCTGTTTTATCTTTTGGTTTTGAATTATAGCTTGATTTTGAATTATAATTTGATTTTGGCTTCCATGTATTAAATGTACGACTTTTAAATGTTATTTCCGATTTCAATGCGGATGTAATTGCGTCTTTTATTGTTTTTGGATGCTCTGTTTTTACGTCGAGACGAATTTCTCTTTCTAATCCTTCGATAAAGTCGGTTAGACCCTTTTTTCTTTCTTCTCCTACCAATATTGTTTTATGACTCATTGGCAATGATGTCTTATTAAGAATCGATTTTATAGCAAGATCATGCATTTTTGTGAATCTTTGAGAATACTCGTGAATTGATTCTTTATGTTTTTGTCGACAATTCATTCTTTGCATTTGAAAAATTGTTAAATCGTCATGAGTTCCGTATGTGACTCGAAGAGTATTTTTTAATTCTTCGAAACTGTCGATATTATCGGCGCGAATATCGATTTTTGCTTATTCTTTTAGTTTTGATCTAAGAATACTAGCCAATAATAGACTTTGTCTACATTTTCCGGTGTTCTTTTTAGCACTTTCTATTTCATAAATGAAGGTTTCCACTGGCATATTATCTCCGTTAAAATCAGAAATGGTTAATACGAGTTCTTTAAGAGAAATTTGATTGATGCCAGGGATTTCTTCTTCGTCTTCTGAGAAAACTTCTGAATCATTTTCATTTTCATTTCTTTCTGGTTTATTTTCATTATTTCTCGATTGGAATTTTGTTTAAAGTGATTCCAATCTTTTCATGATATTTTCAAGAATTTGTTCGAATTTTTCCATGATTCCTACTTTTCTTTTCGAAAAATAGTACTTGAAAAGTGAATTTACTGACCTTGTCAAGATTTAGATTTTCTTTGTGACGTGCCGCAGTGGTAGAGGTCGATTTCGTTGGAGAATATTCTTGTTGCGCGTTGATAACCGTCGATCTTGACGTTATCGATGCTCTGGAATAACTGCCAATCACTCCGTATTGACAATTACAGGATTTCGAAGATTTCGTAAATTCGATGAATTTCGTAAGATACCTCTTCGAAGCTCACAGAGTCCTTTTTCCCAAATTCCCTCAGGTAAAGTTGGTTTTAAACTCGGTGATTCCCTCGGGATTGCTTCTTTTTGGTATCCCACCGCTGCCACCAATTTATGTTACGCCGCTCCGTGCGAACATATATTTTTTAAAAAAGGATTTTATTCACCAACAATGTTACAAGATTTATTACAATGTTACAAGATCTTTTCTACTTCTGTTTTAACGGAGATTGAGATTGAATAACTGGATTGCGAATGTCGAATGTCTTGAACACGAATGTCTGTCGATTGCTCATTAGCGGTTCTTATATACTCTCTTCATTCGTCATTTCGATATTTCTAGAACGTCCTATGCTTTCTTGTTGTATCGGTTCGATGTTTCCAGATGCTTACTGACGTACATTGTTTAGTCTAGTGCTGAGCGTCGGGTTACACTGTTACAATATATATATATATATACTGTCGCTCTTAAATTTACATCCTAATCTAATCGGTTTCGTTCGGACAAGAACTTTCGTTCGCACGCCAAGGGCTCATGTTGGCAGCTTCCCACACCCCACAATAGGGTCTTTGAGTCGCCTGGAAGTTCTCGACATCTTGTATGACGTAACGGTCATTGCGTAAGACCTTGGCAATTCTGTAGGGCCCTTTGACATTCGGTATCAATTTGTGTGAGGTCCCTGGTGTGCTTTCGAAATTCCTGACATAACATAGTCGTCTGTCTCATATTTCCACGCCTCTTTTCTCTTTGCATTAAAATACCTCCCCTGATACTCTTGCGATTTTTCGATATTTTGAGCGGGCTTGGCTTGGATGGATTCTAAATCGCACGTGCGGTCGGTACTGGCACTGATCTCGAAGTAGTCCTTCACCTCGTCAGGCGTTTTTCCACGTTGATTTACCCCGAACAAAAGTTTGCAACGAGTTTTGTCGGTTGATTTACTGGTGGTATTGTTTAATGCATATTCGACGTCGCCTAAAACTCGATACCAATACCGCCCGGACGTATTGTCCGCCAACTTGCCTAACATTGGCCCGAGAATCCTATTAACACGCTCTACCTGACCATTCGACTTAGGGGAAGCCGTAGCTACTTTCACGTGTTGTATGTTATTTTCCTCGAGGAAGTCCCCGAACTCCTTTGAAGTAAAACTACTGCCCCGATCGGAAACAATTACTTTCGGGCGGCTGTAATTGGCGAAGTATTCTCTCAGGCTTTTTATCACTTCATGGGAAGCGGTCGTTTTCGTCGCATATAGCTTAGTGTGTTTAGTGGACGAATCTACCACGACGAGTATGTGCTGTTTTGCTAAACGTTGTCTGTCGACCGGCCCTTAATGGTCTATGTGTAGCGTTGCGAAAGGTGCGTTTCGCTTGGCTAGGGGGTGAAGAAATCCCTCGGATTTTCCCGTAACGGGATTATAGGCAATGTACTTTAAACAATCTTGGATATAAGAGCAGACTCGATCTTTCATGTATGGAAACCAATAGGTTTCCTTGATGGCACCGCACGTTTTTTCCGCGCACAAGTGGCCTATCTCATCATGGTAATTTCGTATCACGTGAAGGATCATTCCCTCTGGAACGTAAAACAATAACTTCGTCCCATGTTTGCGGTATTTCGCATCTCGTACGATCGGTGCTCGGCTTTTTCGAGAAGGTCTCGAATTTCTTTCATTTTGGGGTCTCGACCTTGATTGAGTGACAGGTTCAGCTTGAATGGATTGTCGTCGACAACGAAAAGACCCGGTGCACGACTCAAAGCGTCTACATGCTGCATGCCCTGGTGTTCCCTACCCGGTGTTCTACCTCGTAGTCGTAGTTCTGCAGCTCTAACGCCCATCTAGCGATTCTCAGGTTTACGTCTTGCTTGTCAAGAGTCAGTTTCAGTGAATTGCAATCGGTTGCGATAATAATTTTAATTCCTTGTAAATAGACTCTGAATCGCCTCAGCGCGTATATGATCGATGGAGTCTCTAGTTCGAAGCTATGGTACCGACTTTCTACATCGGTAGTACGTTTCGAGAATTAGAACACCGAATGAGACTTTTTGTCCTCTTTAAGCTGGAGTAATACGGAACCAAAAGCTAATGAGCTAGCATCGTAGTGCAACTGTGTCTCGACATGCGGACTATACATAGAAAGAACCGGAGCGCCCACGAATTTTGTTTTTAACGTCTCGAACGCCATCAATTCCTCGTCACCGAACTGAAACTTCGCGTCCTTTTTTACGAGATCATACAACGGCTTCGCTGCTACCGAGAACCCTTCGACGAATTTTCGGAAATACGAGCACATGCCGAGAAACCGCTGTACGGCACGGACATCTTGCGGAATGGGATAATTCACGATCGCCTCTATGCCCCGATCAGTGGTACGTATGCCGGAATTCGAGACCTATAGCCCAGGTACTCAATTTGTGAGAAAAGGAATTGACATTAGTCCAATCTTAATTCGAGCCTATTTTCGACAAGGATAGCGAACACCTCCTTCAGCGCACGCATGTGATGCTCTACGGTCTCCGTGGAAATGAGGAAATGGACCATATACACGACAACGTCTCCATCGTTAATGAATTTCGATAAGATGTCATTGATCCACCTTTGGAATTTTGTCGAAGCAGTTTTTAGCCCAAATGGCATTTTGGTATATTCATACTGACCCAACGGCATCACAAACGCAGTATATTTGACAGATTGCTCATCTATAATTATATGATGAAAGCCGCCTTTCAAGTCGAGGAGACTAAAATACTTTTTCCCGTTGAGTACGTTCAGCTGTTCTTCTGTCAATGGTAACGGATAATTGTCGCGAAGGGTAGGCTTATTCAAGGATCTGTAGTCAACGCACATTCGCGTTTCGCCATTCTTTTTCTTGACTAGACGACTGGTGATGCGTTTTCCAGCTGACTCGGCCTTATGGTACCCTTCTCGAGCAATTTGTCGATTATTTCCCGGACCGTTTGTTTTTCTGTATTAGACAATCTGCGAGGCGCGGAATAAAACGGTTCGTGGTCTCATAACAATAACGTGAGTTTTGCCTCAATCTTGGCCGTGTCCGGTCGCGCGCGATATAAATAATAAGATCGAAACAATTCCTTGAGTTCTAACTGATGGTTCAACGGAATTTTGGGATCTATTATAAGCGACTCTACCGCGTCCGTGTTTGTCTCGGATATATCGATATTCATTATTTCCCGAATTTCGGCTTTGTCATCGTCGAGGGTCATTCGAAGGCTGAGCGCAAACGTTTCTAGTATATCGCGGCCTAATACTACCGGTGAGGCCATTGTATCAACGGGAACGACCGCAAGGCGTTGTTTTTCTAATGTTTTCCCGCTCATAGATATATCGCAATTTACCGTTCCTAATACCGTGAGGCTACTGCTGTTAACAGTGCCGTAACGAGGGTATGAAGCGCCTGTGGCAAGTGTCTAACTTGCGCCCCCCCCCGTAACCCAATAACAAAAAAAATTAAAAATTTTTATGTAATAGGTGAAATTTTACTAAATGATATATATTAAATATTATTAACTTCATCAAAATGAATTGCCTGTATATACAATAATGTTTTTGTCAAGGTATTTGTGTGAATAAATAATCTGTAACCTACATAAGAACAAATTTGACATTTTTATTCATATTCAATTACGACAAAATAAAAGACACACAAAGCATAGGTATATGTTAAAATAATATTATAAAAACATGAAACAGTTCAGCATATTTTATAAAGTAATTTTTCTCGCTTTTTCATTTACAAACACATCTATTATATCGTCATAATTTAATGTTTTGGCAACATCTTTTTCAATTGATATTATAGACATGTTTGTTAATCGCTCTTGTCCAATAGAAGAACGACGGTACGATTTTACAATTTTTAATCTGCTAAACGAACGTTCACAGGGGCGTTCTGTTGTTACAGGCATTATTAGGAAAACCCTCAATGCTATGTCTAGATTAGGATACGTGTTTTGTAATGAGAGTTCGTAATTTTTTTCAAGATTTGAAGAGCGTCCATATCCCCTAAATTTTCAAAAACTTCCATGGCTTGATATTTGAAACTCTCAATTTCACATACAAATTCTGGAGCATCTAAGTCGCTATTATATTTCAATGCTAGGTCTGTTGCACATCGTTTAAGATCATCTAGCGGCATGATTTTTAAAGCGTGTCCACTTAAAAAACTGAAGTCGTTTGCGACCTCTTGCAAAGCAGTAAATCTATCATTGGGTTGTGTCAGGATTATATCTAAAACTTCACACATTTCTTTTTTTAGTAATGCACTTTCATTCATGGCAAACGAATCATCAGTAGCTTTCTCACCAGGCATTTTTTTATTTTGCGTCGTCTCTTGTCTGGAATGTACCAGGGGTGTTTTACCAGTAGATGTCGCTAGCAATATGTATACATTTCTATGATTTGGCATGTATGTCATTTTTTTCTATTGACATTAACCTACAAAAATACGCAAATCACATTCCGCCAAAATAATAGCGTCATATTTGTTTACCTCAGCGAATATGTCGAGTTTCGTTCCAAGTAAATCGCATTTGCGGCATTTGCTTTGCTTTTCTTATTTCATCAAAAGAAAAAAGCAGGTGAAGCTCACCGGTTGCTGGTAGAAACTTATGGTGAACATGCTCCAGTGATTAGAACATGTGAGACATGGTTTCGTCAATTTAAAAGTGGAGATTTCGATTTGACAGACAATGAACATGACAATGAAGACGAGGAATTGCAGGCGTTATTGGATGTTGATCCAACCCAATCGTAACAAAAATTGGCAGAACCACTAAATGTGACTCGAGGAGCAATTTGCCAACGTTTAAAAGCCATGGGAAAGATCCAAAAGTATGGAAAATGGGTGCCACACCAGCTGAACAATAGACAAATGGAAAATCGAAAAACCGTTTGTGAAATGCTGCTTCAACGATTCGAAAAGAAATCTTTTCTGCATCGAATTTTCACGGGGGACGAAAAGTGGATTTATTTTGAGAACCCGAAGCGAAAAAAATTATAGCTTTCACCTGGTGAAGCCGGCCCATCGACTGCAAGGCCAAATCGCGTTGGCCGTAAGACAATGCTCTGTGTTTGGTGGGACCAGTGTGGTGTGGTGTACTACGAGTTGTTAAAACCTGGTGAAACGGTGAACAAGGATCGCTACCGACAACAAATGATCAATTTGAATTATGCGTTGATCGAAAAACGGCCGGAATGGGCCCGAAGACATGGCAAAGTTATCTTGCAACATGACAACGCGCCGTCTCATACCGCTAAACTGGTGAAAGACACATTAAAAACACTTAATTGGGAAATATTATCACACCCGCCGTACTCTCCAGACCTCGCCCCGTCCGACTATCACCTTTTCGCATCGATGCAGAGCAGTGCTTCGCTAATTTTGAAGAAGTCGAAAAATGGCTTGTCGAATGGTTTACCTCAAAAGAGAAAAAGTTTTTTTGGGATTGTATCCATAACTTGCCTGAGAGATGGGCGAAATGTGTAGAAACCAATGGTCAATAATTTGAATAAAAAAATTTTGAGATTCCTCTGAAAATTAACTGTTTTCTTAATCGAAAAACCGGCAAATTTCAACTAACACCCCTGGTAAGTTTCAATATTTGATGTCTCGGCTAAACTTTTTGTTGAATTGTGAAGAGAATCGAAAAACTCATTTCGGTACTGTTGAATTTCATTCTTTAGAGCATTTATCATTTTCGCAGCATTTTCGACTGTGGTTTTTCTTTCTTGTAAAAGTAAATTTACTTTATTTATCTTTCCTAATATTGTATCCCAAAATATTAATAGTGCAATAAATTCAAATTTTCTTAATAATTTTAGCAACATTCGAGCATTTGTTATAGAGTATGTTGTAACTTGTCTTTGCCCATCGCACATCTCATTAAGAAGTTCTATTACTAAATGCAGTTGGTTTCGTAAAGCTTTTACCGCGTCAGCTTTCGCGGACCACCTCGTGTCACTTAAACCTTTAAGACGAACAGATAATTTTTTCCTTAAAAGATCCCATCTACTAGTAGAACTTACAAAAAAGTTAAACAATTGTTGAATTGTTCCAAAAAATGATTTCATTTGAACGGATGTTTGTGCAGCATGAACGCCTATTAAATTAAAGCTGTAAGCCGTGCATGGAACAAACCTCGCCATATTGTTAAAACGTAATATCCTGGCTTGTACCCCCTTGTATTTACCTGCCATATTCGCTCCATTATCATATGATTGTCCTCTTATATTTCTAATATTTAATCCGTCTAATGTTAACTTGTTTTCGATGTCATTCGCAAGTACTTCGCCAGTTTTTTCATGTGTCACAATAAAGTCTATGATGGTTTCTTCAATGCTACATTTATTCGTGTTGCGATCAATGTTAACATAGCGCAAAATTTGCGTCATCTGTTCCTGGTGAGAAGTGTCAGGTGTGCTATCAAACAAATAGAAAAGTATTTTGCTTTTTGAATATTAAAAATAATATGCTGTCTCATTTTCGAAGCAACTATATTAATTATATCATTTTGTATTAGAGGAGAGAAATAATTGACTTGATTTTTCTTATGACTTTCAATATGTTGCGCAATAATAGGATCGAAATAACTAATAAATTCTATTGTGTTCAGAAATTTTCCACATTCAGGACGACCGATTTTTTCGCAAGTTCCTCTCAAAGCGTCATTATTTTTTACGCAGTGCAGAATGGCATGCAAAATAACTTTAAAAATATGCCTCCACTTTTCTTTTTCTTTTAAAATTTCTTCTTGTAATTGATCGTCTATAAAACCACCTTTCTTAATTTTTGATTCGAAAGTTTTCCATTCGACGTAACTTTTTTTATGATACAATGAATTTTCATGACGTGGTAACATAGGATTTAAATGCTGCCAGTCTCGAAACCCCGCAGTGGTCCATATATTCTGATTTTTTCCAAAAATAATACATGGGAAACAGAACAGTGCATCTTTTCGCTTGCAATATATCAATCAATTTCTGAGCACTTGTTCTCCGTTCAACATGGTTTTTACAAACCATTTTTTATCAAAATGTCTATTATCTTTATCAGGATAAACACTTAAATTATCGCACAACTCTGGTCCATGTTGAACAAATATTTGTATGTTACTATTAGTTAAGTGCCATGTTGTGGGATTATTGAAATCAATTATTTTCGCATTACTATCGATATTTTCTAATTTAACATCAACCCGATCAACCATATAATTATCATCATTACATGTACATTGCGTCTCGATTTCCTGGTTTTGATGTTCAATTGTACTTTTCTCTTCTGCTTCAATTTCGCATGAAACATGACTACTTGTAGAAGGCAGAGTTAATTCAGTTGTTGAGCTTGCATTAACTACGGGCGTAGATTTTTTAAGAAAAATATCAATGGGTGTTATATTTTTCTTGATATTTTCAATCTTGTGTTCACTTATTTTTTTAAACTGTGCACCGGACGGTTTTTTTGTTAGCATTTTACGCTACAAGTGTTTTTTGTTTTTTAATTACAATTCGTGTTTTTATTAATATAATTATTTACAGTACTTATTTAGTCAGTATGCCAGTATGTTGAATGTAAACAAAATTATATTTCTTTTCCAGTATGTTTTGTTCCACAAAAGAGAGAAAATATAAAAAAACAATTACGACAAAGCAACAGCACATCTAACCTTTTGAATGAGGAACGACCAACTGAGGCAACTGAGGCTGTAGCGCTTTGCCAGCATTGCCTACGCCTTGCTTACACACACGCTAGTAGTGTGTATGCGTTTGCAAGGCGCTACAATGTGACACTACACAGTAGACATTGTTCTTTTTTGAGGAGTTAAGTAAGAAAGTAAAAGACGGAGTATAATGCGCACGCAATAACACGTGTCTCTGTCTAATTGGTCAGGAGACGAAAAACGGCCAGTAACAGTCGGTGTTGATTCATGTAGAGTAGACTGGTCGAGCAAAAAGTAAAATAAAAACACGTGCAACACGTGATACCGGGTCGGTATCCTTTGTACCTTTGTTTTGCGCCCCAAACCTAGTTGCGCCCGTGGCGGGCGCCTTCTTCGCCACGCCCTAGTTACGGTGTTGGCTGTTAATACCACGGAATTTGTTACGGAGTTCATCTGTAGATATTATTACATTGCTCGGGACGTACTTTACCTTAATAAAGCTGACTGCGCTACCTGTATCTAGAAGAGTTTCTATACGCGCACTCTGTCTATTATCGCACATTTTGTATAACGCGGTTCTGTAGAATCCCTCTTCCGGAGCTCCCTCGATGTTATTGATGCTGCCAAGATCTCGTCTTTTCGGGCAGTCCCTGATTAAATGACTCGTGAGCCCACAACCGTAGCACGAGCCTTTTTCCTTGATGAGTAGAGGGCAGCGCGGCTTGATGTGACCTTCTTTACCGCAGTTGAAACACTTCGCGGGTTGTTCGGAATCTACGTTACCCTCGTTGTCTGAGCTTCTTCGTTCACTTTCCGGTCTGGTTTTGGGCATCCCGTTTGCCGCGAGTTTTGACGTCATCTTTACCTCGAAGCATGATGTTCTCGGAGGCCGCGAGTAGCTTTGTTTCAGACTCGAAATTTTGAGGTGGATATCTGTTATTCCTTCCATCACGTAGTCGATGATCCTGGTATTGTAAGTGGATATCTGGTATTCCTTCCATCACGTAGTCGATGATCTCTCCGTCCGAAATCGGGACGCGGTTACCGAGAGTGACTTTTTCGTGGTAGTACTCGCTGAATACTTCACATGGTTTCCAAGTTCGTCCTTCGAAATTTTTCCATAAAGCAACTCGATTTGGTTGATGATCGAACATCGTACGCATTTCATCCAAGAGTGCGTCCACACTTAATTCGATGTACTCAGGTTTGGAATGAAACCAGCTAAAGGCTCAACTTAGACCCCGCTAAAATTCTAGTTGCGTTTTCGTCCAATCGATATGTCGTTTTTAGGAGGTTAAGTTGTTTCTCTCATTTCCAGAACGTATCATGAGCACCGTTAAAATCGCACAACAGATCCGATAGGGCCTTGATACTCACTGTCGACCGTTCTGCGTCGTTGTGTTCAGGTGTGCGCGATCGCCTCTCCTGTTGTAAGAACTCATTTTCTCGACGAACGAGGTCCAGCTCTCTTTCCATCAATTCCCTTTCCCTGGTGCTGTTGTTGTGCTATTGTGTTATGTTGTGGATCAGTGGCCCAAGCGGAATTTTGATTCCCTGATACATCGGTGCATCTAGTCTGCTCAACGTTTACCGGCGATCCTCCTTGATCCTCGATATCATGAAATCAACTGCTTCTTCATTCACCTGTTGGATCCGCGCTCTCGAGACGGACGATAAGTTCAGCTTTTATTCCACCAGAAGGGAGATTGCGCTCCTGGAGCTTGCTCCTCAACTCTATGACAGTGAAATCGGTTGGTTCTTTCATGGTGGCACCAGTAATGCTTTCAATGTACCGATCAAATTGATGTCGTTTTACTTAATTGATCACGAAAGCAGATTAAAAATACGTCAAGTCAGTTAAAAGTTTCAATCGTCACAATGACATACACATAACATTACACTAATGCAAAAGTCCGCGTAGCGTAATTATACTTGAAGGTCGGATGAAGTCCCGTCGATATCGGTATGCTCTACTGTTTATCCCAAGAGCCAAAACGAAAATTCACGGTAATCAATTGTCGGTATATTTACGCGATAATCTGTTCCGACTACGTTCGATTGTCGGCAAGTTAAATGTCAGCAAATTAGTCCGCGAGAGATTCCGTCTCACTGTTTCGCGAACGACTCTGTCACTATGAGCTATTTACTTTTCAGGGGAATACACGTTAACAACACCACCGCATGTACTCATTACGCCATGGATCACGTGATATCCCGAAATTCGTAAACACTCGCGATTGTTCGAACGACAAACTCTCTGTCTGTTTACCCTTTTTTTCTTTACGGTTTGAAAGTTCCTTCGACTAACGACTCACCGCAAATTTCAACACGATTTTTTCTTTGTTTCTCTCTCAATCCTCTCTCATAGGCACTGAAGGAATTCTACTGCTTACCAAGCTGGCCAGAGATTTTTGCGTGGTTCTCACTTTTAACACGATTTTTTTCTTGCTTTCATGTCACAAAATTTATCCCATCCATACATACGACCAAGAAGAGTAGCCCGTCGAACGCTCACTTTCTTCAGCCCGTATTAATCGCGATACACACAAAACTTTGTACAAAATTTTCGACGAGTTCATACGCACGATAGAAGCTGTCTTTATAGAACAGTCTTTATAACCACGCATTCTCGGTGAATTTCACGATATTATGACCGACTTTGAGGGTTTTGGATCTAATCCCACTTCTGAAATTGTAAGGGTTTTCCTTTCTTTCAAATGATTCCAAGAGAATAACCTGTCAAGGTGCGAGCCAATTTAATATAAGAGAAGAACTTTATCTCTGTACAATATCCTATCTCTATCGTGTCCCATCGATTCGGGATCTTAGGTCGTACTGCTCGTCAATCACCATTTCGCTCTCTCACTCATTCTTCGTCAAACGACGCGTGCGCGAATTCGCCGGCTCACACACGTACACACAACGATCGGAGCGAAATACATGGGCAGTCAATACATTTAATGCTAAAAACGGTTACTACGCACTCGGAAGATTTACAATATAAAGAATGGAATCAGCGTTTTGCGATAATTTAACAAAATAACCAAACTTAAAATTAACAAACAAATAATCAAACGCAATCTACGCCAATAGTCGCGTAATCGCCGACCGCAACGCGCGCAATAAATTCACATACAATAATTACCAGAACGAAGCAAAATAAACCAAATAAATGACTAGATTTAAGAGGGAGTTAACCGAAATATAAAACAGAATATTTTAACCTGAGAATTCGCCTCAGGGAGAATTCGACGAAAAATAACAGGTTTCCGGTGGGAACAATGTGTCGCGGAAACGTAGGCGAAAACCCAATACAAACGATTAAACTTAAATTTACGGCAAAACAATAAAACGGATTACCGACTTAACGCACCAAAGGGGTTAATGAGAACTGAGATACTAAATTGTCAAGGTAGCGGTCGAAGAAATAATAGACGAAGTAATGGGGTTAACGGTAGCCGAGATAAAAAATCTGAAAGATAGCGGTCCGGGAAATAATGCAATAATTAACTGGGGTTAACGGTAGCCGAGACACGAGATCTGAAAGATAACGGTCAGGAAAATAATGACTTAATGGTTGGGGTTAACGGTAGCCGAGATACGGAATCTGAGAGATAGCGGTCGGGGAAATAATGAATTAATAGCTGGGGTTAACGGTAGCCGAGATACGGAATCTGAGAGATAGCGGTCGGGGAAATAATGAATTAATGGCTGGGGTTAACGATAGCCGAGATACGAAATCCGAAAGATAGCGGTCAGGGAAATAATGAATTAATGGCTGGGGTTAACGGTAGCCGAGATACGGAATCTGAGAGATAGCGGTCGGGGAAATAATGAATTAATGGCCGGGGTTAACGGTAGCCGAGATACGGAATCTGAGAGATAGCAGTCGGGGAAATAATGAATTAATGGCTGGGGTGAACGGTAGCCGAGATACGAAATTCGAAAGATAACAGTCAGGGAAATAATGAATTAATGGCTGGGGTTAACGGTAGCCGAGATACGAAATCCGAAAGATAGCGGTCAGGGAAATAATGAATTAATGGCTGGGGTTAACGGTAGCCGAGATACGAAATCCGAAAGATAGGGGTCAGGGAAATAATGCAATAATTGACTGGGGTTAACGATAGCCGAGATACGAGATCTGAAAGATAGCGGTCAGGGAAATAATGCAATAATTAACTGGGATTAACGGTAGCCGAGATACGAAATCTGAAAGATAGCAGTCAGGAAAATACTGAATTAATAACGGGGGTTAACGGTAGCCAAGATTCGAAATCTGAAAGATAGCGGTCAGGGAAATACTGAATTAATAACGAGGGTTAACGGTAGACGAGATACGAAATCTGAAAGATAGTGGTCAGGGAAATACTGAATTAATAACGGGGGTTAACGATAGCCGAGATGCGATATCTCAAAAATAACGGGTCAGAAAAGAATTGAAATATTAATCGGGCAAAGATAGCACAGCGTTCGAAGATAATGGGCAATCGGAAAACAGGGGTAGTGGTGCGATAAGCGGTATTTTTAACCAAATAATCAAAACGGGAAATTGACGGAACGCGGAACCCAATATAACGGGTGAATTCGTAACAAACTCGAATGAAATAACACAAATTCGATTAATAAAATAAAGCCCGAAATGCGATACAAACGCGAATAAAGAAAGCAACCAAATTGAAACATAAGAAATATAACAAGTGGCGATAATGGGCCGGTAACTTCATTACGCGATCCGAGGACCGCTCGTTTCCCACAAAACTCTAACGGGACTAAATCCCAATAATTAATAAAATAACCAAAAATCACCAAAACTAACAGCCACACGGCTAACCGGGGAAACGACGAAGTTACTAACCTTACAAAAGAAGAAGGAGGAAGTACCTCACCGAATATTCTCTACAGCCACGCGAGGAACTCGTTCCGGAAGATGGCAAGATGTCGGAGGATCGTTGAAGCCGATGTCGAAAAATGTCGGGGAATCGTCGATGCCGACGTTGAAGGATGTCGAAACTCGAAGATGTAGAAAGAAGGTAGCGTTGGAATAGAATGCGATACTCGAGAGAGCACTAGGAAGACGCGTCACGCGAGTAAGCAGTCCGAACGGTAATTGATAATCGATGTGCGACCCTCGCTCTCCGTAATTCAATGGTCCCCACTCTTGACCCTGGGTCAAGTCCTGCGCACACTCGTACGCTTCCGGGGTCGCTCGTTAACGCTCGGGTCACTGGGTTACGCTGGCCCTCCTTACGCCGGCACCTCTCGCGTCGACTCGAGGGGTGTGCGGGGAGAGGGGTCCTTCTTGACGAAAGCTACGGAGAGAGAACGAGCGATGGCAAGGCTCACGGCGAATATCGCGACAAAGACAGAGCGAGTCGGTGTCCGTCCGGCAGTTTTTTATGCCGTGTCTCGGCCGTCTTCCCCCAGGACCCGGTCTCCGACGAGGGTAAGGTCGGGATCCCGCCCGTGGATGGAGGTGGCCGCCAACTCTGTCCACGCGGATCCCAGAACCGGCACATTGCCACCTCACAAACCCACATCGGTCCCATAGGCCCTCTACGAATGAGGCGCCGGAGGATATCCAGTCCGCGACGGTCGAGACAACAACAGGCTGGTCCAGCACGAGGCTGGGAAGCCGTACGGGAGGAGGGTGGTTCGGTAAATCTTGGCTGTTTCTCCAGCTCGCTCCCTGGCAACCATGACCACGGGTGCAGATGTTAGGCAACCAGCCTGCTCCTTAAGGACGAACTCCCGACTCTAAAAGTCCCTAAAATCCTAACCTCGGGAGATGATCGGTCTCCCGAGTACAAAAAAATAAAGTCAATATCGAGATACACGCCGGTCACCCGCCGGGAAACGCAGAGAGCCTGAAACAGTTGTTAATAATAATAAGGAGAGAGAGAACCCGAAAATAAAAGATCCATACGATAGCCGGTAGAGAGAGAGCCGCAAAACCAAAGAAAAATAAAGACACGAAATATTTATTGAATTTAACCACACTTAAATAATTTCTCGAATTTCAAACGTAGCAATTGCTTACAATATAATTTAATGACTTGAATATTTACTTTCACGAGAGGCTAAGAGAGCCGGACGGGACGGGCTAGAAAAACAGACGCGATAATATAAACAGAAAAACTCTATCGTTCGCGCTCGAAGCGAGCGAACAATAGGCCATAAACTCAGAGAGCCAAACAAAGTCGCTGGACGACAGTTAGCCACAGCGTTGCCAAATTGTCAACGCTGGAGGTAGCCGGAGATTTTGAGTTTTTACCGTCTCGGATGTGCGACAACGCGAGCGCGCGTCATCCCAGGGTCGTAAATCCGACCCCCTGCACGCATACACTCCGTACGGGTGACGAGACGCCAAATGTTTCGTCACAGTATATAAACGCAGAAGTATCAACCACTCAGCTGAACTGTCACGAATATATTGATACCTAGCCAAAAATGTTCAGTAACGAAACAAGACTACATATATAGAATATAATAGACGGGTCGAAACCGGTCACTTGCAGCTGCGGTCCGCTACCTGCCATGGGGACCCGAGGCCCCTCCACTAATTGTGGGATATCTCGGAAACTACTAATCGGATTAACTTGAAATTTTCAGAGAATATTTTCCAAACGTAATACTTCAAGAAATGCAAACAAAAAGTAATCGATTTAAAAAAAAATTCTGACTGCATCTCACCCCTTAAAAACTACGTGACACGTTTTTTTTAATCGGCGGAAAAACGATGTCAAGGGGTGAAACCACCCCTTAAAGTTGCACAGGTCATGGGGCGATTTTGCAGTTTTCCATAGAAGCAGTGCATCGATTTTGATGAAACAAAAATTAAAATGTTTCTTAGGCAAAGGGATGAAGAACCCACCAGATGATGAAAAAAATATATATATTTTAAGGGGTTGAAACACCCTTGAACCTTTACTTCTTGCACCCTACATTGAAACCTTGCGAATCGATTGGAATGAAAATTTTATTGTTTTATAGTGGAAATAAAATTGAAGTTGACGTATGTTTGTACAGAGTGAGCTCCCTGATTTTAAGGGTTAGTTGTGAGAGAACGGTTCGAGATACATAGAAAAGATTTGTATTGCTCAAAAGTACATACAATGCCGTTTTTTTCATTATTTTTTGAAAATGATATCGTCCAAGTGGTGACCTTGGCGGCAATGCACATATTGAGCCTTTCGGAGAAGTTTTCAGTGACTCTTCCCAGCATATGTTTCGAAATTTCAACGATGACGTTCTCAATCGCCTCCTCAGATCTTCAAGGGTTCGAGGTCGAACCTTGTACACCTCAGCTTTAACATATCCCCACAGAAAAAGTCACACGCTGTCAAATCGGAGGAGCCATGGAACATCCCCCCGCAAACAGATCATCCGACCAGGTAAGAGCTCTTGCAAAATTTCGCGTGGACGACGAGCAGTATGGGCCGCGGCTTCATCTTGTTGAAACCAGAAGGTTCTGTGTCGTGTTCCTCGCCATACTCTTCCATTTTGGGACGCAAAAAGTTCTGCAACATGTCACAATAGCGTGCTGAATTCCCAGTAACAGTCAAACCTGCGGATTCAAAAAAATAAGGCCCAATAATGCCTATAGAGGACACAGCACACCAAACTGTTACTTTGGGGCTGTGAAGAGGTCTTTCATGTAGTCGACGGGGGTTTTCAGATGCCCAGTAACGAAAGTTGTGTTTGTTTACTGTGCCATTGAGATGAAAATGCGGTTTGTCGCTAGTCCACACAACATTGCCGGGGGGTACAGCAGTCAGTATTGCATCGCAAGCACCTCTACGTTTTCCAAATCCTTATGGGCTCAATTCCTGTGCTAACACTTGTAGGGGTGCAGATGAAGATCTGGTGTAAGATCCGCCTTACACTTCTGGACGACATTCGAAGCGCAGCAGCATGTTTCCGCGCAGATCGCGTTGGAGAATGTTTAATCGACGCTCTCAGTCCCGCAATGTTTTCCGGTGTTCGCACACTTTTAGATCGTCCAACTGGTTTCATAGGAACTGCAGATCCTGTCGCCCTTACATTACGGATCCATTTCCGAATTGTTTTAGGATCAGTGTTCAGTCTCATACGGAACCATCGTAGCAATTTTTAAGGCAACTCAACTATACACATACGCATACACAGACAATAGAACCATCTAAACAGACAGTACCGTTGACTAGCAAACGGAGATCTCGCCAATAGTTTTATTGGATTCTTTTTATTGCTTGAAACATCCGCGTGACCCTTGAACAGAGATGGTCTCCAAATTTTCCGAACGGTCCGAATTTTTTTCACTTAAAAACCCCAAATTCAAAGGGAAACTTTTCAACTCTCACGTTAGACGGTTTATTGCAATAAGCCAAAAAATGTCTGCTTTCTAATCCTTTAAGAAGTAAGGGAAGCACGAAAATTCATTTTTTGCGAGGGTCTTCGCCTTTTTTCATTGTTTTACAACAGCGGGCGTCCTTCTCTACCGGGCGTCTCGCCAAGCCAAAAATCCACGGATTTTTTCTGTGACAGTCACCGACGAGGCAGCTCCCTTCTCTAAATTTTGTCCCTTCCTTCTCAGGTCCTTTCTTTTCGATGACCAACCAAAGGAAAATATAAATTCTTGGAGACACTCCCTCAGGCTCCCGCAGTTGTTGAAAAATCAATCATTTTCTTAATTACATTTTTGACTCCAACAGAAACGGTTCTAAACGGAAGATCTTTAAGCACGACCAGTTTACTCGACGCTGTTTTAGCGCTTGGACTTCATCTTTCAACAGTTCAATATTACACTCTCAAACAACACTCACGTCAATCAACACAAAACTATTGTAATCAACAGTGTTACCATATTAAATTTGGTTTATTCAGTTCAATCGTGCCTAATTTTCTAAACACCCTCATCTCATTAATTTACGGTGCGGGAATTCGTGCATTTCACGGTGTCAAATTGTCAACGCAAACAATTCGGTGTCGAGATTTACAACCTCGGTTGACTCGTAGAATAAGTCGAGTCGCACCGTGACGCGAATTGAACAATCAGGAACACTGTCGTGGCGATTCAACCCGAACCGAACCCGAAAAGCCCTCTGCGTCGCCCCAACGCTTTCGCCATTTTTTAAGAACGTCTCCACAACAAAGCCCCGTTGCTCACCCGACCACGGCAGGTGACTACTGAAAATGGCATTGTTTCCTCCACCTAACGGCACCAGCCCCACTTCTCTATTCAGTCTGAGGGCCGTTCAGTGATTTTTTGAAACTAGGGAGCTCATTCTGCCCCACCCTGTATTTGTGCGACAAAACAGGTTTAAGGAGGTACGTTGCCCCTTTTTGAGTTTTTACATTCCAGTTATCTCCTGGTCATTCCAAATGTGTTTGCCGACACGAACTCTCCTCATTAAGTTAAAATTGATGATTCTCCGTTTTTTTTCTCAAGGGGTCGAAACATCCTTGAACATCTACTTCTTGCAGCCTATATTGAAAACTTGAGAATCGATTGGAATGAAAATTATGTTGTTTTATAGCGGCAATAAAATTAAAGTTGACGCATTTTCGTATTTGTGCAATAAAACAGTTTTAAGGGGGAAAACTACCCCTATTTGAGTTCTTGCATTCCAGTTGTTTCCTTGTCATTCCAAATGTGTTTACCAATACGAACTCTTCGCATTAACCAAAAATTAATGATTCACCGTTTTTATTCAATTAGCACGAATGCTTAAGGGGGCGGCTCACCCTTTCTAGCCCCTTTTTAATAGATATTTAAAAGTTTCCGACCCACTGCCAAGAAATTTAATGATGGTACGATTTTCGTGTTCAGATATACTTACGCATTTACGAGAAGCATAATTAAGAGGAATTATACTATACATCATGCACTAACACGTCCTTTTTTTATATAATATTTCTTACTTTTTCACATATCACTGTAGAAGTATTTTTCCATTATTACCATAAACACGGTGTTTATATATTATTAAATGATATTACCCAAAGTAACTGAATGTAATACAGGGACTAATTTTTCTGTGTGGATTTCCAGTTCGGTGTTACTTTTACCTAAAAACAGTTGTCTTAGATTCTTGAACACGGAAATCTTATAGTATATTTCAAGTGAATTGGTTGCTTCTTCCCGAAGGATCATATGTGTATAAACGCCTTTGAAGTACACGCTTTATTTACATAATAACTTTACTTTACACACACCACCATCATTTTTGTCAGTCGTCGAAAAAATGCTTAAAGCACAACGATTTTTTACACCACGCACATTTAATAACGGCTACGTTATTACTACCTGGTACTTCACAGTGTGTTGTAGAATCACCAAATCCAAATTCAACGGGATTTGTAAAATATCCTGGTTTTTCAGCTACATATTTGCTTTTAAACCACGAATATTTGAAATGATTCATATACCTCGGGCTTGAAAGTTGATTATGTGTCAGAGATTGGAGCTTGATTATATTATTTCGTAAATGTAAATAAATATCAGACTTTAATAAAATGACACTATCAGAAAAAATGCGCACGAAATCTTTCCATATCCGGAAGCCGTACACATCGACTGGTTGAATTCTTCCAGTAGTACCTTTTGGCATAATCAATGGGATCATACCAGGGGTGTTAGTTGAAGTTTGCCGGTTTTACCAGTAGATGTCGCTAGCAATATGTATACATTTCGATGATTTGGCATGTATGTCATTTTTTTCTATTGACATTAACCTACAAAAATACGCAAGTCACATTCCGCCAAAATAATAGCGTCATATTTGTTTACCTCAGTGAATATGTCGAGTTTCGTTCCAAGTAAATCGCATTTGCGGCATTCGTTGCTTTTCTTATTTCATCAAAAGAAAAAAGCAGCTGAAGCTCACCGGTTGCTGGTAGAAACTTATGGTGAACATGCTCCAGTGATTAGAACATGTGAGACATGATTTCGTCAATTTAAAAGTGGAGATTTCGATTTGACAGACAATGAACATCCTGGTGCAGCGAAAAAGTTCGCAGACGTGGAATCGCAGGCGTTATTGGATGTTGATCCGACCCAATCGCAACAAAAATTGGCAGAAACACTAAATGTGACTCGAGGAGCAATTTGCCAACGTTTAAAAGCCATGGGAAAGATCCAAAAGTATGGAAAATGGGTGCCACACCAGCTGAACGATAGACAAATGGAAAATCGGAAAACCGTTTGTGAAATGCTGCTTCAACGATTCGAAAGGAAATCTTTTCTGCATCGAATTATCACGGGGGACGAAAAGTGGATTTATTTTGAGAACCCGAAGCGAAAAAAATCATGGCTTTCACCTGGTGAAGCCGGCCCATCGACTGCAAGGCCAAATCGCTTTGGCCGTAAGACAATGCTCTGTGTTTGGTGGGACCAGTGTGGTGTGGTGTACTACGAGTTGTTAAAACCTGGTGAAACGGTGAACAAGGATCGCTAACGACAACAAATGATCAATTTGAATTATGCGGAATGGGCCCGAAGACATGGCAAAGTTATCTTGCAACATGACAACGCGCCGTCTCATACCGCTAAACTGGTGAAAGACACATTAAAAACACTTAATTGGGAAATATTATCACACCCGCCGTACTCTCCAGACCTCGCCCCGTCCGACTATCACCTTTTCGCATTGATGGGACACTCCCTTGCAGACCAGTGCTTCGCTAATTTTGAAGAAGTCGAAAAATGGCTCGTCGAATGGTTTACCTCGAAAGAGAAAAAGTTTTTTTGGGATGGTATCTATAATTTGCCTGAGAGATGGGCGAAATGTGTAGAAACCAATGGTAAATACTTTGAATACAAAAATTTTGAGATTCCTCTGAGAATTAAGTGTTTTCTTTATCGAAAAAACCGGCAAATTTTAACTAACACCCCTGGTATTTTTGTCATGAGGTGTTGTTTCACGAATCGTTTGTGGACAGTGTCCACTCCAGGAATCTATCAATAATATGATATAATCATAATAATAATAATCGATATAATATAATAATAAGAAGAATACTTTTTCCAGCCATGTTTTGAAATGTTCTGTTAACGTAAACATATTTTTAATGATAAGAAAAATCTGTACATGATATGATATGATTATCATATCATGATATGATAATGTGGTTTGACGTAATATAATCGATATGAAAATAAGTTTCAGAAAATGTTTATTCATACCTGTGTTCTCCAGATTTAGAAGCTGTCACAACATTTTCCGGCCTAAATAATTCTTTTGTCACTATCGGTCCAAATTCACCTTTTGCTTCCTTTAAAACAATAAAAAGTGGAGAAAGTCATTTTCCATCAGCATATATTGTAGGCTGAATCGTGTAACTATCGGTTGTTGAAGAGACTGATTGTACTACACATTCGACTTTCTTTGATCCTTCAATTGCTAAAGTTCGTCCCGAGTGAATTTCTAGTTGAAAACCACTTCGATCTAAATTATATACTGTCACCAAATTGTTGGGGAGCGCGATTTGGGGAGGGCAAATAACAGGTCTAATACACGGAAACGAGACAGATGATATTAAAGAAGTTTATTCTCAACCCCAGGGTCGCGTTCGCAAGCGACGGGGGGGGGGGGGCGCTGTATCGGCGTGACAATAATCGAGAATTGGTTTTCCACAACGGAACGCAAAAAAAACATAAAAGAAACGCAAGATAAAGTTTCGGGAGTTCACAATAGTTCGCAAGGGGAGAAAATCGCAATGGGGAATTTGTTATAAGAATCGCAAGAGGAAGGGCGTTGAAGGGTCGCAACGCAAATTGTAATAAGTCGGAAAAAAAGGAATCGCAAAAAAACGTGACAATGAATCGCAAAGTCAAACAGTGGTAATTTAAAAAAAGGGGAAAAGCGCAATGGGGTTGGTTGAAAAATCGCAAACGCAAATAATAATAATAAGCCGCAAAAAAGAGTGAGTCGCAAAAAAGGGTGATAATGAATCGCAAAATCAGACAGTGGTAATTTTACAAACGGGGGAAAATAGCAGTGGGGTTGGTTGAAAAATCGCAAACGCAAATAATAATAATGAGCCGCAAAAAAGAGGAAGTCGCAAAAAGGGGTGATAATAATCGCAAAATCGAATAGGGGTGATTTACAAAAAAAAGGAAAAATCGCAATGGGGTAATGGCGGAAAAGTCGCAAAAAGAGAGTCGCAAAAAAGGGTGATAATGAATCGCAAAATCAGACAGTGGTAATTTTACAAACGGGGGAAAGTCGCAATGGGGTTGGTTGAAAATCGCAAACACAAATACTAATAAGCCGCAAAAAAGAGGAAGTCGCAAAAAGGGGGTGATAATAATCGCAAAATCGGACAGTGGTGATTTACAAAAAAAAGGAAAAATCGCAATGGGGTAATGGCCGAAAAGTCGCAAAAAAGAGAGTCGCAAAAAAGGTGATAATGAATCGCAAAATCAGGCAGTGGTAATTTTACAAACGGGGGAAAGTCGCAATGGGGTTGGTTGAAAATCGCAAACACAAATAATAATAAGCCGCAAAAAAGAGGAAGTCGCAAAAAGGGGTGATAATAATCGCAAAATCGAATAGCGGTGGTTTACAAAAAAAAGGAAAAAATCGCAATGGGGTTGGTTGAAAAATCGCAAACGCAAATAATAATAATAAGCCGCAAAAAAGAGGAAGTCGCAAAAAGGGGTGATAATAATCGCAAAATCAAATAGGGGTGATTTACAAAAAAAAGGAAAAAATCGCAATGGGGTTGGTTGAAAAATCGCAAACGCAAATAATAATAATAAGCCGCAAACAAGTGGAAGTCGCAAAAAGGGGTGATAATAATCGCAAAATCGAATAGGGGCGATTTACAAAAAAAAAAGGAAAAATCGAAATGGGGTAATGGCGGAAAAGTCGCAAAAAGAGAGTCGCAAAAAAGGGTGATAATGAATCGCAAAATCAGGTAGTGGTAATTTTACACACGGGGGAAAGTCGCAATGGGGTTGGTTGAAAATCGCAAACACAAATAACAATAAGCCGCAAAAAAGAGGAAGTCGCAAAAAGGGGTGATGATAATCGCAAAATCGAATAGGGGTGATTTACAAAAAAATGGAAAAAATCGCAATGGGGTTGGTTGAAAAATCGCAAACGCAAATAATAATAATAAGCCGCAAAAAAGAGGAAGTCGCAAAAAAGGATGATAATAATCGCAAAATCGAATAGGGGTGATTTACAAAAAAAAAGGAAAAATCGCAATGGGGTAATGGCCGAAAAGTCGCAAAAAGAGGAGTAGTAATAGTTCACAGGAAAAGGAAACCGCAATGGAGACGTTGTCGCAAAATCGCAAACGCAAACAGTAATTACTCACCTTAAATCAAAATAATAACAAATAAAAAAAATAAAATAAAGGAGGGCCGTATTGGGGGTCGTTTTCCCCAGTCGCCATAAATTATAAATGAATCAGAAAATATGAGCCGCAGCGTGAGATTGGTTCCTTCGAATCTCAATTAATGAAACGAAAGAGCGGTAAATGTCGTAGCGGGGAGTCGATTTCCGGAATTACTGTAACATAAAGAAAAAAAAGGGTAAACGCCGTGGCGGAGGGACGGTTTCCCTTAAGTGCACTGGAGTATTTTTCTCAAATGTAGCCGGTCATACGAAACACGGAGATATAGAAGCGTTGTAGCGTACGGATTATTCCTCTCAAGCACATGAATTATAAGAACCGAAAGAAAAAATGGAAACGCCGTAGCGTAGGGATTATCCTGGGGGAACTGCGACAGATTGTCGCGGCGACGGGACAGCGATGAGGATGAACTAGGGAAGTGTAGCGTGGCAAGGATCCGGGGAGGGGTTTTCACGGAAATTTTGGGGAGGATTTTCGGACTTTTCTCTCAACGGATGATGCTCGGTGTGGGCGCCAGCTATTTTCAAGGTATAGCTACCTCAACACAAAAAAACCTTTCAGTTCCTCGCAGTGTAGCTCAGGGGTTAGGTTCGCCGACCGATATGGCCTCTTACACTATCCCTTCGCTCGTTTCTAAGGCGGACGCGGGTAGCTCTTCCCCACAGCACTTTTGTTTAACCTAAAATGGCACCGGCACGGCGGCACGCGGTCGCACGCGAAGGCTCGCTTAACCTCAAATCGGCACGTGGCCGCGTGGGTCGTCGGAACACAATAATTTAAACGAATTTTTACATGAGGCTTGAACACTGTCGCTGACAATGGCTGACAAAAAGGGCACTTACTTTTTCTCACGACGAACGAGGTGGAAATTTGCGCTAACGGCTCGGTATCGGTTTTTTTCCCGGTCCCCTTGGTTGTCGTTCTTTTCTCCTAACCTCTTCCTTCCTTGATTCTATTTTTTTCTTTCCGAGTTTTCCCGTCTTCGCCTTTCTCTCCACGTCTTCCGTCGCTCTTTTCGCTCCTTTTTCTCGCAATCTCCTCGTCTTTCACAAACCGTCCTCTTAATCACTATTCTCTAATTACTACTCGCTTTATTTTATAATGTCAATCTTTTCTCTGCACGCTCGCTTCTATACTCTACTCTATGTCGCAACGAAGTGTATTTTTTCGCCTCGTGCTCGTTGTTCGGGCCGGCTTCCCGCCTCCCATTGGTCAGTCGCGCGTGGCGTGATTTTTGAGGAGAGGGTTCCGGACGTGATCCGCGCGGGGCAGCACTGTATGGGAGAATTTGGGGAATTATTACCGGCGGGTGCGAGGGAGGTTCGGCGGTGCGTCGCGGGTCCGTCGGATGGCAGCACTAGGTCCCCGCCGAGCCCGCGAGCGCGACCGTCGGCTGGGAATGGGTTATAGGGATCTGGGGGATTGGTGTGGACCGCGGTGCGCTGGATGGCGCCACGAGTATCCTTCGTGCCCAGCCGTCGGACGTTGCCTGCGGATGGGTCGGCTTTTCTTAATGAGATGTTATACCGCTCCAGGCTCTCCGTCGTAATAATTCTGCTCCCGGACTGATGACTGTGAATGTCGTCCGGGGTGGTCGTGAGGGCAAGCGCCGCGATGGGACGGGAGCCCTGTCCGGTTGTGATTCGCGTGCGACCGAGGCATGGTCCCGTCCGATCGGCGTGGGCGGCATAATGTGTTGGCTGCGGGGGAAACGGGTGGAACATGGGAAAGGGGGAGAAAAGGAAGGGGAGAAGATGAGCGGAGAAATTCAAATGTCGTTGTGGGAATTGGGAAACAAGTGACTCACGGCGCGGCGAGCCCCCAACGAGAAGGGGGAAGCTACAAGTTAGAAACAATGATGAATAATAAGAAAAATGAGAGACAGCGAGCAAGAAAAATTAAGGCGACAAGTGCCGTCCGAATTTCCCTATACTCCGGCGACCGCATGCGACGCTTTCTTATCGCTAATCTTATGCTACGTATTGGCTGTGGGGAGACTTCGTGGGACGCATCGGGGAAACTTGGGACGCAACGTCACAATACATTTTCTACTCCATATTTTGAGATATAGGGTTTAACGTTATTTACAAAATTTTCTCTTTTTTGTCGTATAACCGTTTCTTCTTCTATAGTTTTCTGCGATACAAATTTAGTAATTTTTCTAGATATGATACGATGTAATTTTTTGAATTCCAAGAGCCAATTACGATAAGCTTTGAAGCGTATATCTTCGTGGCCTATCTTTTTTTGAGCTTGAATAGCCCACTTTTGTATTCCAATATCATGTATAATTACACCCGCCTCTATAGCGGTTTTCATATTTTTCAATACATACTCGGACATTCGTGCTAGCTTCGATTTATAAGTGCCACCTTTGTTGAACTGATGTGCCCAGCATCTCAATTGTCGTACAGATTTAACCTGTTTGTATTTTTGCTTAACAGTTTCAACACTATAATTTTTTTCACCTGATCTCCAGTATTCCACCGCTTTTCGTTTATAGTCATAACTTAATTCATCGTCACTGGAATACCTACCAGAATCGGTTTCGGCAATATCTGTTTCTCAAAAAGTATCTTCAACAGGTTTCGCTTCGGGGTCCTTAAAATGTTCTTGGAAGTCGAGTGTATCTTCCTGTATCATTTCAACTCCATTGTCTTGCATGGAGTCGATTAAATTTTTTTCAAGATGTTCCGTCAGCTCCATTTCCACATTATTCACCGGAGTTTCTGCTATGTTCATAACTTTAAATGTATCCAGCAGAAGCTTAATAACGTTAATTGGATTCACTTTTATTGTCAATGATTATAGGCTGTAGCTCGACTGCTACGGCAATTGCTGATAGTATTGCCGGTGACAGCAAAGTGTTTGTTTTTTCTTAGTTTGGATTTTTAACCCGGGCGCTCAGTCTCTTGGACCATTGTACCCGGTCCCTTGTGGGGAAAACCTTTCCTTATGGCGGTCCCGCGGGTAGCCCCGCCTCCCGCGCAAAGCGCAGGAGTCCGGCCGCCCCCGAGACCACCAGGTCGATGTTGTTTCCGGCACTGGCCCCGAGGACATCATTCCTGACGTCCACGAGCCTATCGCATTGAGTTATTAGATGGAGGGGGGGTCTATCGCTGCACCTACTGCAAACCGGGTCTTGGGCCAGGCCCAGCCGCGTAAGGTGCTTTCCTAAGTGCCAGTGCCCGGTGACCAACCCTACAACCAATCTCAATTGAGTTCGGTCAAGGTTGATCAACTCGGTTCCTAGCTTCTTCGACAGTTCCGAAAACAGGGCCCTCGTGTGCCTCATTCCAGGGCCTCGCGTCCACAGTTCCTCGAAGCGGTCCGTGGCCCACTTCGTTGTCCTCCTCCGCAAAAGCTCCCCTGTGAATGCCCACAGGACACAAACCCCCCAGCTCGTGCCGTGAAGCTCCAAGTCTAGCGAGCTCGTGTGCCTTTTCATTGCCCCGGACGCCGCTGTGACCCGGCACCCAGAGCAACCTTACCCTGTTCACACTGCCAATCCGTGTCACCAGGACTATACAGTCTCTGACCAGCTCGGACTTGACCACAACGTTGTGTACAAATCCGAGCGCAGTATGGCTGTCACTGCAAATGTAGATATGCTTGCCATGGTACGCTTTTTCCAGGATACTGCGGGCGCAAGCCCGAATGGCAAACAACTCCGTCTGAAGGACAAAGGCGGTACCCGTCAGGGTAAATGACAGCTCGGTACTCGGCCCCCCAGACCATACCCCTGCTCCCGCCTTAGGCCCGTCAGTGTACCAGACGAGACCTGCGGGTGCCAATAAGTACTCAGGTCCCCCGCCCATGATTGCCTGTCAGGGAAGAGGACCTCGTAGTTATAATGTAAATGGTACTCCTTTGGGCACCAGTCTCCCCCGAGACGGTCGATCTCACCGAGATCCCTCGTTCTCGCTAGGATCGACGCGTGCCCGCGGGTGGCCCTGTTCCATCTGCTGCTTGCCAGCCGCCGAAGCGCTGCGCTCATTGCTCTCTCCTCTGCCACAATGTGCAGAGGTGGAGTGTTGAGTAGTGTCCCCAGAGCCAGGGTCGGGGTGGTGCGTCGGTAATTCCCAGTCCTGTCAGCCTATAGACCGTATCTAACGCCTGCCCTGTGTGTGTAACGTCCTGTTTTGAGCCCGCCTAATGCCGGCCCACCAAACTAGGGAAGCGTACGTCAGTTGGGGGATCAGGATGACGGTGTAAATCAACCTAACCATCCGCGGTTTTAATCTCCATGTTTGTCCAAACA
Source organism: Oxytorus armatus (assembly GCA_958009045.1). NCBI lineage: Eukaryota > Metazoa > Arthropoda > Insecta > Hymenoptera > Ichneumonidae > Oxytorus > Oxytorus armatus. The sequence goes on from OY253745.1 coordinate 28,176,093, forward strand.
TCCTCCTGCAGGCCCAGAAAGTGTTTACAGCTTTCCGGGTCTGGTTTCCGATATGGCTTTTCCAGCTGAGCTTGTTGTCTAGCGTTACTCCCAGGTAGCGAACTTCCCGGCAGAACGACAGCTCAGCTCCAAATATCCAGGGAGGCCTTATGTTGAAAAGCCTCTTCCTCGTAAAGAGCACCATCTCCGTCTTGTTCGGGTTCACCCTTAAAGATTTCAACGTGCACCATTCCTGCACGATGTCGAGCGCCCTCTGCATCCTGCTCGTCATCGTACCCGGGTGGTTGCCGGTGACCTCTATGCACACGTCATCGGCAAACTCGACCGTCTTTACCGCCAGTCCCCCGAGCCTGCTCAGGAGACCATCGACAACCATGAGCCACAGCAGGGGGAGGTGAACCCCTCCCCCCCCGGGAAGAGCCCGTCCGCGCCTGGGCTCTTGTACCCGTCAAACGAGTCCAGAGCCCATCGAATCCTGTCGTATGTTACTACCGCTGCAGCGGTAATTCAGTCTCCGGGTCTCATGGCGTGGAGCTCCCCCTCAACCAAGGGGTCTTGCACGACCTGCCCGGATCCCGGGAAATGCACCTCCAGTAGGTGGGCAAGAATCTCTTCGTGTCTCTCAAGCTGTTCCCCGTTAGGGAGAGCGAGTCCACCAAGCTTAGTTTGTGGGCCGTTTACGAGAACTCTGCGAAGTTTGGCCACTACCGGGAGAGCCTCAACCTCGTTGCAGAATTTCCCCCAGGCCTCTAGTTTCGACTTCCTTATGAGCCTCTTATAGGTCCTTTGTTCGGCCCTGTAATTAGCCCAGTCCACATCGTTGTTGGTCCTTAAGGCTTTACTTAGGAGGCAGCTGGAACTCGAGGACAGTGAGCTCACTCGTTCCGCAATCTGACCCCCGGTCCTCAGTCTCCCGCTCGCCCCCGCGAGGCCAGCCTCTAGGTTCCTCTTATAGAGGGCCCAGTCGGTAGCCCGCGGGTTCCGGCGGGTCCCGACGACGCGCCATGCTCCCCCACACCTAACCTTGAAGAGCATGCGGCGGTTGTCCGAGAGTGAATTCTTATCGTCCACCCGCCACTCCTCCAGCCACCGAGCAACCCCGGGGGTGCTCGGTGTTAAATCAATCACCTCTTGTCTCCTCGAGGTGACAAAAGTAGGCTTGGATCCCTTGTTAAGGATCTCAAGATTTGTCGACGAGAGATACTCCAGCAAAGCCGTTCCCCTCTCGTTCGTGTTTGAGCTGCCGCATATGACATGGTGCGAGTTGGCGTCACAACCAATCACAAGGTTCAGCGCTTCTCTGCGGCAGTGTTCCACCACGGCCCTTAGTTCTCTCGTTGGAGGGTACTAGGCCGAGTCACACGGGAAGTACGCCGAACAGACTACAACCCCCCACCACCCAGCCTCAGCCTCACCGAAGCCACCGCGAGGTCCCTGCCACAGAATCGGCCTAGCTTCAGGGCATGGTGCCTTTTGGATATAAAGACACACGCCCTTGGGCCAGGTTCGCACGGGTCAAATATCAGAGTCCCCATGCTTTGATCTATCCCTTTGACAAGTCCCCTGTGGATCTAGGATTCCTGTATGAGGGATATGTTTGTCTGCCCCATTGCTAGGTCCCGGCTGTGTACAGCCGAGGCCGCTATGCAGTATTGCAGGTTAATTTGGGAGAATCGGAGGCTCGCTGCACCCATAGATGGGGGCGCGTGCCCCCCTCTCCATTTGTGGGGGGGTAGGAGTAAGTGTTGGGAAGAGCATGGGGAGGGGAGGAGGGCAACGCGCTCCGTTACGGGCCATTGTCCTAACCCCCTCACGCCCCGGGTACCAACGGGGCTATTTCGGTCCCTCGGGGCGTAACGAGCGATCCCGCCAGAGACACGGTGATGGTCCGTTGAGTCCCACCCGGCGACCCGCACGGGGCGCCGAGAGCAGGGTGCGGACCTTGGGCGGTTTGCCCCTGGCCCCCACCCCGCCCCTCTTCTTTCCGCCGGACCGCTCGCTCGCCCCTGCACCCCCGGTGACATTTGCCACCGGCGGCGCACCGGCAAGCTCCTGCCCCTGCGGCGCCAACAAGGAGGTGGTCCCACAATCAGCGGTGGTCCCGATAGCCGCAGTCGGTTCCACTGGTCCCGTCCGCTGCGCGACCACCCCCGAGCCACCCTGGGTCGCTTCCGGAGCAGTCACCCGTCCCCCACCTCGGCCCTGCTTTGGGCCTCGTAAAAACGGACCCTGCCCAGACCGAAGTGAGGGGCAAGCCCCGCTCCTGCAAGCGGCCCAGGGAGGCCGCTTGGCTTCTATGTACTTCGTTGAATGGAAAAAGCGTGGTCTGCTTCATGCGCACATTTTTGTTTGGTTAGTTGACAAAATCAGGCCGGATGAAATCGATTCCATCATCTCAGCCGAAATCCTGGATGAAGCTGTTAATCCAAAATTGCATGCAGTGGAGACTCAGAATATGATCCATGGACTTTGCGGAGTTTTCAACAATGACTCGCCCTGTATGATCGATGGTAAGTGTTCCAAGAGATACCCGAGAGTCCTGATTACTGACACCATCACAGGCAATGACGGATACCCATTGTATCGTCGGCGATCAGTTGCGGATAATGGGCGATCTGCAGTTGTGAAGGTCAAAGGTCAAAGGGCAAGATGTTCATGTGGACAATCGTTGGATTGTGCCATATTCGCCGATATTGTCCAAGGATTTTGAGGCTCACATCAATGTGGAATACTGTAACTCCGTCAAGTCGATCAAGTACATATGCAAATATGTGAACAAAAGCAGCGATATGGCTCTTTTCGCTGTGACAAATGCAAACGACGAAGTATCTCAGTATCAGATGGGTCGCTACGTCAGCAGCAACGAGGCAATTTGTCGCATCTTTTCCTTTGCAATCCACGAAAGACACCTTACAGTTGTACATTTGGCAGTCCATCTGAAAAACGGACAAAGAGTGTATTTCAATCTAGAGAACACAGCGGACAGAGCGGCACGGCCACCGTCGACAACATTGACAAGCTTCTTCTCGGTTTGTCAAGCAGATGCTTTCGCTCGCACTTTGCTGTATGCTGAAATGCCACACTACTATACATGGAACACATCATCGAAATCGTTTCAGCGTCGGAAACAAGGAACACCAGTTGAGGGACATCCAAATGTATTTGCTTCAGACGCTCTGGGTCACATCTACACTGTGCATCCAAATAACGACGAATGTTACTATCTTCAATTGTTGTTGGTGAATGTTCGTGGTCCGACGTCGTTTCAACAACTGAGAACCGTTAATGGGCATCTGTGTACGACTTACCGTGAGGCGTGTCACTCTTACAGTTGCTCGAGAACGATTCACATTGGGACAATACGCTGAAAGATTCCGTCATATCTTCATCACCGCATCAAATTCGCACATTGTTTGCGAATATTATATCCACATGTTTCCCTTCGAATCCGAACGATTTGTGGGTCAAATATAAGGATGACATGTCTGAGGATGTTTTGCATCGTGTGCGTCGCCAAACTTTAAATCCGACATTGCAAATGACTGCAGAAATTCACAATGAGACATTGATCATGATAGAAGACATGTGTTTAATGATGGCGAATAAAGTGTTGTCGTATTTGGGCATGATATGGCAGAATCGTCCAACGCACGATGCATTTAATCACGAATTACAAAGAGAACATCAATACGACACCGAAGCATTAGCCGAAGCAGTTCGTACAAATGTTTCGCAATTGAATCAACAACAAAAGACTGCGTACGACTCTTTGATAGAAGCTGTGAACAATGGAACTGGTGGAATTTACTTCCTGGATGCTCCCGGAGGGACTGGGAAAACATTCTCAATTTCATTGCTTTTGGCGAGGATTCGATCGCAGAATGAATTTGCCCTAGCATTGGCTTCATCTGGAATAGCAGCGACATTCCAGCGTACTTAAAATCATCAAATCTGTGGCGGCATGTGAAGACACTCTGATTGACGACTAACATGCGAGTGTTTTTGCAACAAGATCGAAATGCAGATGTGTTTTCGAAGCAGTTGGACATTGGTAATGGGAAAATCCCAGTTGACACCGCAACTGGATTCATCACATTCCCCACCGATTTCTGTCAGTTGACCGAATCAATCGAGGGAGGAGCTCATTTAGCGTGTTTTTCCGAACATAGCGCAGAACTTCAAAAACCATAACTGGCTGAGCGAACGAGCCATATTGGCGGCGAAAAACAAAGATGTCAATGATCTCAATGCGACCATTCAAAATTTCATTCCGGGACAGTTGTTTTCCTTCAAATCGGTTGACACAGTTATCAACCAGTATGAGGTAGTCGACTATCCCACAGAATTTTTGAATTCGCTGGAATTGCCTGGATTACCACCTCACAATTTGCAATTGGAAGTAGGCTGTCATCATCATGTTGCGTAACATCAATCAACCTCGACTATGCAATGGAACGAGACTGGCTGTGAAAAAGCTTATGAACAACTTTATCGAGGCGACGATTATCAAGAGAAAGTACAAAGGAGAGGATGTTTTGATTCCGCGCATCCCGATGGTTCCAACGGACTTGCCATTTGATTTTAAACGGCTGCAATTCACCGTGTGTCTAGCCTTCGCGATGACCATCAACAAATCACAAGGCCAGTCGATGGAAGTTTGCGGAATTAACTTGGAGTTTCCGTGTTTCGCGCATGGACAACTGTATGTCGCGTGTTCGCGTGTCGGAAAACCATCATCTTTGTTTATTTGCGCACCGGAAAAAAACGAAAAACGTAGTTTACCAGAGAGCTTTGCATTGAATTTTAACTGCATTTATCTTTCATGTCAATAAAAGACATTGAATTCATTTGAATTACAAACGAGTTTCATTCAATATTATCGATCTCAATGAATTGGAGTTGGAAGGTTGATTAGGATTGATAATCGCTTATGAAGAGTTACAATCAAATAAATTTTAGGTGATACGAAGTTCACCGGGTTAGCTAGTGTATATATAAATATATATTGTTACGTCCCGATTAATGTAAAAGGGGCACAGCGAGCCCTTATATGGGGTTTGCCTCTCATTTAGCCCGGAATGTGCCGGTCAGCGATCGAGGCGGACGTTACGTGATTTTCGCTAGAGGATTTGTATTTGATTCGCTGTTGGATCTGTTGTTGCGACGCTAATTAATTGAAGAGTCGGTGTCGCGAATGGATAGTTGTGATTCACGTTGGGTTAACGTAAGTCGCGCGAGATTAACGTATCGCGAAAACTAAAACGCAAAAGTTCGAAACCATAAAATAAATTGTAGATTAAATTAAATTGGAAAATTTGAAAATCGAATTGAAATTGCAAACCAAATCAAACCGCGTGTCACGTCCCGTGTCTCACCATAGGATATTTTCTAACCATATTTTATTCTCTATGCAAATCATATTAAAAGCGATTTATTTACTACGGAATGTGACTGCAGTTATATTGTGGAAAGATACATGAGGAGTTCAATGACCTTATGTATCGCTCGACAATTTCGTAAATCCAGGTAGTCGAAGCTTGAGTCCAATGACAATAAGTATTGCTGACGGTCGCACTGCGTGCGGGCCGTGGCTTGGCTGTACGGACCGGGAGCGTCGCCCGCTCGAAAACTGTCGAATTGACAGAATTGGCCTCGCCACCTCTTCTGATAGTCGCTAGGACATTCGATAGGACAGGTAGTCGCGAGGACAATTTAGTCTCTTGACGTACACGACGGCGTAAAGCTCGATTCGGGAGTAACTCCGCAAATACGCTTCACGTAGCGGCATTAAATCTTCGGGCATAGTTCCGCGGTTAATACGTAAAGGCGCCGTTCTGTAAGCCGTCCATAACCGTATCGACAACCCGAAGTTGCGCGCGCAGTGTTTATAGGTCGGTTTGCGTTAGTTGTTAAGTGAGAGTATTCTTTCCCGCCACGAACAATTTGTCATTTGTAATTTTAAGTGTGTGTTTTAAAGCTGTGAAGTAAGAGAGTGAAGAGAGTGTAAAGGAGAGTGAGAGAGAGAGAGAGAGAGCAGAAAGTGTAAGGAAAAGTGAGCGAGGGCGAGAGAGAGAACAACCGAGCGAGCCGGCAGCGAACGTGCGACGTTTCGAAGTAAATTGTACGCCTGCCAGCACGAGTGAGTAGTGTATGCGTGAGAGCGTATATATTTGTCGGTGTATATAAACCTGAATAGTCATCACGTTGTAGTAATACGCGTATCCACGCAAATAAGAGTACGGGTAAATTTATAGTTATATATATTTGTATATGTGCGTGTGTATATATATATATATATATATATATACTAGGGGGGCTCTGCCCCCCTGCGCGCTTCGCGCGCCACCCCCCCCCCCCCCACCTACGCCTCCCCCGCCCCCGCTCGATCCGCTCACCCAGCCTACTCGATCACGCTCGCTCTCCTCAACTCTTGTACACGGCGGCGGCGGCGGCGGCGGCGGCGGCGAAATATTTATATAATATAGAGATATATATATATATATATATATATATATTGTAACGCCGATTCCCGGCGATGGATGATCGGCGCACAAAATACCCGCGTGCACTCGGTGTCGGTTGGGCGCCAGCCGTGAGAGAGAAGCTCTCACGACAAAAGATTTTTATTCCCAACACCGAATACTCGCGGTTCCTCTTCCCGACTTAGCCGCAGCCTCGTTCAATGGTAGAGGGGCGGGGTCCCAAGGGTTTCCAATAAATAAACTAATTTACCAAATCCTGGAACGCACAGAATCTTATTTAAACAAAACCTTCGCCGGACACAGAAGGTGACCGGGAGAAACAATCTCAGATAATACAAAGTTCCACAGAAAATCACTTTATCCTTACTTCCTATTTCACAATACGTTGGTTGGTTCGCAACTCGATACAGACCAAATGTTACAGGCTACTTCACAGTGAACAATTTCCCGATACCCTCGGCCGCGCTACGCTCTCCCGAATCGGACGATACTCAAACTCTCCAAAATGGCCGACACGCCAACCGCTTTCTCGCGTTCACACAATGACTCAGTATCTCCGATATCGGCCAATAGATCCTCAATTCGCAATCCCCAATATTCTCACAATTAATAACCGCGGGCCGAGGAACAAATACAATTACAAATGATTACTCTATGGACCTCTGCGCGTACAATAAATTCGGAATCCCTCTCGGCGATTCTATTTCACACAACAAGTTAACGGACACGCGATCGATTTTACCAGCGACCAAAAAGACTCTATGGCGTCGCGCGTGAACGTACCGTCGCGACAATATCGTTACAGTTTCGCCTGTTTAACCAACAATTCTATTTCCCCAAATTCACACGACAAACTGAACGAAACGACCGTCCTACCGGTTAATTTTCAGCAGAACGAGAGCAGGTCTTTCTACTGCCTCGGACTTTAATGTATTCGGTAGCGTCGCTTCTCTTGTGAAACGATAATTTGTTCACGACACGGAGCCACGTCTCTTCTCGTTAACAACGCAAAACGGAGTCCTCGAGACGCGTCTCTCGTTCACTCTCGCACCCGAATTACTCCCCACCTCTCGATTACAATAATGAGTCGGGAAGATTTGGGCCGGTGCGCGTCGATTCGAATTCGACGCTCGAACGCTCGGTGGGCAGTAGTTGGCATGCGATGGTCAGCCGACGCCATGCTGTGTTCTAGATGTTGGCCCTTGACGCAGTGCCCAATTTGCACTGCGGCCAATGATGATACTGGATCCTGGAAAATCCTTCGATGACGGATTATGGGCCGCTCTCAATCTCGACAATGAGTTTCGAGGCGACAACGGTTATTCCAGGCTCTCGGTACGCAGGCGTCGCTGACATAGCAACACGGCTGTGGTACTGGGTGAACTTTCTCGTGAACGGAAATTCGACGCTCTCGTCGACGACGCTGACGTGTTCTCATGAATTTGAAATGGGAAAAATAATACAAAATAAATTAGAACTGTATCGGTACGTTAACGCTTGGCCCTGTTGGTTTACGCTCCGGAAGGACTCCTGACGCGAAGAGACGGTGCTCTCGCATGTCGTGTGCAACTATTTTATGTGTCGCTAAAATCAGGCGTCACAATATATCTCTCTATATTATATAAATATTTCGCCGCCGCCGCCGCCGTGTACAAGAGTTCAGGACCGAAAATGACCGAAAATGACCGAAAATGACCGCAAATGCAGGGGGTGCATTAGCGGTCATTTTCGGACGGGGGGTTAGCGCGCGAAGCGCGCAGGGGGGCTAAGCCCCCCTAGTATATATATATATGGATGTTATGGATAGATAGATATGGATGTTTAAAGAAAATCATAAAACATTAATCAACCAAAAGAAATATTGCTAATACTAATTGTTAGTAACAAAAAAAATGAATAATAATGATGCTACAATATAAGCCTAAGATTAAAAAAGAAAAAATAATCAGAATAATTACATAATAAAATGACAATATATAGAGACAAAGTTGAAACTTATAAAGAATTGAATATCAAAGAAAAACCCAAAAAAAAAAAAAATTCGTATCTCGAAACATTATATGGCCCTTATGCAGCCACTGCCGGGGGAAGGGCCGGTCCCTCTCCGCCTTCAAAGTAAATTAAGTATGGATCCTGTCCCTCCGGCAAGATGAGCGTCCCTATCAGTTGATACCGATGCCCTCCGATTTTTGTCACTCCTGCCGTCGCAATCACCCCCGCCACCCAAGATCTCCTAACCTTGTTGGACAATAATCTCCATTCAGGCGGCACCCACACACCCTCGGGAGTCTCCCAATATTCAACTTCATCGTCGATCCCCGCTGGTGCCCCTTCTAGCCATCCCTGATTAATTTCTATCTCGAAGGTTACACTTGCAGCCCCATATGGCGTCATGGTCGGATCTTAACATTTTCAAGAAAGGAATAATTTTAACCATCGTTTGTCATCAAAAGGTGGCTTCTATTCTCTATATAATATAGCTTTCCAAAGATCTATTAGCTATTAAGCGAATTACTCATGCATAAAATTTCTGTTAAGGCTCACGATATACTGTTATTGTTATTCGGAGGAAACAACGTCCAATTAAATCTGTCTCTACTGACGCGGAAGAGCAGGATACAACTTGAGCTTAGTGTTTGGATTATTCACTCCCACACTACTCATAGACAGATTCACTTTTTCGGAACTAGTATTCATAACAACCGGAATTTCCTCTCGCATCTCCACTATTAACCCTTCCTCCCCTCTTAGACCTGCGGCGCGATTAGCCTCTCCTGCATCCGCTCGTACTTCGGCCTGATTGGCTCCTCTCCCTTGATTTGCCCTATTATTTCCTCTCGTGAGGTGTAACAGAAGGCTAGTAACTGAGTCTCAAACCGCTCCTATCAAATACACTGACCACCCGTATACTGTATGCAGGGCATATCCATGTATTACTGTATCAATTATCATTTTTATCCCTTTAGCGTACATCAAAATTCCTATTAATCCCGCACTAACATGACCAAAAGCCACGAACTTCTCCCACGTTTTATTCCATGTTGATTCCAAGAGGTGCTTGAAATCTGGACCATCGAGTAGATTCTTAATTTTCCGCCCTGAGAGGAAGTAGGTTTCCCCATCATCCCTCTGGCTATCTGATTCAATACTCCCGGTCGCTCTGCGGGAAACATAACATGTTTTCGAAGTTCCTCGAGGTCGGATGGCGTATATATCCCGCTGGTGGCCAAGGACTTGGTGTCTTTATATCTCCAAGTAGGCCTGGTCATTGGTTTCATTATTCCAGGTGGATATACGTGCACAGGTCCTGGCGTTAATCCATACCATTCTCCCTCAATGAAATACATAGGCGGTACGAGTTTATTGCAGGTAACCTGTATTCCTGTCCTCATCAACACGTGCGTTCTTGGTGCCATATAATATGTCGTATTGCCTTCGGTAACCGGCAACTGTGTATAACACTCGTTGATGTGTTGTACCTTAACTTCCATGGGTATACATTTAACAATGTGAACGACCTCTCCAGAAATGATAGCCATGTATCCGGATCCTCCCATCAGATGGTATGCGAACTCGTCCGGCGCCTGCGTAGCTATTGCCAAACGATTCTTTAGCATTTCCCGTTCCAAAGAGCACCTCTGCACTAGCACGTCGTAATACAACCGTTGAATCTGCGTTCTAATGTGCCGTTCCACGTATACGAACTTGGAATTTATATACGCGAAAAGATCCATATTACTCACGTCCACCTTTTGACCAATTATAAATCCCTGTCCCTCATGCATCTCGTGTATATCCAACCGCGGGTGTTCTGTACGAATTAAAGTTTGTCCACACACATTCATACTCGTAGTCGCGGTAAGCGCAAATGTAACGTTTGCCGCGGTCAATGAATGTAACGCCCTGGTTTACGGCTTTGTCAGCCATACCCGAATAAAGAATACTATATTTTGCAGTTACACAGTGATCTTGCGGCACCGGATCACAGAAGGTGGGTCCATCTTCTCCGTCCATACAGTGTCCATTATTAAGATCACATCGAGTTCCCGAGTTCAGGTATACCCTATTATTCTTTACCCCCACTCTAGCTTGATAATCCCGCAGCGTGATTTTAACGTCCGATTGCACTATTGGCTATCTTGACGGATGCTATTTTCTTCTTCATTGTCGTCTTCAGAATCCGATGAACTTTCGTCTTCTTCGGAATCTCTTAAAGGCGAAATCTTATCCTTCTTCCTCTGTGGTCGTCTTATCGGTTCATCTTCGGACGCTGTATCTTCCGAGGAGTCGGAAGTTTTATTCCTCTCGATGTCATCGGTAACTTCGTTTACTTCATTCATATTCTTGCTCTGTGAAAAATCTGGCTTCTGTTTCTTCTTGGACTGACTTCTAGTGAGCCGACGGGTACAGGTAGTCGAAGGTCGTAAAGATGCGTCGAGGGTCTTAGCACTCGACAGTGGCAAGGAATCTTCGAGTTGTGCCCTGTCGTCTGGTGGCTCTTCAAGTGGTATACCAGATGTCACGTTTCCTTCGTCAAGCAGTGAGGAGCTCATTTCACTTTCGGCCAGTTCTTTCGAGGTCAATGACTCTCGCCATTGTACCTCCGGATCTTCTTCGGTGCGGATATCTTCCATATCGCTTCCACCTTCGCTGTCATCGTCCTCCTGTTCAAATATGTCTAATATTTCCTGGTCGGTTAAACGCTTGCTTTTCCTTACGTTTGTTACAAAAATTTCTTCTTCTGTTAATTCCTCTTCAATGTCGACGGGGTTGCGGGATAACGCATCCGCATTAACGTTTGTTTTCCCCGCCTTATACACGACATCATACTCATATTCTGACAATTTTAGTCTCCACCGCCAGTACTCGTGCATTTCCGTCTTTACAGGTTTTAAACCAAATTAACGGTTTATGATTCGTGACAAGCGTGAAACGTTTATCATAAAGATACGGTCTAAAATGTAGGACGCTATATAAGATCACCAAAGCCTCTTTTTCATATGTATCATATCTACTTTCTGCCCCATTGAGTGTACGCGAAGCGTATGCTATTGGTCTGTCTTTATTTATTGGACCCTGAGACAAAATACCTCCTATTGCGTAACCGGACGCGTCCGTAGTAACAACATAAGGTTTGGAAAAATCCGGAAAAATCAAAACGGGTTCCATACAAAGTCGTTCTTTTAATTCAATAAAACTTTCTTCTTGATTGTTTTCCCACAAAAACGGGACATCATTTTTCAAAAGTGTTGACAAGGGTTTAGCCAGTCGAGCGTACCCTTCAATAAAACGACGGTAGTAACCCGAAGACCCAAAAATTGGCTTATGCCCTTTACGTTGACTGGTTTAGGAAAATTATGAACTGCTTTTAACTTTCTCGGATCGGGTCTCAATCCTGTACGGCTAATAATATGACCCAAATAAACAACTTCTTTCTTTAAAAATTCACATTTATCAGGCTGTAAAGACAAATTGGCTTTCCTTAGACGATCGAAAAGCCTCAAACATTTCTCCGTGTGTTCTTTCAACGTTCTTGCGTATATTAAGATATCATCCAAATACACAAACAACTCCTGCCCTTGTAGCCCGATCAGCACCATATCCATGGCTCTCTGAAACGTAGGAGGGGCATTTTTCAGGCCCATAGGCATGCGGACATACTCGTAATGACCGTACGGAGTCGTGAATGCGGTTTTATGGCAATCATCAGGATGCATTTTTATTTGATAAAATCCTGAGGCCAAATCAAAAACCGAAAAATACTGTGCACCCCCTAGCTGATCCAAAATATCGATTATATTCGGCAACGGATATCCGTCGCCTATCGTTTTTCCATTCAGCTGACGAAAATCAAGAACCATTCTCCACTTGGGATTTCCTTGTGAATCCGGCTTCTTTGGCACAACCCATACAGGTGTGTTATAAGGAGACTTGGATACTCGTATTAACCCTGCTTCGAACAGCTCATCTACCTGTCTCTTTATTTCTTCCTTATGAATCACGGGAAAACGATACTGTTTTGAATTCACCGGAAAATCGTCCGTTGTCGGAATTTTATGCGTAACTACATCTGTAGCACGCAATATCTCGCCTGGCAAATTAAATATGTCAGCAGCCCCTTTTATTAAACTTTCTACCTCTTTAATCTCCTCACTATTCAAATGGTCAAATCGAAGTAATTCTATCACTCTGCTAAAACGATCCTCTTCTTGTACTCTTGTTACTATCGAGAAACATTCCCGATCCATTTCAAATTTTACCTCTGCTGGATACTGTTGTATAATGCTATTTCTTTGACAAATTAAATATTCTTTATCTCTCTCTAGTGTCGGACTCTGATTTTTTAACTGTGTCGTCGGCGTCTCTTTTTCGTCCCTGTCTGTCATTGATACTGACTCTTGGATATCTTGTCTATGAAAAACTATATCTCCCACCTGGATTAAATTGAAACTCGCATCTTCCTCCTTCGAGGGTACAACTATTGGAATCGAAATAAAAACTTCACCACTGGTACATGGATACTGGAAATGATCTTTGACGAGATTGACTTCTTTAGCTACAGAATTTTTCATGCACGACTTAACACAAACAATACTTTGGACACTTGAACTTAGACACTGGATTTCTTCTACTGGAATACTCACATGGATTTCTTCTGCACTATTTATCATCTCGTTTTGAACTATAACACGATCCTTACTCTCGATGAAACTTGGACACTGGATTCTCTCTATTTTCCATTTTACAACACTATCCTCTTCGGAGACAAAACACGAATTCTTAGATTTTCTACTAACAACATTTGGACCCTTTGATTTAAAACAGTCAACAACATCTTTATCAATTTTTCGACTCTCAATTTTCTCAACGACAAACTTATCAACCTTTAGACTCTCAATATTTTCAATAGCGATTTTATCAACTTCTGGACTCTCAATTCTTCCGACGACAACTTTATCAACTTTTGAACTCTCATTTTTTCCAATAACAAACTTATCAACTTTTGGACTCTCAACTTTTTCAATAACAACATTATCAACTTTTTAACTCTCATTTTTTTTAACAACAAACTTATCAACTTTTGGACCCTCTCAACTTTTTCAACAATAACATTATCAACTTTTGGACTCTCATTTTTTTCAACAACAACCTTATCAACTTTTGGACCCTCAACTTTTTCAACAACAACATTATCAACTTTTGAACTCTCATTTTTTTCAACAACAAACTTATCAACTTTTGGACTGTCAACTTTTGCAACAACAACATTATCAACTTTTGGACTTTCAATTTTCTCAACCATAAAACTTTGGACATTTGCACTTTCGATTTTCTCAATAACTACTTTATCAACTTTTGGATTTTCAACTTTTTCAACAACAACACTTTCGATTTTCGGATGTTGAATCTTCTCTACAACAACACTTTGGACATTTGGACTTTCGATTTTCTCAATAACTACTTTATTAACTTTTGGATTTTCAACTTTTTCAACAACAACACTTTCGATTTTTGGATTTTTAATTTTCTCTACAGCAACACTTCGGACATTTGGACTTTCGATTTTTTTAATAACTACTTTATCAACTATTGTACTTTCAACTTTTTCAACAACAACACTTTCGATTTTTGGATTTTTACTTTTCTTTACAACAACAATTTGGACATTTGGACTTTTCATTTTCTCAACAGCAATATTCTGAACTTTTGGAATTTCTACGGGCTCTTTCTTGCATATTTTATCATCATAATTCATTACTTTTTCTTTCTCAATCTTCGAACTCTTCTCAAATTTCGAACCGTCGTTCTCAAATTTTCGGATGTTTTGCTCTAGGAACGGGGATGTTTGGGTTTTGGATTCTTCACCGATTAAATTCAGGATTTCTAAATCTTCCATGAATTCCTCTGAATAGATAATTGACCTCCCCCTTCGTTCCCAACCATCCTCAAATCTAACTCGTCATCACTCTTAACATTGCAAAAACTATCCCTCGGTTCTCCGGTAGGGAATGGACCATTAACCTCACAAGAATCTTCAATTCCCGTCATAAGTACGGACTCATCTTTATCGCTTTTATTTGACGTCGCAGAAGGCGGAACCGTCAATAAAGTTACTATAGGTATTTCAATTTCGACCGTATGATCTCTAGTATTGGTGACAACAAAATATGCTTTACCTTTCACATTATTCACGAGTCCTTGCTGAATGACTATTCCTTCCCCCGTTGAGAGCGTTGGTAGGTAGCCATGCGAAAGCTCACTATTCTTAACACGAGCGTAAAAAAGTCTTGTCGATTTCGGAGGAAAAATCATCCCTTCTCTGGTATGAAATGGGATTTTCATTCCCCTTACCTCGAGACAATTGTTCTCATAATCGATCTTGGCAAAATTATCACGAAAGTACTCTGAAGACAAAATTCCTGACTGCTCTATTGGAAAACTATTGGGAACTACATGAAACAATGCATCACTCCCCAATGTCAAAACCTCTATATACCGCAACGTACGTACGATATTTTCTGTTATTCCCCTAAGACGTAAAACTTGATCCTGAAAGATGGTAACATTTGGATTCAAACATTGTTCTTTTATAACATTTTTACTCGCACCCAAATCCAGCATTAAAATGATGGTCTCACACAAATCCTCACCTTTCAGCAATATTGTAAGAGCAATTACATCATCTACTGGTCGCGCGAGAAAAACATCAATTATTCTTGGAAATTTTGAGCTGTATTTATTATAAGAGTCGGGTGAACTCTCAATACGGCCTCCGCCTGGGCACCCGTTCCCGGCTGGCCACTCCCGTTTCCCTGCGCGCCGATACGATTGCTATTGTGTGCTAAGCGTATCTGACACTACTCGAGTACATGTCCGGGCTTACAGTACCGGCACACTCCCGAGGGGTAAAACGTTGGAGCTACCTGTGCGTACGAAACCGGACCCGCGGAGTTTGACATTTGGTTTTTCAAATTTGAAATAGGAGACGGACCTGCAATTCCCTGATTAACCTGATTAAAATTCTGAGGACTGTTTCTTGACACATCTCCCCATCCCTGACATCTAAAACATTGAACTATTGTTTGTTGACTTCGTCCGACACTTTGCGACCCCTGTGAAATAGCCCCATTACCGGAAAATGCTTGCACATTGGCGGGTTGCCGTGCGCGGTAACAACTCTCGGCAAGATGCCCTACATGGCCACAATTACGACACGGTATAGAATAACATCTGTCAGCAACATGTCCTCTCTTACCACGAATCTGACAGACAGTCAGACCCTGACCATTCGATGGGTCAGCTCTCGAGAGACATTTATCAGCTGTATGACCTGGCTTTCCGCAACGTTGACATACGATAGGCATTTTTGGCTGTGCAACGGGCGCCACCGGGATACATTTGTCGGTGGTATGACCCGTTTTTCCGCACAGCTGACACACAATCGCAGCCACACAATCTGATCTACCCTAAAGAGAATAACATTTATCAGCGGTATGTCCCTTTCGTCCGCAAAGCTGGCAACTCACGAACGACGGAACTCCCGTGCCTACCGGTCTCTTACTGCTATCTACTTTTTCAGGTTCAACTACATTTATACTAGCTTTCTTTTCATTTTTATCGGAAGATCGTGATTTTTGAGTATCCCCACCCCTCAAACAATTTACGTCAGCAAGTTGACGTTCGATCGCCTTTGCTCGATTTACCGCGTCGCTGAGAGAAGCTTCCTCTTTCATTCGCTGTTAAATTTCCGGCAATAATCCGCGTTGCATAACTTTGTTCGCCATTACATCGATTTTTTCGCGCTCCCCATCGGCCAAATTACCGTCGGCAGCATAAGCCTCTAAGATTTTTTCCGCATAATATCTAATCCGGTCCACGTAATCATCTACAGTTTCTAATGGTTTCTGATAACTATTTCCTAATTCGGCAATCAATTGATATACGTCCCTAGGAGGATCGTACGTTTCGCGAAGATAATTTGAATATTCTTTGAGATTAGCAAAAGTGATTTTTGAAACTTTATTCCATATTGCGGGAGCCAACTTTACCTTAATTAATCTTAATAATTGGGCATCGAGCTCACCACCTGTCATACTACTTGCTTCCTCTATATCTGCAATATAACGTCCGAGCGATGTTTTCCTACCGTCGAAATCCGGAATAACCCTCATCGCTTCCCGCAGAGCAGTTAACGTGGATGGGTCGTATTTTGTTTCCGGCTTTGTGGTATTAAAAATTCGACGAGGTCTTACTGTATCCCTTCCACGAACACTTCTAAGAGGTGTTAAACTAGCTTCTAATGATAAAAAGACTTCCGGTGTTTTTGATTTTTCAATCAACGGTGTAAATGATTTAGGTGGAATACCGAAAAATGACAATAACTGATTCTTTAATGACACAACAGGATCAACTGATTTTGAAGGCGACGGTAACGGAGGTATCGAAAGGAAATTTATCGCTCTCTCAAAAACAGAAATTACTGGGGCTTCCGCAGAAGTTTTTGCAGAAGGCAATGAAGGAAGATTATTACTTGGGTTCAAAGTAGCTGATGATTTTCGAATTTGTACAGAAGGTAGCGACAAGAATGACGATTTTGGTGTTTCCGCCAATATTGCTTTATTCGACAATGGATTCAAATCTCTATTAATTTTTTGTATGCTATGAGCATCCAAATCAAAGGATTTTTGTATTTCGAGAGCGTGTTTAAATGATTCATATTCAGAAGGTGACAGAACTTCCTTAAAATGGTTAGCTAATTCTTCCTCATATTTTGCTGTTTCCGATGTAGAAAGTGATACTATCAAAGGCTCACGACTATTGGGTGTTTCTACAGAACTTTCGACTAATCTTACTTCTGACTCGTTTGGATTATTATTTTTCAATTCTACATGATCTATTAAAGATGGCGATGACAAAACTCGGGATATTGCTTTAGGAGAACCGCCAATATAATCCTTGTCTGTCCCCAAACTTGTATCTACTACAACGCGACGATCGACACAAATTACTCGTTCAGACGCACTTTTTGCGCGACGCTTTCTTTCTCGCGGATAATTACTTAGAACCGAACTATCTACCTGGACCTTCGAACGCGTTTGCCTATTCATTTATAAACGGGGGTTGTTGACCCGGCGGTGGACGCCTGGACTTACCTTCGTCCACCTTCATCCAGTTGACCCTATATACTCGACGGCAATAAACGGGCGAGAATAAAACATGCACAATATCAAAGAAATCGTAAAAAAAAACAAACAAAAAATTCCGTGCAATACGAATATTACCAATGCAAAAAAGAAACACACACAAAACACAAAAAAAACAATACAATGCACTCTCGGTTCCCGGACGAGCCCCCACCAATTTGTTACGTCCTGACTTACGACTTTCTCATCTCGGTCAAGGAGAGCAAGCTCCCCCTTTACACGTTTTCAAGATAAGTCGATGACAGTCAGGGAGATGCCCTGTTTCGAGCCTAACCTTGCGGAAAATTGCTCGGGGATGGGCGGAGAGTGCAAATTTGTAATTATGAAGGGGAAGATATAAATTTTCAATTGCATTTCAGCATTTCGCGAATTTTAAGAACATAACATGTCGTTAACCATGATTATTAAAACAAATTTTTATGATGATATTTTATAAAGCTCCATTGATAGATTTGATTTTATAATTCGCGCAGGGATGAACTTAAAGGACCCTAATAAGGGAGAAAATACACAGATGGACGATTTTCAGGGAGACTCTCCCGTCGATGCTCCATACACATTAATAAAGCCATTAGAACAATGGCAACCAATAGAATTATCACGATTACAATAAGGGCAATTCGAACTTGAAGTTCCTCCATATCGACTATACACGGCTGCAGTAAGACAATAATAAAAATAAAAGAAGTAAAGAAATTATGGAAATTCAATTAATTCGCCCTTAAATCATCGCGGAAAACGAAATAACGAAATTAATTTTTAAGCCTGAACAAACTTAAACGCGCGGAGTACTTCTTGGACACCGTATAGCTACGGGGTGCATGCTCGGCGCATAAGACCAACCAACGGGTGGCATATGGGGAAAACACCTCGAAAATTCCCAAAGGATAAAACACGAACGGAACATTTGAAATTAAAGAATAAAATTAACCACGAATATCACGCACGAAAGAAAAACCACTATATGGACCAAAGAACGTCGACTCTAAATTAGTTGGAAAACCTCTCAAAGGAGTCCGCGAGGAGCTTTTCGATGCAAACAATAAATTCGCTTACGGGTGAGGTTGTCATCCGGGAAACGAGACGGTGCGGCAGGGCGCAAATTGAAACGAATAAGTTGCAAAAGAAAACCATTTTTGTACTTACTCGTGTGATGAAAAATGAAAACGGAAACGAAACGATGTGGATTGATGAAAACGATGGTAAATGTCCAGAACCTGGAGCAATGTTCAAAAAATGGGAATTCCTTTCCCTCGGGTGATGCGATAATTCGAAATGAAACGATGTGGATTGGCGATGTTGATGAATTAAACACAATCGTTGTCTTTCCGTTTCACAAACTTTCATTTATTTCGTTCACCACACAATTGTCACGTTACAACTTTTAAAATAAAATAAATCTGCGTTGAGTTTTCAACATGCCGCAATCACTTATTGTCAAAATCTCGAATTCCCGAACTGAAGTGATTCTCCAAAAATAACTGTCTCTCCAAAAACGTACTGCCCCAAATTATGACCGCGAAACGTACTGCGACGAACACTCTACTACGTTGCTACTACTCTTAAAATTATGACTACAAACTCCCCAAACAACGACTGCCTGATTTGGCCTATGACCCGTCATTATATAGATTTCGTTAGACTGCTTAGCTTCGGTGGTGGGACAGTGCGCCCTCCGGGCTCTAAGACGCGATGGGTCTCTCCCTCCACCTCCACCTCGCATTCATGACGACTTTGTGCCTCTATATAATAAAAATTATCTTAACATTTAACTTACATATACCCTTAACTTTACCTCACATCATTCTTAGATTGCTTACGATAATGAATTTCCAAGTTAAATTGCAATAAACCACGCTCTCTTATTTTATTCATATTCTTTTAACCAAAAATCATTCCATCTCTTTCATACTCACACATTTCCCATCCTCCTCTCTCATTCCAACATCCATACTCTTAGCACAATTCTCGCTATCTTTCTCATACTCATGCTCCGGACCATCTCTCCTTCTCTCTCGTTCTACCCCTCATTTCGAAGGCGCTGTGGGTCACTATGTCTTTACGCATAGTCTGACCCCTCCTGCACTCTTTCCCCACTCTCATGCCATACTCTCGTTCGCTCTACATATGATCTCTCTGTCTCACACCCATTCTCTGCATGCATCCCTCTTCGTCACAATTTTCCCCTTTCTTGGTTCTCGCGGTGTCTTCGCTTTCTTTCTTATTTCACTTCTCTCTCTCTCTCTATTCTTTTCTCATTACTCCTTGCAATTGCGTATTAAAGTTATTATTATTCATTGCAAATTTTAAGTTTCCAATGTCAAAGGGATTATCCAAATACATGCATCTTTTAAATAAAACACACACAGCACACACACACACACACACACACACACACACGTAACATGTTGACAGCTAAATAGCTGTCAACATTATTACTCTGTCCAAAAATGTGGAATATTCTCGTTTTATCATGCGTAATTACTTTTAACTGAATTTAAAATTTTTATGATGATCCTATTTAAAGGAAAAATTGAAAATAGTGTTATTATTTTTACGCATTGTCTTTAAATTCATTCGCAATCTTCATTCATCCCTTTTTCATGCGAAACTCAAATGCAATCTTTCTTTCAACATACACATTCTGCTTAGATTAATAATTAAAAACTATATTTATTATTTTATGATTTTATGAAAATTCCCTCGAGCAACAATTGGTCATTCAATTTCTACAATTTAGTCTGTTCATTTCCTGGCTGTAAAGAAAGAGCTCATTGTTGAGGGCACACTTTTCGTTATATTGTCCCTCTCTCTCCATTCCCCTTTTATTTATTTCTTTTTATGACGGCTATGTGTCCCTCAACGTTGGTGGGTCCTGCATCGCTGTCTCTAGGCGTTACAGGCTGGCTATTGCCACACGCACCGTAGGTGGGAAAGAGATCGAGTTATCCCCTGTGTGACTCGTGCGACGAAGACCGCCACAGGCACGAGGGTAGTTATATTGCCGTTCCGGTCCCAGAGACAAAGCTCCTCAGCCCGAGTGTCGTCACTTCAATCGAACTCTATGCCACGTGAATTTTTTTATAAATATACCCACAGTCGTGCATTCGTGCTTCGTGTCCGGATAACGTCTTTTCTTTCAACGGATGTTTACAACCTTTCGACAACAGTGATTTCACTAGAGGTTCCTGGAAAGAATTGTTGAGTTTATAACAGCGTAGAAAGTTTCGGGTGACCGCTTAAAATTCCTTCTCCAACGAGGGTCCCGTTCACTGTTCAACCACCACCCCAATTCATCGACCACGTCCGAGACTCATGCACGCCATCCTTATCTGCCATAATTTTCAACTCCTCGAATGTTCCACTCTGAAGATCGTATTAACAAAGCTGAGCTCCCCTTAAACAACCAGCACATATGCAATCTTGAATAAACCAACGCTGAAGGCACGAGTAAATAAAACAGAATGTCAAAAAAAATATAATTCTCAGAAGGAGAATATATATATATCTCTCTATATTATATAAATATTTCGCCGCCGCCGCCGCCGCCGTGTACAAGAGTTCAGGACCGAAAATGACCGAAAATGACCGAAAATGACCGAAATGACCAAAAATAACCGCAAATGCAGGGGGTGCATTAGCGGTCATTTTCGGACGGGGGGTTGGCGCGCGAAGCGCGCAGGGGGGCGAAGCCCCCCTAGTATATATATATATATATATATATATATATATATATATATATATATATATATATCTCGGGATAAGGTGAATAACGAATAAATAATTTGACCAATTGGAGCTCACACGAATTCCCACATTAGGATCTAATAATTTCGTTCGCAAACGTATAACGCAGTATTCATCTCTAATACCTATGACGACCTGACCCAGGTATCATACTCATGCTTTGAATCTACATTACTGCTACAATACATTTTCACTCGCGCACTTTCGGGAAATATAGTCATATAGTTTTATTGTCCAGAAAAAGGAAACACTGTTCCTTTCATTGGTAAAGAAATGCACGCCTTCTATCTCCGTCACACTTGGGTATATTATTGTACACGCACCGTAGTGTCTGTGAGGGTATCGATGAGTCAGTGGCCTGGTAGTAGTGCCACGCGCGCATGAAGATTTCGACGCATGGGTCACACGCTCTGGCACAAAGGCCCACCAACGTTTTAGAGTAACCCAATACTATCTCCAATGTTTTTTCTCGCTAGTTCAATCGATGTTTCCTCTTGACGTTGATGATAAAGAAATTGTTATTTTTCACCATTGATATTGCTGGCGTCGTTGTGTCGCCGGTCAGAGATTCTTCACGTTGATGCGTGACCGTGTTGGTGTGGGTGACTAACTCGACGCATACTCGCACTCTTATTCGGTGTTGAAAAGAGAGAAAATAAATTATCTTCCTCTCTTGTGATCGTTCCATTGAATATCCGAAAATTGCCTTATACTGACAATTTTGAATCGTTGCAAAATTCCCGAAAGCCGCAGGACGTAACACCTTTATATATAATATTTTCAACGCTTACACATTTAAATTTCCTTACCTACTGAACAACCATAAAAGTGTGTTTCTTTAAAGAGTTTTCTTCCCTTTACACTCTTTTGAGCAGTATAAAGAATAGCCAAATCACGTGTTAAGTATGCCTTGAGGATTCTAGTAATGTTCTTTGTCAAAGATTTTTTGCAATAAAAGTTCCGGGACATTGGGTCCATCTGCAAGTACGGAAAAAGTCTAATAAGCACCAACCATTACAAATAACAACGAATTTTATTAACAATTCATCAAACTTATAAAACTGTCTCGGAACTGCTTATCAATGGAGAGTTTCCGGTTAAATTCAACAAATTCATCTTTCTTTTTTCAAAGGATTCGGACGTAGACCAAAATTTCTGACCATTAGTGGAAACATTTTCAAGACTGACTCTTATTTCACGTATCGCTATTGTCGTCAGTAGTGAAGCTAGGCCGGTTCTGCCTCATGTCGCCCATCATCCTGAACCGCGGTCGGTAAAGTAGATCCCTCCCTTACCGGCGCCGGCAAGGTAGATTCCTACTTAACCGGCAGTCGGGCCAAAGTCGGTGTGGTAGGAATCTACCTTAGCGGCCTGTAATATTGCTCAACTATTATTAACGTTGAGCGCGTGTGTACCCCTACCCCAATTGTCCTGAAAGCATGTCCAGACCCCGGAAGCAGGCGGGTATTCCTGGAGTTGAAAGGGCGGATGTCCCCGGAGATAGAAGGGCGGATGTCCTGAGGACGGTGGGAAGTCCCGAGGGCGGGTGGGAGTCCTAGGTGGATCCACCGGATGGGAGAACTCTCCCACCGCTTATGTGTTGACATAGTCACCCTATATAATGCGGATGTGCTGCAGCGAATATTCACTAATTAATTCGTCTCGGTGGTTAAGCATTATGGATCAACAGCGTACGGTAAGTGAATCTCTCATTCTCTCCTTCGTTCTTTCACACCCCACCCCACTCATTCTCCCGTTCGTTCTAGAGCGCTCGTACTCTCACTCCTCGTTCCCCCCATCCTCTCACACCACCCCGAA